>CM053327.1:45104058-45576999 GCA_028583605.1 Dastarcus helophoroides | reverse complement strand
AAAATTTTTACTTTTTTTTCTGGAAATTTGGACTTTTTTCGCAAATTTTCACTTTTTTTTTCTCGAAACTTCGACTTTATTCTCAAAATTTCGACTTTTTTCTCATAATTTCGACTTTCTTTTTTCCTAGAAATTTTGACTTTTTTCTCGAAATCTCGACCTTTTTTCTTAAATTTCGACTTTTTTCTCAAAATTTCGAAATTTTTTCCCGCAAATTTCGACTTTAAACTAAAATTTCGACATTTTTTTTCTCGAATTTTTGACCTTATTCTCAAAATTTCGACTTTTTTCTCGAAATATTTTGAAGTTTCGACTTAAACTCAAAATTTCGACTTTTTCTCGAAATTCGACTGTTTTTCTAGAAATTTTGACTTTTTTCTCGAAATTCTCGACTTTTTTCTCGGAATTTCGACATTTTTCCCCAAAATTTCGACCTTTAAACTCAAAAATTTCGACTTTTTTTTCTCGAAATTTAGACTTTTTTTTTTGCAAAATTTTGACTTTTTTTCACGAAATTTCGACTTTATTCTCAAAATTTCGACTTTTTTTATCGAAATCTCGACTTTTTTCTTAAATTTTGACTTTTTCTTAAAATTTCGACATTTTTCCCCCAATTTCGACTTTAAACTCAAAATTACGACTTTTTTTTTTTTCTCGAAATTTCGACTTTTTTCTCCAAAATTTTCGATTTTTTTTCTAAAAATTTCGACTTTTTTTTCTCAAATCTCGACTTTTTTCTCAAATTTCGACATTTTTTCCCAAATTCGACTTTAAACTCAAATTTCGACTTTTTTTTTTTTTTCGGAATTTTCGACTTTTTTTTTGCAAATTTTGACTTTTTTCCACGAAATTTCGACTTTATTCTCAAAATTTCGACTTTTTTTTCAAAATTGCGACTTTTCGTTTAGAAATTTTGACTTTTTTATCGAAATCTCGACTTTTTTCTTAAATTTTGACTTTTTTCTCAAAATTTCGACATTTTTCCCGCAATTTCGACTTTTTTTCTCGAAATTTCGACTTTAAACTCAAAATTTCGACCTTTTTCTCGAAATTTCGACTTTTTTTCTAAAAATTTTGACTTTTTTCTCGAAATCTCGACTTTTTTCTCAAAATTTCGACATTTTTCCCAAAATTTCGACTTTAAACTCAAAATTTCGACTTTTTTTCTCGGAATTTAGACTTTTTTTGCAAATTTTGACTTTTTTTCACGAAATTTCGACTTTATTCTCAAAATTTCGACTTTTTTTTCAAAATTTCGACTTTTTTTTCAAAATTTTGACTTTTTCTCTAGAAATTTTGATTTTTTTATCGAAATCTTGACTTTTTTTCTTAAATTTCGACTTTAGACTCAAAATTTCAACTTTTTTCTAAAAATTTCGACTTTTTTGGCAAATTCTATTATTATTTTTTGAAATTTCAACTTCTTTTTCGAAATTTCGACTTTTTTCATAGAAATTTTGACTTTTTTTTCGCAAACTCGACTTTTTTCTTAAATTTCGACTTTTTTCTCGAAATTTCGACATTTTTCTCGAAATTTCGACTTTAAACTAAAAATTTTGACTTTTTTTCTCGAAATTTAGACTTCTTTCGCAAATTTTGACTTTTTTTTGAAATTTCGACTTTTTTCTCGAAATTTCGACTTTTTTTCTTGAAATTTCGACTTTTTTCTCGAAATTTCGAGTTTTTTTCCCGAAATTTTGACTTTTTTTCCGAAATTTCGACTTTTTTTTTTAAATTTCGACTTTCTTCTCGAAATATTTTGGAATTTCGACTTTAAACTCAAAATTTCGACTTTTTTTCTCGAAATTTAGACTTTTTTCGCAAATTTCGACCTTTTTCTCGAAATCTCGACCTTTTTCTTAAATTTCAACTTTTTTCTCGAAATTTTTTTTTTTTTTCTCAAATTTCGACTTTTTTTTCGACATTTTGAATTTAATATCGAAAATTGACATTTTTCTTGAAATTTCGACTATAAACTTAAGATTTCGACTTTTTTTCTAGAAATTTCGACTTTTTTCGCAAATTTCGAGTTTTTCCTTGAAATTTCGACTTTTCTCTCGAAATTTTTACCTTAATATCGAAACTTCGACTTTAAACTCAAAATTTCGACTTTTTGTCTCTCGAAATTACGACTTTTTTCTCGAAATCTCGACTTTTTTCTTAAATTTCGATTTTTTTCTTAAGTTTCGACTTTTTTTTGAAATATTTCGAAATTTAGACTTTAAACTTAAAATTTCGACTTTTTTTCTTGAAATTTTGACTTTTTTTCTCGAAATTTCGACTTTTTCGCAAATTTCGAGTTTTTCCTCGAAATTTCGACTTTTTTCGCAAATTTCGAGTTTTTCCTCGAAATTTCGGCTATTTTCTCGAAATTTTCACCTTTTTTTCTCGAAATCGCGGATTTTATCTCAAATTTTAACTTTTTTCTCGAAATATTTCAAAATTTAGACTTATTTCTCGAAATTTAGACTTTTTTCTCGAAATTTCGACGTTCTCCTCAAATTTCGACTTTTTTCTCGAAATTTCGAGCTTGATCTGAAAAGTTCGACTTTTTTTTTTAAATATCGATTTTTTTTCCAAAATTTTGATCTTAACATCGAAATTTCGACTATATTCTTGAAATTTCGACTTTTTTAAAAAAAATTCGACTATTTCCTCAAATTTAGACTTTTTTCTTGAAATGTTCACCTTATAAGGTCGAAATTTCGTCTTTTTTCTTAAATTCCGACTTTTTTCTCGAAACTTCGATCTTAATTACGGAATTTCGATTTAAAAGTTGAAATTTCGACTTTTTTCTCGAAATCTCGGATTTTATCTCAAATTTCAATTTTTTTCTCGAAATATTTCGAAATGTAGACCTTTTTCTCGAAATTTCGACGTTCTCCTCAAAATTTCGACTTTTTCCTCGCAATTTCTACCTTGATCTGAAAAGCTCGACTTTTTTCTCGAAATTTTAACTTTAATCTCGAAGTTTATAGAAGAAACACCAAAATTTGCTAATTCAAAATAGTATTTAACGAACCCTACTACCAACTGTCAAGGTTGTTGGGAGAGAGGAGAGGTAGACGCAACCGTCATCAGCCTAATTTAAACATAGAGTATAGAAATTTCGAATTATTCTCGAAATTTCGAGAAAAAATTCGATATCAATCTCGGAATTTTAAGAAAAAGGTAAAAATTTTGACTTTAAATTCGAAATTTCGAGATTAAAGTCGAAATTTTGAGATTAAAGTCGAAATTTCGAGATTAAAGTCGAAATTTCGAGATTAGAGTCGAAATTTTGAGAAAAAAGGTCGAAATTTCAAAAAAAAATCATATTTCGAGAAAAATGTAAAAATCTAAACATATTTTTTTCTAATCAACGTCCGTTTTACGCTTTTGTAAAATATGGAAATTTCTAAATGTAATTTTTTTAAATCAATGCCTTTCTACGCTTTTGTAAAATGTCGACTTCGAAGTCGAAATTTCGACTATTTCGACATATTTTTTTCTAATCAATGTCCTTTTTACGCTTTTGGAAAATGTCGACTTCGAAGTCAAAATTTCGACTATTTGCTTTAACCTTGAAATTGTCAAGAAAAAAGTCGACATTTTGGGTAATAAAAAATTGAAATTACTGAACGTACTCTAATGCTAGGTGTCAATATTAAATTGTAAAGGGGTTGTTGCTTAGAATATAGTCTTATATACTAAATGTCGGTGGGGCTCAACTGCCATCAGCCTAATCTAACTATAGAATAAGGAATTTCGACTTACATCGAAATTTCGGGAAGAAAAACCTAAAATTTCGAAATTAAGGGCGAAATTTCGACTTTATCTATCAAATTTCTTCAAAACAAGTCGAAATTTCGAAAAAAAAAGTCGAAATTCCAAAAAAAAAGTTGAAATTTCGAAAAAAAAGTCGAAATTTCGAGAAAAGAAGTCAAAATTTCCAGTTTAAACTTTATATTTCTAAATATATTTTTTTAAATGAATGCCCGTTTTAGATCTTCGTAAAAAAAACCAAAAATACGTAGATAAAAAACAAAGCAGAAAGATATGTAGCGGATCTGTCTAATTAGGAATAAATAATTAAAATATGAATATTAAGTGTTTAAAATCCGACGGAAAACTTTCAAAATTAAACTGCAATGTTTCTACTTATCACAAGGTGGCACTACGCAAGATTTTTACTTGGTTGTAAATTTCACCAACGAGGCGATTAATCGGAAATCGATCTTTCAGCACCCAAACCGATTCGTTTGCTCACGATTCACGATTCGAATTGGTCCAAAAATCGATTATTTTAAAGAAGAATCGACATCCCTAGACAGTACATTATGCAAAGGAATCTATTTTAAAAAAAGAATGATGCACCCAATTTTTTTCACGTAGATACACAACTAGATTAGATTATTCAAAATAAAATAACCTTCGCCGGTAATTACTGTAATATTCTTAGACCAAAACCAGCCTTGCAGCCCTTTACTATAATTGAAGCATTAAAAACGAAAGAAAAAAGGGCAATATGGTCAGAAATCGATCTTTCAGCACCCAAGCCGATTCTTTTGCTCACGATTCACGATTCGAATTGGTCCAAAAATCGAATATTTTAAAGAGGAACCGACATCCCTAGACCGTACATTATGCAAAGGAATCTATTTTAAAAAAAGAATGATGCACCCAATTTTTTTCACGTAGATACACAACTATAGATTATTCAAAATAAAATAACGTTCGCCTGTAATTACTGTAATATTCTTAGACCAAAACCAGTCTTGGAGCCCTTTACTACAATTGAAGCATTAAAAACGAAAGAAAAAAGGGCAACATGGTCAGGAATCGATCTTTCAGCACCCAAGCCGATTCTTTTGCTCACGATTCACGATTCGAATTGGTCCAAAAATCGATTATTTTAAAGAGGAATCGACATCCCTAGACAGTACATTATACAAAGGAATCTATTTTAAAAAAAGAATGATGCACCCAATTTTTTTCACGTAAATACACAACCAGATTAGATTATTCAAAATAAAATAACGTTCGCCTGTAATTACTGTAATATTCTTAGACCAAAACCAGTCTTGCAGCCCTTTACTACAATTGAAGCATTAAAAACGAAAGAAAAAAGGGCAATATGGTCAGGAATCGATCTTTCAGCACCTAAGTCGATTCTTTTGCTCACGATTCACGATTCGAATTGGTCCAAAAATTGATTATTTTAAAGAAGAATCGACATCCCTAGACAGTACATTATACAAAGGAATCTATTTTAAAAAAAGAATGATGCACCCAATTTTTTTCACGTAGATACACAACTGGATTAGATTATTCAAAATAAAATAACGTTCGCATGCAATTACTGCAATATTCTTAGACCAAAACCAATCTTGCAGCTCTTTACTACAACAATTAAAACATTCAAAACGAAGGAAAAAAGGGAAATATGGTCGTTTACGAAATATTATAGACCAAGAACGAAATCGTGTTGTGGATTATGTTTTTAACTAATTAAACAATCGACTATTTTGTATTAATTATTAAATTGTTGCGCGTTATCGATTCGAAGAAGCGAAGACACTTTATTTCCAAAATGAACTCGGAATACTACAATTGGGGCATTTAGTGCAAAAGTGGCCTAACCAACATATTGTTACGGGCTTATCGATTCGAATCGATTACACGTGATGGATTATATCCACTTTATTACCGAACTCAACTCGGATCACCACAATTGAACAATTAACTCATTATTGACTTCTACTAACTCACTAATTACACTGACTCTAACTGACTGACTCGAGGGAAGCTGACCGCCTTATATAGTTTTGGCATCCGGGTTCTAGAACAGCCGGCAGATAAAACTTATCGTTTGCCGAAATTTCGGGAACGCTTATCTGCCGTTTGCTTCGTTATCGCGGTCGCCCTTATCAGGTCATTCTAGAAACTTTTCTTATGTACTAAATTCTACAATTCTATTCTAAATTCTATTCCATCTATTTACATTGCGTTACAATATACATTTTGGTCCTAAAGTTAAGCTTTTACCTCAAAACTTCCTTTCTTCTCTAACCTTGAAAATTTCTGTTAAAGTTTACTTTTTTCTAATTCCATTTCCTGGAAGATTAAGCTTATTTCTGCAAAATTCATTTCCTGATTTTCGGTTTATTTTAGTCAGAACGTTGACATCTGTAAGTGCAACCATTGACCGTGCAATGCAATGCTTTTACTACTTAGCAGATGGCGCAGCAATAATTCAATTTGCTTTATGTATTAAAAATTACTTTTCTTTGTTGATTTTCGTTGTATTTCCATGGATTTACTTGGGCCACTTTTGCACAAAACGCCTCAATTGTTATTCACGTAAGTGACCAAGTAATTAACACTGTTTAGTGAACTAACTTGACTGACTAACCAGAGTTAGTCAGTCAATGAATAAGTTAGGGAAAACCGACCGCATTTATATACCTTTCCGGTATTCTAGACTAAATCCATAGAGATAAGGCTTAACGTTCGCGGAAATTTCTGGGGCGCTTATCCGCCGCTTGCTTCATTATCGCGGCCGCTTCCTCTTATCAAATTTTTCTAGAAAAATTCCTTAGGTACTAAATTCTATAATTACATTTTGTTACAATACGATAAAAAAATGTGATACATCGCTCAATCCTGAAGTGGGAGATTTCAATAGCATTCGCTTTCGTTTTGGTTTTCGAGAAATTAAAACGCTAGAAGAATATTTTAAATTTAATAAAGAATACATAAAGTGTAGTAAAAATATCAACCAATAAAATACATAAAATGTAATAAAAATATCATCCAATAAACATATTTGGCGTCAAAGATAATATATTTACGTTTAGACAAATATTTATTAGAAAAAACCTCAACTGAAACCCTAACGATCGGGGGAATCCCAAATCGGTTTTTTGGAAAAACGTAACATGTTGTCAGCCGCAAAGTGTTCAAATATCTCGATGTCGTTGCGACCTCGTTTTAAAAACGGAGCGGGAACGTAGAGCATTTGTTGCGGCCCCAAATGGCAATATCTCCCTATGCAAAATCCATTAATACTAACGACCCCTTTCATCCAATATCTCATATCTAAAAAGGTATCACAGGGCTCATCGGTTAATTCCAACTGAGCCTGGAATATCGCAGGTCCAAAACTATCGCTGCTTAAAAATTCAAAAGCGGGCATTTCCTCGCGCTCCGTTTTATTGACAGGAACTTTATCAGCGGAAGTGTTTTCGCTAGCAGGAATAACAAGCGGCGATGACGAAAACGACATACTGTTAACAGTGCCCAAACTCAAAGCAGGTTGCGTTACTTGAAATTGAAAACCATGTTGACTCTTGGAACTTATCGTTTGAGAGCTATTACTCGAATTTGATCCAAAGACACTTTTATTTACTAAAATGCTCGAATCTGACGATGTGAACAATCCAGTTTTACCAAATAATGGGTTAGTACCGCCGCCTGATTCGGTGGGTTGTGCCTTTAATTTACTCTCGTTGGTGGTTAGGTTGGCCCTAAATATTGCTCCATTTATTGTACTGTTAGTTGTATGTTCAGTTCCGCAATAATGGTATATATACCAACCAGATAACGGTTTGTTATTCAAGTAGACGTAACCGTCGTAGAGACCTTTCCGTTGTTGACTCAATTCCTCCAAAGTCCCATAGTTGACTCGCCCCCAGTTTTCAACCACCAAATCCAACGTAGCTCCTTCGTAGGCAACATTTCCGAGATTTAGTACATTTTCTTTCGAACACCAATATCCAAAATCGTGAAGATCGTCTTTTGAGCGTAGTATCGGAGATACCAATTTGCCGTTTATCAACACCATTACGCAATCCCTTACTTTGGCAGTTATCATCAAATTGGATTTTGCAGGAATATTAAGTTTTTTACATCTGTAAACCACATAACCGAATCCGCATGTGTTGTAAAATACTTTTTCAAAAGCTATCAAATTTTCATGATTAAAACTTGCCAAGTTGTCAATAACGCTTGTAAAAGATAATCTCGATTTTATATTTAAGCAAGGATAAGCAACAGTTTTAGTTTCTTCTGGCATCCCTGGTAGTACAGTTTTAACAGGATTGTATTTTTCAATCAAAGCCTTTGTAATTTGATATTTTGCTGTATAATTTCCTTGCTCCGAAAGTGGTGCATCGTAGTCATAACTGGTCGTATCAGGCTCGTATTTACCATCGAATAGATTCGCTCCGTTCAAAAAACCCCACGTCGTACCACCATGAAACATATACATATTGACGGATGCGTTCATTTGCAAAATCTCTTCTAAAGTTTTTTTAAATAAATCAGAACTTCTCGTTTCATGCCTCGAACCCCAATGGTCGAACCACCCGGTCCAAAATTCCATCGCCATCAAAGCTTTATCGGGCTGAAACACCTTTAAAAGCCCGAGCTCCATCCTCGCGTCTACCTGAAAGTTTGCAGTCGCTAAAACGTTCGAAATACATCCAGAAAACCCATTGGAAGGCGTATCGGAAGTAAACAATAATTCCTCAACCCCATTATCAATCATAATTTCTTTTAAACTATTCAAGTATTTTTTATCCACAGATTTATTAGCCACGTTTACGTTGCCGTATTCATTTTCTATTTGAAACGCTATAATCGGCCCACCTTTTGAGAATTGAAACGGCACGATTACGTTAAACAACTCTCGAAAATACATATCGACGTATCTCATGTATATTCGATCGGAACACCTCAACTTTATATCGTCATGTCTTAGCAACCAGCTGGGTAAACCACCCAAGTCTAATTCGGCACAGATGTAAGGCCCCGGTCTCAATATAACAAATAAATCCTCGTCTTGAGCAGTCTGTAAAAACAGCTTAACGTCGAGGTAACGTTGAAGAGGCGATTCGTCTTTTTCGGGCCCAAAATAATAATTTCCCGGGGATGGTTCGTGCAAGTTCCACGGTACGTAAGTTTCCACGGTATTTAGTCCGGCAGCTCTCATTTTTCTAAGACGATCCCTCCAATATTCTTGAGGTACACGAAAATAATGGAGAGCCCCACTTAGTATTAGAATACCTCTGTTGTTAAGGGTGAATGTTCCCCCATCAGCCACTAAACCGCTTGTGATGCCTCCGGACGTATAATACTCGTAAAGCGTTGGTAGTGGATCATCGGAAGCCATCTTTATTTCTGAAACAACCGTAATATTGAAATACAAATTTTGTCCATTTTGTCAATTTCTCTAAATTCTGACTTTCTTTTTTTAACTTCGGGAAGAAAAAAATTTACAATTAAATGGTAAAATTGTAAATTTAAAATTTTAAATCGAAATATTTTCATTCTGACTTTCTTCTTTAATTTCAGGAAAAATTTTAGACTTTCTTCTTTAATTTCAGGAAAAATGTTAAACTTCCAATTAAATTGAAATACAAATCTTGTCCTCTGATACCAGAAAGATTAAAAAACACAACAGAGGTTACTGGTTAACGCGTTTTAATAGCCAAGCTATCATCTTTAGAGAGATATTGATCGAAACGCGTTAGAGCAACCTCTGTTTGGTTTTTTCATCTTTTTTGGTTTCAGGGAACAAGATTTGTATTTCAATTTTTAAAAATAACCAAGGACCAGTTCGTTTCACCAAAGAAAAAAATAATTCCAATTAAATTCTAATAGAAACATTGGAATTTCCACTTCAAATTGTAAGATTAATCTTGAAATGTCTTTATTTCTCAAAATTTCAGAGGTTGCTCTAACGCGTTTCGAGTAAAGCGTTGGCTATCGAAAAGCGTTAAAACTGATAACGAAGCATTCCACGGTCAGAGTCAGTACAGGATATACTTCTTCCGGGATTGGACCGTGTCAAAGAACCGCTAAAAGTATTCGACGTTTCGCCCACCATCGTAGGGAGTTTGGTCAGAAACAAATCATCATTTATTGTTCCTTTGTTCCTGAAGAAGCCCCCTATGATGGTGGGCGAAACGTCGAACACTTTTAGTAGTTCTTTGACACGGTCCAATCCCGGAAGAAGTACCATATATCCTGTAAAGCAACCTCTGTTATGTTTTTTAATCTTTCTTGGTTTCAGGGGACAATTGTTGTATTTCAATTTTTGATAATTTCATGTTTTTTATCAACATCTTGGTTATCTTCAAAAATTGATACACAAATCTTGTCCCTTGAAACCGAGAAAGAGTAAAAAACACAACACGTTTCGATAGTCAAGCTATCATCTTGGCTGAAAGATACTATTAAACTCAAAGTGGCTAATTTGATGTAAAACTAAAAAGTAGTTAAGTAGTACCTAACATAAGATTTAAACTGTTTTTACTTGTTACTGTTTTTGTTTTGATTGTACGTGTATACTAATACAATTGTCATAAGTTTCGGATTCGGCCAAACATCTAGTTTCGGTCGGTCTTATATAAAAATTCTCATTTTTCGATTAATTCTGTTTTTTTCTCCTCAACTTTCGCTCATCAAACTTTCCAACTTTTAAGATAAAAATCAAAATTTTCTGTATGAAATGATTGTTAACATTGTTTGGGTAATTCCCCGTGTATATCTCGTATTCCATTTTCTTTTTTTATGTTGCTCATGTGATTTAATAGACCAATATGTATTTGCTTAATTTATTAACAAGTTTTATTTCATTGATAATACTCACCTTTTTAATTTAATTGATAATAAATAGTACTTATGTAACTGCAATATTTAAATTAAAATGCATTCCAAGCACAACCTAACTCAACAACACCACGGAGAAATGTAATGTTTGGTTTTTTAGACATGTGCAATATGCAACGCGCTACAGACGGTTTTTATCACAATCTTGTGGCCTCTCTGTATATAGAGAAGCATACGTTTAAACAGTTCTTACGTTGAAACCTTGAAGTGTTTTTCAACGTTGCCATATTGTGAGAATATACTGCTATTTAGAAGATTTTACGAAAGGAAAGGAATATTGTAGGTTATAAATACAATAAGCAAAATGGATAGCCTTGGATTCACCTAATTATTGTAACGAAATGTAAATTGTAGAATTTAGTACGTAAGAAAATTTTCTAGAAAGATCTGATAAGGGAAAGCGGCCGCGATAATGAAGCAAACGGTAGATGAGCGTTCCAGAAATTTCGGCCAACGATAAGCCTTATCTGCCGAAAACTTCTAGAACCCGGAAGCGAAATCTATATAAGGCGGACGCCTTTCCCTCAAGGATCAGTTAGTTAGAGTCACTCAGCGTAATTAGTGAGTTAGTAGTTAGAAGTAAATCACTGAGTTCATTATCCAGTTGTAATGTTCGGAGTTTAGTTTGGCTATAAACTGGGTATTATTCAATTTACGTGTTAATAATCAATTCGAACCGATAAGGCCATAACATTATTAACATGCATTGTACAAATAAGTTCGTAAAAGAAAATAGAGTTAACATTCTTTTGTATCATAGGTAAGGTAAATATCTACTGAAACCATTGTTAGGGTGAACACCCTCTGAAGTTGATCTAATATGACAACAATTGGGCATTATATTTAAATTCTGTCTTTGTTTTCTTCGGGTATTCCCCGTAGCAAACTGTCACTACCTCAGAAGCAGAGACTTTCTCTATGCTCCACCTGCAGTGTCGCCAACAGACGATAATTCAAATGAGTGGAACACGGATTATAAAAGGAGTATAGTGCACGACCGCGGAAAACGGTGTCGAAAAAGCGTCTAGAGAGTAGGTACTACGTTCTCGTGATATCAAGAGTGATAGAATTCTACTACCAATGAGCAACGAAGTAAATAAATATGGCTATTAAATACCTGTTGAGAAATGTCAGAACTTACCGATTTCCTTTAATTTTAATGTCATTTCTTAGTGTATTCAATGCATATTTTTTACGAAAAAGATGATTTAGGAGAAATCTAAAAATGTTTAAGGTGGGTTTTTCGTAGTCTTTCAACAGAATAACTAAGCTGCAATTGCTATTATGATCTCTTGCCCGTTCAACATAACCAATGATTTTCAACGAGAGAAAGAGAGAGAGAGAGAGAGAGAGAGAGAGAGAGAGAGAGAGAGAGAGAGAGAGAGAGAGAGAGAGAGAGAGAGAGAGAGAGAGAGAGAGAGAGAGAGGAGAGAGAGAGAGAGAGAGAGAGAGAGAGAGAGAGAGAGAGAGAGAGAGAGAGAGAGAGAGAGAGAGAGAGAGAGAGGGGAGAGAGGAGAAACAGTCGGAGCTACTCCACTTTCTTGACGCATTTCGGTCAAAGTTTTATACATGGCCAATATAGCCCGTGCACTATCCTTATTCTATCATCCGCGAAGTAAAACATTTATGGGATTCGCAACTATTCTCGACAGCATCATTTTGTTTTCCTATATTTCGTTCAATCTTCAATAAGAAAACGAAATGTTGTTTAACATGTACATTCAGGAAATAATCAAAAGATGCAGGTGAATAAATGAATTGAGAAAATCAAATTCTAATAATTTTTTAGCCAAAACCCAAGATATCCTAAAAAAAAAAGGATTCGGCAACGCCGGTTTATGGAACTATTACATGTAAATGAACGTAATAATGGATGTGAACAGTAGGCAACACAAAATACTGACCTGCATTTTCCTTGCAACCACATTCCAGTACGGTAGGCAACATCACCAATCGATTTTGTAGATTAGGTTTGAAACTGAAGGACTTTTCCTAGAAAAAACGTCTGCTCCTGGAAAAAAATTAAAATATCCATTTCAAACTATGCTTTTTTTACTTTCCCTAGACCGGAATCCTGGTTGCTTAGGTGTAGTCTCGCAAAAACATGGAAGTCAGGATGACTTTTCTATTTAAACATTTTTACTTTTATTTTAAAAATTCGTCATTTTCTCGAAATTTCTATTAATTTTGTTCTT
Organism: Dastarcus helophoroides; assembly: GCA_028583605.1. Taxonomy (NCBI): domain Eukaryota; kingdom Metazoa; phylum Arthropoda; class Insecta; order Coleoptera; family Bothrideridae; genus Dastarcus; species Dastarcus helophoroides. The sequence continues at coordinate 45,564,148 of CM053327.1, read as the reverse complement.
CTCTATGTTCACCTTCTGTTTGCCAATTTCATTCTCAAAATGTGAAATGGGGTTTGCAAATAAACTTTAATAAAACCGAGTATATGGTTGTCGGAGGAACAGGAAAAAATTCGAAAACGAAAGTATAGTAAAGTATAGTAAGTAAAGTATAGTACTGTAACGAAATGTAAATTGTAGAATTTAGTACATAAAAAAAAGTTTCTAGAAAGATCTGATAAGGAGAAAGCGGCCGCGATAACGAAACAAACGCCAGAAATTTCGGCAAACGATAAGCCTTCTCCGCCGAAAAGTTCTAGAAGCCGGGAGCCAAAACTGTATAAGGCGGTCAGCTTTCTTTCGAACAAGTCAGTTAGAATCAATGTAGTTAGTGCGTTAGTAGAAGTCAATATTAAGTGAGTTAATTGTTGAGTTGCAGTGATCCGAGTTGAGTTTGAAAATAAAGTGGGTATTATTCAAGTCAGCAAGTGTTAATTCGAACCGATAGCCCGCAACAGTACGAAAGTACAGTAAAGTGCTGTACATACAAATTTCTAGGAACAAATATTTCTAGTAAAGAAGGAAGTCGAAAGTCTTTTCAATAAAATCTTGACTTCAGAGTAAGTTTTTTTATTTGCAGTTAGTCTTATAAATAAGTTTCAGGATAAAAATATGAATAAATAAATAAAACAAACAGTAAATATAAAAATATGTTTATTAGTATACATAAATATATTAAAAAATAAATAAATTTTATACATTTTTAATAATATTGGATATTTATGGTTGCTTACGAAACTAAAATTTGAAAACTTAAAGTTTCATATCCATTTTTACACATATTTTACATTACTAAAGGAAAAATGCATCAAACCTCTTCAATTTTTGGAAATTATAAAACAAATATCTAATTTAATGATCATTTAATACAAACTGAATTGTATTTGTATGCTCAATTAAATTTAAATCAATTAACTTCATCTAGCAGTTTTCTCTATAAATCGATACACATTTTTCAACAAATTCTCTTCAACGGAAACATTTTTCGAATTAATCATTTCTTTAATCCGAAGTTTCGTCTTGTTACCTATATTTATGTCATCCAATTTAACGCAAATTTTTCCTTTAATAATTTTAGAAAACGAGCACAATTTCATTTTTTCCAAACGACACGCATACCCGGCGTGCATTTGAAGCTCGTACAACTTCGCCTTCCTCTGAATGCTATCCATATCCGTTACCATCACCCCAACCATAATATTATTCAAAATAATCGGCATACCGAGGATAAATACGACGAAAACGACGCGGCCCAAGACAGGAGCCTTGTCCAACTCCTCTTTTTCGATGTTGAGTTCCCCGGTGAACCTGGTGATGGTTTGAAATGTGTTGTTGAAGAGCATAGAAAAAGCTTCGTTTTTGGACCAGTTGTTTTTATCGGCGAACAGGATCCAAAAACAAATGGCGAATGTCACAAATTGTAGAAAATAAAAAGCGAAAAATTTAAAAAAATACGTTACCGATTGGAATACCACCGTATATTTGGCGAAACGTGGCACTCTGCCCAACATTAGAGTTAGCTCGACAGTCGCAAATAAAAGCGTTAAAATCATCCAAACCGATTTGATTTGGGCAGTAACTAACGCAATCGAAAACGAAATGAGGGACATTTTCACGATACTCTGTTTGCTTTTAACGTATTGCAGTCTTAAAGAAAGCAGCTGAAATAATTCTAAAAGGGACACCAAAGCGAACAAAGCGTAGAAAAGTATTTTACAAGGGGTAAAATCGTTTACATCTTGAAAGTAGTCGATAATGTAGAGGAGAAGCGACACGAAATACATAAAGACATATGCCAGGTTAATGTAAAAGAAAACTCTCATTTCTTTCCACATTAAATTTATAAGAAGAATAAATGTGGGATGGGTTATAAGATGCTCAAATTCGTCTTCGGTTAGGGTTTTTTCAATTACTTCGGTTATTCTAGTGTCACCGACCAAAGAGATGCAATTTAACAAGATTTCTTTATCGCTGCAACCACTTTGTTCTATACAGTTATCCAAATGTTCTTCCAACAGTTTTAAATTCATTTTCTTCACATTATCCTCGCTAATAATAAGAGGGGGATCTAGCTTTAGAACCAACCTAACGGTTTCATCACTGGTATTTGCTATAGCTTTGTTGAGAGTCGATCGCAGCTCTTGACTAGATAATTTTTCTACGCAAGTATCAATCTTGGACAATAATAACATCAACGAATATTCCATATTTCGCTTGAGGGTCAAAATTTCTTTTCGTACGTTCCCCCGACCACATATATCGTTAAGACAATTTTGCGCCAACCTCCACAGAAATAAACAATTTTCTGTATTGTCTTCGCAATCTAAATACAAAACAACCGCCAGAAAAGGAAAATAACTTCTTTCGACCGCGCTAGATATTAAAGAGTCTTGAAATTTTCTTATACTAAAATTTACATCGGCACCGTTCTCTATCAGATGTCTTATTGCTTTGAAGTAACCTTTTTGACAAAAGATCGCCAACAGTTTACTCGAAAAAATGTTTGGTTCGGTCGAGTCGTCCGCTAAACTTGCAAAACAATCCAAGAACCCCCGTCTGAAACAAAATTGCAGTAACGTACAACACGAATTTTCCATAGTTTTCTCATCGAATATATCCTTGTATTGGCTGAGGTTGCCGTTGTTGAAACCGACGAATTCGATTTCGTTTCGCGATCTCAGGTAATCGAAAAGCAACTCTTTTTTGGATTTTTCAAACGAGAAGAAATTCGGTAACTTTGTGAAATTCAACTTTTTTAAAATTTCGCGAGCTGAAAGGTTATTTTCTACGAGGCATTCCAAATCCGCTTTGTTTCGTATTAGCAGCCTTATTACGTTGTAGTATCTTCTGTTTATGGCTAAGGCGATCGGTGTGTTACCCCAGAGATCGCCGTGATTGACGTTGATGTCTCCTTGGATGAGAATATTGGCGCAATCGAAGATATCTTTGTGTTGCTTCAATAAAAATTGACAAGTTTGCATTTTGTTCCCGTTTCTGAGTATTACTTTGGCGTCGCTGTTGTATTTTCCATATTTTAGTAGTACGTGTAATGCGTTTTCTGAGAGAGCTGTTAGATTGTTGATTTTGTTGCCTATTCCATCCACGAGGACTTTTAGTAATTTTGGATCGCTTCGTTTCGATAGATAGTGAACGGCTTCCCAATAGTACCAATTAATGTCGTATTCTTCTATGTCGACGGATGGGTTTTCTTTCAGTCGTTGTAAGTCTTCGGGGGTGGTTGCATCGTCTTTAGATTTTTCTAGAATTGAGGGTACCACAGCTTTGTGTTGAACATAATTGGAGCTGACGTTTGTAACTGAATTATATTGATGTTGTAGAAGACTTATGGTTTCCTCGTTTATTTCGGGTGTATCCACTGAGACTGACTGAAGTTCGAATTGCTGATCGAAAGTCATCATTGATTGATTTGGATCAGTAAGGGATGGTTGCTTCTGTCATCTAAAACAATTTAGATGTTTAGATTGTTAATATTTTAAGAGGATTTGCCAACGATGGCAACGAAGGAAATATTTTAAAGCAAAAATTGAAACACACTTGTCCCCTGAAACCAAGAAAGATTAAAAAACACAACAAAGGTTGCTCTTGTTGTATTTTTTAATCTTTCTTGGTTTCAGGGGACAAGTTCTGTGTTTCAATTTTCGAAGATAACCAAGGACCAGTCCGTTCCATCAAAATTTTAAAGCAGATACCAACTGGGGCCAAATTGCTTAACAATTTTGGAGAATTAATACTTTTTTTTATGAACTATTAATTTGTGAAATTATCTACTGGAAACTACTTCACAAGTATGACTTTGGTAACGTAGTATTAAACCTAAATTTCAGATTCTTATATTTCCAAAAATTGAAATACCAAATTTGTCCCCTGAAACCAAAAAAGATTAAAAAACACAACAAAGGTTGCTCTAACGCGTTTCGACAGCCACGCTATCAGCTTGGCTATAGAAACGCAAAACCGGAAAAAAATATCGGTTTATTTCGGTTCGTTGAATTTATGTACATATGACAGTTTTTATTTTACCTCTAAGTTTGGAATTTTTTCTTAGAAATTGCAATTTTGTTTTCAAAATTTTACACAAATCCGTGCCACTTTGATCTCAAAATTAAGTGTTTACTCTTAGTCGCTCATTTCTGTTTAAAAATTAAATTAGAAACTAACAATTTCCACATTTTCGAGAGAATATTGACTTTGTTATCAAAATTTTAAACCAAATTAAAATTTTAACTTGATCTTTTATCAAAATTGTCGACATATTTTTTGAAATTTCGACTTTTATCTAGAAATTACTCTATTTCTTTTCTTTTCTTAAAATTTCGAGTTTAAAAAAAATATCCTCTATTGCAACTTTGAAATAAAGCAGTAGCGTGTTTTTCATTCAAGTTAAGAAAACTGGGCTTTCCTTACATTTTTATTTGCAAATTCTGGAAATTTGAACTTTCTTTAGAGGACTCCAAATTTACTTCTTTCCTTAAACTTTTGTTTTCTATTTCCAATTTGATATCTCTATTTTTTGAAGTTATTGATCAAATTTTCGATTTTTCGCCAATTTTTTCTTTCAAATTCCACCATTTTTAGTACATCAATTTTTTTCGAAATCCCAAATTTAAATTAATATGATTTTATATGATGCCGACTACCTAAAATTCCAAAATAAGGTTTTTTCTTAGAATTTTAACTGAAATCTCGGTATTTCAACTTTAACCTTGAAATTTTTAAATTTCAAATACAAATTTCAGGGAAAATACAACATTATATTCCAAGTTAAAGTTGGGATCTTGAAATTGGGATCGAAATTTTTAGAGTAGACGGTGACATCTTAGAAAATGTTTAACGATTTTATTTACCTTAAAATAGTAATTTTGATCCCGGAAACTTTGATTTTTTTTAAAAGATTTCCACTTTAGCCTTGAAATGGAAATATTTTTTTTCAGATTGTGTAGAATTTAGAATGCAAGAAGAATGCAACCTAGATTACAAATTCATGCAGCCCTCCAGGCGGCGTGTATAGTGGCGAATCATAGGTAGCTGAACTACCAACAGTTGAAACACTGCCACCTAGCGAAGCGGTTGCTCTCTAGGAAAGTTCCCAGAAGACGAGAATTCTATAATGCACAGACCAATAGGTTTGAACATTTATTAGATTCGAAGTTGGTGGAAACCAAATACCGGTTTCGATCTTGTTAGATCTCGTCAGTTTGGTATATCCAACTCGAATGCTAACAAATGTTCCGACAAGTAAATACTAAAAAATTCACAGGCGTCAAGCGTATGACTCTTAGTGCTACCACCTATTGGTCCATAGAGAAACTATGGCCATCGCCAACAATGTCGATTATGTAGATTATAAACAGTTTGAAAAAAGCTGGGAATTGCGAGTTAATGTGGAGATTCAAGATAAAGTTTCGAAAAGAAATATTCAAACATTTTCTAGAAATTTATAAACATTTTTCGGAAATTAAAAAAAAATCGACCTTTTCAAAGGTTCCAAATTAAAATAGAGAAATAGAGTGTTCTAATTTTTTTAAAGTATTTTAACTCTAAAACGAAATGTCAACAGTTGGGATTTAGAGCCTAAACTTCAGGAAACAATTTCAAAATTTTGGAATCAAATTTCGAGTTTAAAATTTAAATTTCTTCAAGATTATAAACAGCTTGAAAAAAGCTGGTTATTTCTAAATTTCTTCTAAGTTATAACAATTTTTTTCAGAGTTAAGTCACAAACAGCGATTGACAAACCAAGATCTAACGCAATCGCTGTTTGCGGCAATCTATAACAGATTGCTAATCCTTAACAGAAGGCTACTGAAATTTAGGATTGTGAAAGGAGTAACTAGCGAAGAAAAGGCCAATAAAACATAACTATTTAATTTTTTTGGTAAAACTCCTACTTTTTAATCATACTCTTCTTCAAAAAAATTTTAAAATCACAAAAATTCCAATTTTCCTTCATGTTTTTTCCAAAATTTTAAATGTAGAGTTGCAATTATTGTGTTTTCTTACAATTATTAAGTACTAATTATTAATTATTATTAAATCTCTGAAACCAAGGAAGATTAAAAAACACAACAGAGCTAGAATTTTAAGGAAACTTGAAAAAATTAAGTTTTAACAAAAAGATCGATTTTTTGGTAACTATTTCCTTTGAAGTTACGATCAGTGGACGGTAAACAGTGACAATAGTTCGAAGTTTCCCACTCTCCTAGAATTTTATAGCGTAAGGGGTAAAAAAAAGCATTCGAATTCTTTTTCGAAGCGGTTGCTCTCTAGGAAAGTTCCCAGAAGACAAGGATTCTAATGCACAAGACCAATAGGTTTGAACATTTATTAGATTCGAAGTTTGGAAACCAAATACCGGTTTCGATCTTGTTAGATCTCGTCAGTTTGGTATATCCAACTCGAATGCTAACAAATGTTCCGACAAGTAAGTACTAAAACATTCACAGGCGTCAAGCGAGTGACTCTTTAGTACTACCACCTATTAGTCTATAGAGAAACTATGGCCATCGCCAACAATGTCGTATGCAAGAAGAATGCAACCATTGTTGGCGATGGCCATAGTTTCTCTATGGACCAATAGGTGGTAGTACTAAAGAGTCACTCGCTTGACGCCTGTGAATGTTTTAGTACTTACTTGCGTAACGTTTATTAGCATTCGAGTTGGATATACCAAACTGACGAGATATAACAAGATCGAAACCGGTATTTGGTTTCCACCAACTTCGAACCTAATAAATGTTCAAACCTATTGGGGTCTGTGCATTATAGAATTTAGAAGTCGAAATTGTGTAATTTTTAAATATTAATCGATTTTGCCAAACTTCTGGTATAAACTCGAAAGTTTGGCCCCTTGCCCCTTGAACTTCGTGTCCGAAATCGATTCTCAAAATGTTAAATCTCTTCAGGAACTTTTTAGCTGCAGCTAAAATTTTTCCTACAATTTCGTCTTTATAATTAAAATTCGCAATTTTTTTCAGAAACTTTGTCGTTGATCTTGAAATTTCAATTCTTCTATAAAAAATTGAAGTTAAGAAACAACTGAAATTGCATTTTTTGTGGATTTTTTATTTTTACGCTTAAAATACAGGGTGTTACAAAAGTCCGGGCCGCTACTTCAGGAGCATATTCTACACATTAAAATATGAAAAATGTTGAAATACATTTTTTTCTTTAAATTGCCTCCTAACGGAGATATGACCATTAAAGATGGCGCCCCTAAAGTGGTTTTTTTACTACAAAAAGTTAACGGTTAGTAGCAAAGTTATGAAATTGGGCAAGCAGTTAAAGAATTGGATTAGGCATATTCTCATGTAACATATTTTTTAAATAAGCAGTAGCGTGGTGTGTAGGGGGTTGCCCGCGATTATTTTTTGCCGTAACTTTTTTGTATCGCAATATTTCGACACAAAAGTGCCATAATCGTAAAAAGCAACATTTTTTATACAAAAAAGGTACTCTTTCTCAAAGTCGCTAAAAATAACCGTTTCCGAGAAAAAGGCGTTTAAATAATCCTATCCCGTCTTCGAAATTCTAACTAATTTGTATAAGAAAAAATAAGTTGGTCATGCAAACTGATCGTAAAGAAAACAATTGTACTTGACAATATCTGCCAGAGATTGACGTTGTGTCACTGATAAAATTTGGTCGTAAGCTGTAAACTTTAGCAGTTTTTGTTGTCAATAGTAAGTGTAGTAGTTTTTTAACTTTTCATTATTTTGATAAAATGGACTATTCAAATCAAGAAATGGCCGATATGCATTTAATGTACGGGCTTGCAAATTGTAATCGTGCCGAAGCAAGACGGCTTTATGCTGAACGTTTTCCTAATAGACACCTACCACAGGAGAAAAATTGTTCCAGAAAATTCATGCTCGTTTATGTGAAACAGGAAATTTTGTTTTCAAAGGCGAACGTGTTGGAAGGCCAAACGCAGAAGTTGCTAATTTAGAGGAGCGTGTGCTTCAGCGAGTTGAAGAAGATCCATGTGTCAGCACTAGACAACTTGCTTTAGCCGAAGGAGTAAATCACGTAACTATCTGGCGAATTTTGAAATTTTACCAATTTTACCCCTATCATTTTCAAAGAGTGCAAGGTTTACTTGCTGCTGATTATCCTCCAAGAATAGAATTTTGCAACTGGCTATTGCATAAGATCGCTGAAAATGAGAACTTTCCATCGCTCATATTATTTACGGACGAAGTGGTTTTTACCAGAAACGGGATACTTAACTTTCACAACATGCATCAGTGGCAAGTTGAAAATCCCAATGCAGTTATTCAGTCGAGACATCAGCAACATTTTTCACTTAACATTTGGGGAGGAATAATAGGGGACTCTATAATTGGACCGTTTTTTTTTACCTCATAGGTTAACAGGAGCATCATATAGACGTTTTTTGCAAACAGAGTTACCCGTGTTACTTGAAAATGTTCCACTCATAACAAGACAGCGAATGTGGATAATGCACGATGGGGCACCTGCCCATTTTAGTGCCCATTTTAGTGCAGTTGCTAGGGAATTTTTGAATAACAACTATCATCAACGATGGATAGGTCGAGGAGGTCCGATACCATGGCCAGCTAGGTCTCCTGACCTCAACCCACTCGATTTCTACTTATGGGGACATCTAAAGCAGATCGTCTACTCCACACCAGTTGACAATATCAATGATCTTCGTGAACGAATTGAAAATGGGTTCAACCAGATTCACAATACACCAGGCATTTGCGAAAGAGTAAGGAGTTCCCTTAGAAGACGAGCCGAGCAATGTATTGCTGCAGGGGGCAGTAATTTCGAACACTTGCTTTGATTTTTTTTTCTAATTTTGTAATATTTTTATATCAATGCAGTTAGTAGTGGATAAATTAGAAATTTGCAAAACGAATTCTAATAAATGCAACAATTTTGTTTAAACGCTTTTTTCTCGGAAACGGTTACTTTTAGCGACTTTGAGAAAGAGTACCTTTTTTATATAAAAAATGTTGCTTTTTACGATTATGGCACTTTTGTGTCGAAATATTGCAATACAAAAAAGTTACGGCAAAAAATAATCGCGGGCAACCCTCTACACACCACGCTACTGCTTATTTAAAAAATATGTTACATGAGAATATGCCTAATCCAATTCTTTAACTGCTTGCCCAATTTCATGACTTTGCTACTAACCGTTAACTTTTTGTAGTAAAAAAACCACTTTAGGGGCGCCATCTTTAAATGGTCATATCTCCGTTAGGAGGCAATTTAAAAAAAAATGTATTTCAACATTTTTCATATTTTAATGTGTAGAATATGCTCCTGAAGTAGCGGCCCGGACTTTTGTAACACCCTGTATACATCTAAATTTAAACAGTTCGAATTTTTGCTAAAAATATTAGATTTCAAATGCAAAAGTGCTAATTTGAATTTGAATATCTTATGTTATTTTTTATTTTGAATCCTAATTCAAAATCTCGAAAGAATATCCAAATTTAAAGAAAAACATTCTTGGAAAAGAATCTACATTTTGAGGAACAACTAACTAAATTTATGATTGACAATTTTTTAAAATTAATATCAGTTTCAAGTCCTTAAAATTTGAGTTTTCGAGGTAAAAGTCGAGAATTCCAAACTTGAACTTACAGTCTGAGTCTTAACTCAGAATTTCGAGAAAAATGTCGAGAATTAAAGAATAAAAGTCGAAGTTGATAAAAACGGTTATACTTGCTAGAGAAAGACTAAATTTTATTTAAAGTCTTAATTTTAGAGAAAAAAAATAATAAAATGTACATACAAATTTTGAAACTTCAAAAGAAAAAAAAGTTAAAATATCGAAAGAAGGTAAATATGCTAACCAAAGTTTTCTGAAAAATTTTATTTTTTTTTGAGAAATTTTAAAGTTTTTCTATAATGCACAGACCAATAGGTTTGAACATTTATTAGATTCGAAGTTTGGAAACCAAATACCGGTTTCGATCTTATTAGATCTCGTCAGTTTGGTATATTCAACTCGAATGCGAATAAATGTTCCGCAAGTAAGTACTAAAACATTCACAGGCGTCAAGCGAGTGACTCTTTAGTACTACCACCTTAACAAGATCGAAACCGGTATTTGGTTTCCAAACTTCGAATCTAATAAATGTTCAAACCTGTGCATTATAGAATCCTTGTCTTCTGGGAACTCTCCTAGAGAGCAACCGCTTCGCTAGGTGGCAGTGTTTCAACTGTTGGTAGTTCAGCTACCTATGATTCGCCACTATACACGCCGCCTGGAGGGCTGCATAAATTTGTAGTCTACGTTGCATTCTACTTGCATACGACATTGTTGGGGAGGTGGCCATAGTTTCTCTATGGACCAATAGGTGGTAGTACCAAGAAGTCACATGCTTGACGTTCGTGAATTCTTTAGCACCTACTTGTCGGAATATTTGTTAGCATTCGAGTTGGATATACCAAACTGACGAGATCTAACAAGATCGAAACCGGTATTTGGTTTCCAAACTTCGAATCTAATAAATGTTCAAACCCATTGGTCTGTGCATATTAGAATCCTTGTCTTCTTGGGAACTTTCCTAGAGAGCAACCGCTTCGCTAGGTGGCAGTGTTTCAACTGTTGGTAGTTCAGCTACCTATGATTCCACTATACACGCCTGGAGGGCTGCATGAATTTGTAGTCTAGATTGCATTCTTCTTGCACTTAAAGTTTTTAGCAACATTTTCAGAAATAAAATTGAATATTTGGGTTTAAGGTCAATATTTTTAAATTAAGATGTAAATTTTAAAAATTCTGTTAAATTTTGAAGTTCTTTTTCGAAATTTTGACTATTTCAACAAAATTACAATTTAAAACTTTTCATTTTATATTTTTTTGCTCTTTTTCATTTTCATTTAATTTTTTAAATTGATCTTTTTAATCCAAAGTTCAAGAAACCAAAATCAAAACAGCGAAAATCAGTTCTGTTAGAAAAAGCGAATCAAAGTTAAAACTTCGCTAGAAAACCAAAATTATGAAATCAAAATCTCTCAATTCGCCAAATTTAGTAAATATACTAAATTTGGCGAATTGAGAGAATACTAGAACTCTTAGGTATATAACTTAAGATTTTTATGAAAATTTCGAGTTTAAACTTAAATTTAACATTTTTGCTACCCAGTTTGGAAATATTTAACGCAGAAATGTTAAATAAAATTAATAATGATAATGTTTCCAATCAATAAGAGTCTACAATGAAGAATAATTTAAATTTAAAATTTCTAAACCCGAAAATATGATTTATTTTTTATAGAGTTTAGGTTTTTTTTTCAAATTTCAACTCAAACTGAACGCAAAATTCAGGTTTTCAGCTTGAATTTTTTTAACTTGAATGCTTTGATTTTTTAGGCAAAATCAGAGCATGCAAGAAGAATGCAAACCTAGACTTCAAATTCATGCAGCCCTTCAGGCGCGTGTATAGTGGAATCATAGGTAGCTGAACTACCAACAGTTGAAACACTGCCACCTAGCGAAGCGGTTGCTCTCTAGGAGAGTTCCCAGAAGACAAGGATTCCAACAACAATGTCGTATGCATACGACATTGTTGGCGATGGCCATAGTTTCTCTATGGACCAATAGGTGGTAGTACTAAAGAGTCACTCGCTTGACGCCTGTGAATGTTTTAGTACTTACTTGTCGGAGCATTTATTAGCATTCGAGTTGGATATACCAAACTGACGAGATCTCTAACAAGATCGAAACCGGTATTTGGTTTCCACCAACTTCGAATCTAATAAATCTTCAAACCTATTGGTCTGTGTATTATAGAAAATCAGAGCAGTTACATGCTGTAATATTAAAGAAAAAAACAACAATTGCTAAATTATGTTTGCACATCAATTTTTAATTCGATAAACTTTTGAAAAATCACCCGGAACTGAATCGAAAATCGAAAACCGGAAAAAACCGTTATTTTTGTCGGAACGAAGATAACCAAGGACAAGTCCGTTTCACCTTTCTTATATTTCCGTTACCACTTGGGGGAGAATAATAGATTCTTATCATTAAAAATCCACATAAATGCATATAAAATTTTAGAGCAAACCTCTACCAAATTTACTGTCCAACCAGTGGCGGCTGGTGACTTTTTAACAGGGGTGCGCAGATGCAAAAATATTAGTAGTTAAGAGTTTAGGTGACTCCAGTGTCATAGCAAGATATTAAATTTAAGAGAAACACAAAAGGCGTGATATTTAATAGTATTTTTACGAATTAAATTTAATTAATCTCCATTTCATGAAAACTGCATTTGAAAATAAAATATATTTTATTACAAGGTTTTAATTAAACTCTACAAAAACACAAAAAAAATATTTTTTAAAATAAAATCCGCTCTACGATCTTTTAAAGAAATAAAGTCTTCATTACTTTCTCATCAAAATTGTTTAAATCCAAATCTATAAATGAATAATTATACCTTAGAATGGGTACTGCTATCTCTTTGTGAATAGCGGTACTATTAGCAGTTAGGCCTGTAAGCGGCACAATTAGCAATCGCAATCAGATCAGCCGGGACCTATGCATTTAGCATCATAAACGTAAATATACACTCCAAACTCTGACTCGTACTCACCATTTGGCAATATCGCACATGCGCGGAGCGGCGTACCTAGCTTTAACGTGGTGTTCTGTATTTTATTTCTCCGTATCCCGTGAAAACCGTTCATAGGCATCGCACTGCACCCTCGCTAGGTGCATAATTCTGCGCGAACCAAGTTATTTAAATTTCCTTATAATATTTAATATATATAATGGAATCAAACGTTGGTGTATTTTATTCCAAGTCATTCACAAGTATTATTAGTTAATTAACATGTCATTATTATGTGTTTAAAAATGTAATAAATTCAAGTCTTTTACATTAAACAGAAAAGAATAGATCGCTCATTTCACGAGGAGCGCGCGCTCTTGCGCTCTTTAAGGCCAGCCGCCACTGTGTCCAACTGACTATAAATTCAGACTGTTTCACGAAAATTCGATTTTTTTCCAATAACCATTTTCAAAAGTAAACTCGAATTTTTAACTTTCTACGAAATTTTTACAATAAAGTAGGAGAAAATAGTAGAAATTCTGAATTTAAAGTCGACATTCATAGATTAGAGTCGAACTTGTGGGATTGAGAACGAAAGTGCAAGAATTTCGAGATTCTATATAAAATTTAAACGTTAAACTCAAAATTCTAAGAAAAAAGTAAAGTAGTTTTATGCAACGTAGATTTACTTTTTTGTAAAATATAAAATTCAGTGACGGCTGGTCTTAAAGAGCGCAAGAGCGCGCGCTCCTCGTGAAATGAGCGATCTATTCTTTTTTGTTTAATGTAAAAGACTTGGATTTATCACATTTTTAAACACAAAATAATGACATACTAATTAAGTAATAATACTTGTGAATGACTTGGAATAAAATACACCAACGTTTGATTCCGTTATACATATAAAATATTATAAGGGAATTTAAATAAGTTGGTGCGCGCAGAAATATGCACCTAGCGAGGGTACCGTGCGATGCCTATCTACGGTCTTCACGGGATGCGGAGAAATAAACTACAGAACACCACGTTAAAGCTAGCCCGGGGTACGCCGCTCCGCGCATGTGGGATATTGCCAAATGGTAAGTACGAGTCAGTGTTTGGAGTGTGTATTTACGTTTATGATGCTAAATGCGTAGGTCCCGGCTGATCTGATTGCGATTGTTAATTGTGCCGCTTCCAGACCTAACTGCCAATAGTACCGCTATTCACAAAGAGATAGCAGTACCCAATCTAGGATCTAATTATTCATTTATAGATTTGGATTTAAACAATTTTGATGAGAAAGTAATGAAGACTTTATTTCTTTAAAAGATCGTAGAGCGGATTTTGTTTTAAAAAATATTTTTTTTGTGTTTTTGTAGAGTTTAATTAGAACCTTGTAATAAAATATATTTTATTTTCAAATGCAGTTTTCATGAAATGGAGATTATAAGATGGTAATTACATTTAATTCGTAAAAATACTATTAAATAACACACCTTTTGTGTCACTTTTGTTTCTCTTAAATTTAATATCTTGCTATGACACTGGAGTCACCTAAACTCTTAACTACTAGTATTTTTGCATCTACGCACCCCCTGTCAAAAAGTCACCAGCCGCTACTGATAAAATTTGCAAATCCACAGACATAGCTCGCTTAAAGGTGGGATATGTTCTCAAATTTTTTTTTTGGCAAAAGCAACGTTAAACCAGAGAATTATATTTAAATAAATACAATAAAAGCCGCAACCAAAGTGGTCAAAATGTGTAACGATAATAATAATAATAAATACAACATATTTAAAAACAATTACACACTGATAGAGTATCGACATATTGTTTTTTTTTTGGTATATTTTGTCATATACGAGACGCCACTGATAGAATGCAACGCTAGTGTAAATGCACAAAACATCATAATTCGGGAATATTCCAAGTGAAATTAAAATCTATTTACATGATAGAAAATGAAGGATATTTACTTACCTATTGTAGACAGTCTGGTTCGATTATTTGGTTAAATTTGATAAAAACTGATAGAAAAATTATCACATTGCATTGTCGATGATCCTAAATTCTCTAGATAATACATTTTGTAATTCTTATCTTATTTTATTTATATCAGTGTTGTTCCAGAGTATTTGTCATCTTATTACATGCAATAGAAATATAAACCAGCAACACTTTTATTTTGCAAATTATGGTCAAGTCAGCACTAAAAACAATAATTTAAATTGAACCTTGCTTTAGTTAAAATCTAATAAAGGAACAAACTCAACATGAACTTGTGCAGTTGTGTATTTTCATGGTATTGGAACGGTTATACGTCAGCTCATTACTTAATAGCGTCATTTATATCTGAGTTTAAAATAATAAGTAAACAAATAGGACGGCAACATAGCTTTTGTTAAATGGAGCTTCCGAGCAGCTGTTCTGAAACTCGAATGGTTCAATCTTATAAAAAGAGTTTCTTACAAAATAAAATATTTGAAAACTATCTCTATATGCCTTAATTAGGTTTTATACGAATTTTTCGATTTTATCTCTGGAGTTTGTTTGCTTTTAATATTTTTAATAATAATATTTTTAATTTTCACAATTCATAAAGTAGGCACCTATTTATTTAACAAAAATCTAAACAGTAACTGTTGGAGACAACGCACACCGTAAATGAATAGGTTTAGGACCATGAAATTTCATACAAGTATTTTTTATAAATTAAATGTCTAGAAAGTCAGAATATTTTGAAAAGGTCTGAATTTTGAACCAGTGCTAATGTAAAAATTTTTGAAAAATAAACTTAAATCGTTAAGCTATTTATTTTTTCAAAATTTCGTCTTTAATCTTGACATTTTTAAACTAGTCGTAAAAATTTTATAAATCAAGTTTTTCTAAAAATATGAATTTAATCTTGAAATGTGATTAAAAGTAAAATAAATTCTTAATTAAAATTGATATTTGATAACTAAGATAGAAGTTTCATTATTTTTTTTTGGAAGTTTTCACTTGGAATTCGAATTTTGGAGAAAAAAGTCGAATTTTAGAAATCATAATCGAAATATAAACAAATCAACTTCATTCTATAATGCACAGACCAATAGGTTGGAACATTTATTAGATTCGAAGTTTGGAAACCAAATACCGGTTTCGATCTTGTTAGATCTCGTCAGTTTGGTATATCCAACTCGAATGCTAATAAATGTTCCGACAAGTAAGTACTAAAACATTCACAGGCGTAGAGCGAGTGACTTTTTAGTACTACCACCTATTGGTCCATAGAGAAACTATGGCCATCGCCAACAATGTCGTATGCAAGAAGAATGCAACCTAGACTACAAATTCATGCAGCCCTCCAGGCGTGTATAGTGAATCATAGGTAGCTGAACTACCAACAGTTGAAACACTGCCACCTAGCGAAGCGGTTGCTCTCTAGGAGAGTTCCCAGAAGACATGCATAAATCAACTTCATAACAAAAAATTTCGAATTAAGCTGATGGGTTAAGGTTATTAATAAAATCCCGAATTTTCCAACTTAAAAATGCTCAAGTTTTAGTGTAAAACTCGAAATTTATAAAAGAATCGATATTTTAGACATTTTTTTAAAGTTCAATCGTCATGTTAGAAAAATTATAGAAGAAATTCATAAAAATAACTTATTAAAAAATATTTTCTCAAAATAATGGCCTATAAGATATTTTGATTTTTTAATAAAAAGCCTAACATTCAAAATTTCATTCAAAAACCGGATTAAAAATTTAAATTTTTAAATTCCAAAACTGTAAAACTATTATTACAAAATACAAGTTTTTCTCAAAATTTGGTGTAAAATCTCGAAAAATTGCTTGTATAAATTTCCAGTTGTTCTCAAAATTTGAATTTTTTTTCAAAATAGGGAATTTCAGCTTGAAAAACTTGCAAATTCAACATTATTTTAATAAAATTCAAAACGTAAGATTGAAATTTCAAATAAAAAAAAAGAAATTTCAAGAAAAGTTTAAATTTTTCTAGAAACGAAATCTTAGATTTAAATGTCAAAATTTTGGAAACAATTCGAATGAGTTAAGGTAAAAATTTTAAGGTTTAGGGCGAAAATTCGAGAATAAACTCGAAATTTTAAGAGCTTCTTCATTTGAAAATGTTATACTCCTTCTGAATATCCTGAGTACAACCTAAAATTTATTATTTTTTCTAATTTCGACCGAGATATTAAAATGTTTTTTTGTTAATTGTTAATTTTGGCCTGTTAATGCCTTAGAGTATTTTACCTTTTTGGTGCCTTCTTTAGCTTTCCGTTTTTGCCCAATTTAACATTTTGCTCACCTTTTTACCTTGCTTGCTTGTGCTTAAAATCGGTCTCTAATAAAAAGAAATGGCGCCAAATTAGAAAAAAAACATCCTTGCATTTCGGTACGAAAACAAAATGATCCATTAAAAATGGTTTTTAAAAAGGTCGCACATCTGAAAAATTCAGTTCTATCTAGTGTGTAGCCAAAAAATTTCGCCCCCCCCTGGTTACGGGCCTGTTTTCATTCATTGTAAAAGCTTTAATGTTTCGGAGGTATTATAGGGGTCATAATTTGTTTTAGAAATAATATACATAGAAATAAAAGAAATATTTTAATATAAAAGAAAAATAGCCGTTGGCGTCCTATTCATTCTAGTTTTATATTTGAGGCTGCAAGTATCCTTTGATCCTGAATATTTCAGCCTTCTAGGTCAGTATTTTGTGTTGCCTACTGTTCACATCCATTATTACGTTCATTTACATGTAATAGTTCCATAAAGCGGCGTTGCCGAATCCTTTTTTTTAGGATATCTTGGGTTTTGGCTAAAAAATTATTAGAATTCGATTTTCTCAATTCATTTATTCACCTGCATCTTTTGATTATTTCCTGAATGTACATGTTAAACAATATTTCGTTCTCTCTCTCTCTCTCTCTCTCTCTCTCTCTCTCTCTCTCTCTCTCTCTCTCTCTCTCTCTCTCTCTCTCTCTCTCTCTCTGACTCTCTCTCTCTCTCTCTCTCCCCCTCTCATCTACACAACTGGGAGGTGATAGCTTCTCTTAGGGTGCGTTTAGATTAGACATTTTTTTCCCTATTTGTCTCTGACATAAGTGTCAACTAGCTAAGAGAAGCTATCCGAGACTTATCTACACAGCTGGAAGGTGATCGCTTCTCTTAGGGTACATTTAAATTAGACCCTTTATTCATTTTCAAAATTTCGACTTTTTCTCGAAATTTTGACTGTTTACTAGAAATTTCAACTTTTTTCTCATAATTCCAAGATAAAAATCAAAATTTTAACTCTAATCTAGAGACTCTGACTTTAATTTTTTAATTTCAAAATATCGATTTGAAGTTTGAAATTTTGAGTTGTTTCTAGAAATTTCGACTGTTTCATCGAAATTTTCACTGTTTTCTAGAAATTTCGACTTTTTTCTCAAAATTCCAAGATAAAAATCAAAATTTTAACACTTATTTAAAACCTTCGCTTTTAATTTCTAAACTTCGATTTGAATTTTGAAATCTCGACTTTTTTCTCGAAACTCCTAGACAAAATCAAAATTTTGACCCTAATCTCAAAACTTCGACTCTAATGACAAAATTACGACATTTTTCTCAAAATTTTAACTGTTTTCTCAAAATTCCAAGATAAAAATAAAAATTTTAATTTTAATCTAGAAACTTCGACTTTGATTTCAAAATTTGGATTTAAATTATGAAATTTTGACTTTTTTCTAAAAATTTCTACCGTTTTCTCGAAATTTTCGTCTGTTTATGCGAAATTTTAACTGTTTTTTAAACATTTCGACTTTTTTCTTAAAATTCCAAAATAAAAATCAAAACTTCAACTCTAATCTAGCAATTTCAATTTGAATTTTGAAATTTTGACTTTTTCTAGAAATTTCGACGTTTTTCTCGAAATCACAAAATTAATATTTCGACCCTTACCTCAACATATCGACTTTAATCTCAACATTTCGCCATTTTTTTCGAATGTTGACTGTTTTCTAGAAATCTCGACTTTGTTCTTAAAATTCCAAGATAAAAATCAAAATTTCAACTCTAATCTAGAAACTTCGACTTTAATTATAAAATTTTGACTTGAATTTTGAAATTTTAACTTGAATTTTGAAATTTTGACCGTCTTCTAGAAACTTAGACTTTTTTTAGAAGGTTCGACTGTTTTTTTTTGAAATTTTATCTGTTTTCTAGAAATTTAGGCTTTTTTCTTAAAATTCCAAGATAAACATCCAAATTTCAACTCTAATCTAAAAACTCCGGCTTTAATTTCAAAATTTTGACTTGAACTTTGAAATTTTAACTTTTTTCTAGAAATTTCGAATGCCTTCTCAAAATTTTGACAGTCTTCTAAAAATTTCAACTTTTTTCTCAAAATTTCAAAATAAAAATCAAAATTTTAACTCTAAACTAGAAACTTCGACTGTAATTTCAAAATATTGACTTGGATTTTAAAACTTTAACTTTTTTTTAGAAACATCGACTTTTTTCTCGAAATTCCAAGACAGAATTAAAACTTTGGCCCTAACCTCAAAATTTCGACTTTAATCTTAACATTTCGGAACGCGAATCAACCAAGATGTTGATAAAAAACATGAAATTGTCAAAAATTGAAATACAACAATTGTCCCCTGAAACCAAGAAAGATTAAAAAACATAACAGAGGTTGCCTTACAGGATATATGGTACTTCTTCCGGGATTGGACCGTGTCAAAGAACTACTAAAAGTGTTCGACGTTTCGCCCATCATCGTGGGGGGCTTCTTCAGGAACAAAGGAACAATAAATGATGATATGTTCTTGAAGAAGCCCCTCTAGGATGGTGGGCGAAACGTCGAACACTTTTAGTAGTTCTTTGACAGGGTCCAATCCCGGAAGAAGTATATCCTGTACTGACTCTGACCATGGAAGCCTTCGTTATCAGTTTTAACGCTTTTCGATAGCCAACGCTTTACTCGAAACGCGTTAGAGCAACCTCTGAAATTTTGAGAAATAAAGACATTTCAAGATTAATCTTACAATTTGAAGTGGAAATTCCAATGTTTCTATTAGAATTTAATTGGAATTATTTTTTTCTTTGGTGAAACGAACTGGTCCTTGGTTATTTTTAAAAATTGAAATACAAATCTTGTTCCCTGAAACCAAAAAAGATGAAAAAACCAAACAGAGGTTGCTCTTACGCCTTTCGATCAATATCTCTCTGAAGATGATAGCTTGGCCATCGAAACGCGTTAGCTAGTAACCTCTGTTGTGTTTTTTAATCTTTCTTGGTATCAGAGGACAAGATTTGTATTTCAATTTAATTGGAAGTTTAACATTTTTCCTGAGATTAAAGAAGAAAGTCTAAAATTTTTCCTGAAATTAAAGAAGAAAGTCAGAATGAAAATATTTCGATTTAAAATTTTAAATTTACAATTTTACCATTTAATTGTAAATTTTTTTCTTCCCGAAATTAAAAAAAGAAAGTCAGAATTTAGAGAAATTGACAAAATGGACAAAATTTGCATTTCAATATTACGGTTGTTTCAGAATTAAAGATGGCTTCCGATGATCCACTACCAACCCTTTACGAGTATTATACGTCCGGAGACATCACAAGCGGTTTAGTGGCTGATGGGGAAACATTCACCCTTAACAACAGAGGTATCCTAATACTAGGTGGGGCTCTCCATTATTTTCGTGTACCTCAAGAGTATTGGAAGGATCGTCTTAGAAAAATGAGAGCTGCCGGACTAAATACCCTGGAAACTTACGTACCGTGGAACTTGCACGAACCATCCCCGGGAAATTATTATTTTGGGCCCGAAAAAGACGAATCGCCTCTTCAACGTTACCTCGACGTTAAGCTGTTTTTACAGACTGCTCAAGACGAGGATTTATTTGTTATATTGAGACCGGGGCCTTACATCTGTGCCGAATTAGACTTGGGTGGTTTACCCAGCTGGTTGCTAAGACATGACGATATAAAGTTGAGGTGTTCCCATCGAATATACATGAGATACGTCCATATGTATTATCGAGAGTTGTTTAACGTGATCGTGCCGTTTCAATTCTCAAAAGGTGGGCCGATTATAGCGTTTCAAATAGAAAATGAATACGGCAACGTAAACGTGGCTAATAAACCTGTGGATAAAAAATACTTGAATAGTTTAAAAGAAATTATGACTGATAATGGGGTTGAGGAATTATTGTTTACTTCCGATACGCCTTCCAATGGGTTTTCTGGATGTATTTCGAGGGTTTTAGCGACTGCAAACTTTCAGGTAGACGCGAGAATGGAGCTCGGGCTTTTAAAGGTGTTTCAGCCCGATAAAGCTTTGATGGCGATGGAATTTTGGACCGGGTGGTTCGACCATTGGAGTTCGAGGCATGAAACGAGAAGTTCTGATTTATTTAAAAAAACTTTAGAAGAGATTTTGAAAATGAACGCATCCATCAATATGTATATGTTTCATGGTGGTACGACGTGGGGTTTTTTGAACGGAGCGAATCTATTCGATGGTAAATACGAGCCTGATACGACCAGTTATGACTACGATGCACCACTTTCGGAACAAGGAAATTATACAGCAAAATATCAAATTACAAAGGCTTTGATTGAAAAATACAATCCTGTTAAAACTGTACTACCAGGGATGCCAGAAGAAACTAAAACTGTTACTTATCCTTGCTTAAATGTAAAATCGAGATTGTCTTTTACAAGCGTTATTGACAACTTGGCAAGTTTTAATCATGAAAATTTGATAGCTTTTGAAAAAGTATTTTACAACACATGCGGATTCGGTTATGTGGTTTACAGACGTAAAAAACTTAATATTCCTGCAAAATCCAATTTGATGATAACTGCCAAAGTAAGGGATTGCGTAATGGTGTTGATAAACGGCAAATTGGTATCCCCGATTCTACGCTCAAAAGACGATCTTCACGATTTTGGATATTGGTGTTCGAAAGAAAATTTACTAAATCTCGGAAATGTTGCCTACGAAAGAGCTACGTTGGATTTGGTGGTTGAAAACTGGGGGCTAGTCAACTATGGGACTTTGGAGGAATTGAGTCAACAACGGAAAGGTCTCTACGACGGTTACGTCTACTTGAATAACAAACCGTTATCTGGTTGGTATATATACCATTATTGCGGAACTGAACATACAACGAACAGTACAATAAATGGAGCAATATTTGGGGCCAACCTAACCACCAACGAGAGTAAATTAAAGGCACAACCCACCGAATCAGGCGGCGGTACTAACCCATTATTTGGTAAAACTGGATTGTTCACATCGTCAGATTCGAGCATTTTAGTAAATCAAAGTGTCTTTGGATCAAATCCGAATAATAGCTCTCAAACGATAAGTTCCAAGAGTCAACATGGTTTTCAATTTCAAGTAACGCAACCTGCTTTGAGTTTGGGCACAACTGTTAACAGTATGTCGTTTTCGTCATCGCCCTTTGTTATTCCTGCTAGCGAAAACACTTCCGCTGATAAAGTTCCTGTCAATAAAACGGAGCGCGAGGAAATGCCCGCTTTTGAATTTTTAAGCAGCGATAGTTTTGGACCTGCGATATTCCAGGCTCAGTTGGTATTAACCGATGAGCCGTGTGATACCTTTTTAGATATGAGATATTGGATGAAAGGGGTCGTTAGTATTAATGGATTTTGCATAGGGAGATATTGCCATTTGGGACCGCAACAAACGCTCTACGTTCCCGCTCCGTTTTTAAAACGAGGTCGCAACGACATCGAGATATTTGAACACTTTGCGGCGGACACCATGTTGCGTTTTTCCAAAAAACCGATTTGGGATTCCCCCGATCGTTAGGGTTTCAGTTGAGTTTTTTTCTAATAAATATTTGTCTAAACGTAAATATATTGTCTTTGACGCCAAATATGTTTATTGGATGATATTTTTATTACATTTTATGTATTTTATTGGTTGATATTTTTACTACACTTTATGTATTCTTTATTAAATTTAAAATATTCTTCTAGCGTTTTAATTTCTCGAAAACCAAAACGAAAGCGAATGCTACTGAAATCTCCCACTTTAGGATTGAGCAATGTATGACATTTTTTTATACAAAACGTAATTATAGAACAACGTAACAAAATGTAATTATAGAATTTAGTACCTAAGGAATTTTTCTAGAACAATTTGGTAAGGGGAAGCGGCCGCGATAATGAAGCAAGCGGCGGATAAGCGCCCCAGAAATTTCCGCGAACGTTAAGCCTTATCTCTATGGATTTAGTCTAGAATACCGGAAAGGTATATAAATTTGGTCGGCTTTCCCTAACTTATTCATTGACTGACTAACTCTGGTTAGTCAGTCAATAAGTTAGTTCATTAAACAGTGTTAATTACTTGGTCAGTTACGTGAATAACAATTGAGGCGTTTTGTGCAAAAGTGGCCCAAGTAAATCCATGGAAATACAACGAAAATCAACAAAGAAAAGTAATTTTTAATACATAAAGCAAATTGAATTATTGCTGCGCCATCTGCTAAGTAGTAAAAGCATTGCATTGCACGGTCAACGGTTGCACTTGCAGATGTCAACGTTCTGAGTAAAATAAACTGAAAATCAGGAAATGAATTTTGCAGAAATAAGCTTAATCTTCCAGGAAATGGAATTGGAAAAAAGTAAACATTAACAGAAATTTCCAAGGTTAGAGAAAAAAGGAAGTTTTGAGGTAAAATCTTAACTTTAGGACCAAAATATATATTGTAACGCAATGTAAATAGATGGAATAGAATTTAGAATAGAATTGTAGAATTTAGTAAATAAAAAAATTTCTAGAAGGATCTGATAAGGGGAAAGCGACTGCGATAACGAAACAAACGGCAGATAAGCGTTCCAGAAATTTCGGCAAACGATAAGCCTTATATGCCGAAAAGTTCTAGAAGCCGGGTGCCAAAACTATAAAAGGCGGTCAGCTTTTTCTCGAGTCAGTCAGTTAGAATCAGTGTAATTAGTGAGTTAGTAGAAGTGAGCTAATTGTTCAATTGTGGTGATCCAAGTTTCGTTTGGTAATAAAGTGAGTATTATTTTCAATTCACGTGTGAATCAATTCGAACCGATAAAGTCCGTAACAATATTAAAAAAGAAGTGTAATTAAGAGAAGAGATAGTTTAGTTGAATTTGAGATAAAAATAGGCAAATTTGAAAGGAAAGGTCTAAATTTTTAGAAATAAGTAATTTTTGTGCTGAATATATTTTCGTTTGATCACATGAGTTAGGGAAGTCTCTCCGTTTTATATTTTGTCTGATTTAATTTTGAACTAAAACGAAATAGCAAAAATAAAATTTTGTGGCCCTTTGAAATATAGTAAATCGATATTTTTATTGCGATCTCTTTAAAGACATAGTTTGAAGTCGGCTGGAGAAACATCATTTTTTTAACTGTTTTCAAATTTCGATTAAATTCATAATTTTAACTGTTATCTTAATCATAGCTAGCTGAACTACCAACAGTTGAAACACTGCCACCTAGCGAGGCGGTTGCTCTCTAGGAAAGTTTCCAAGAAGACAAGGATTCTAATGCACAGACCAATAGGTTTGAACATAATACTTAAAATTTTCAAAAAGTTAGGTTCTAAAAGCCCAGTGTTGAGAAATACTACATAATTTCGAAAAAAAAATCAACATTTCGAGGAAAAGCTCGACATTATAAGAAAAATACCTAAAATTGAAAGGAAATCCAGAATTTTTCACAAAAAATCAAATTTGAATGCAAAAAAAGTCGAATTTTGCCAATAAAGTCAAAATTTGGAAAAAATGGCCAGTAATTAAAAAAAACTCTAAATTTGGAAAAAGACGACCTTTGATGAAAAAAATCGTCGTTATTTTTAAAATGGAATTGAAATTTTTCAGAGAAAGTCTGATTTTAGGAAAATTTGAAAATAAATTTGAACTTTTCAAAAAAGGCGTTTTTACAGAACAAAAAACATTTTTTAAAATCTCCCAATCAATATTTTTCTCCAAATCTTTGTCTTTTTATCGAAATATCGACCAAATTTCAAAAAAAAAGATCAAATTTTGGTTAATATGGCGAAAGTTGCAGAAATTAAAACTGTGAAAAGGGTCGAAATTTTGACAAAAAAAAAAACAAATTTTGAGAAATAGCGAAAATTTGAAAAAGAACCGACGAATTTGAAGATAAAAATTCAAAATTTTCGGGAAAAAGACGAATTTGAAGGAAATACTAGGTTTCTAAATCTGGAAAGAAATAAAAATCAAAATTTCACGAAAAAGGCAAAAACTAATACTGAAAATTTCCAAAAAGTCAGGTTCTAAAAGCCCAGTGTTAAGAAATACAACGGAATTTAAAAAAAAATCAACATTTCGAGGAAAAGCTCGACATTATAAGAAAAATACCTAAAATTGAAAGGAAATCCAGAATTTTTCACAAAAAGTCAAATTTTATTGCAAAAAAGTCGAATTTTGCGTATAAAGTCAAAATTTGGAAAAAATGACCAGTAATTTAAAAAAAAAACTCTAAATTTGGTAAAAGAAAACTTGAGAAAGCCGTTATTTTCGAAAAAGAATTGAAATTTTTTAGAGAAAGTCTGATTTTAAGAATATTTGAAAATAAATTTGAACTTTTCAAAAAAGGCGTTTTTACAGAACAAAAAACCTTTTTTAAAATTTCCCAATCAATATTTTTCCCCAAATCTTTGTCTTTTTATCGAAATATCGACCAAATTTCAAAAAAAAGATCAAATTTTGGTTAATATGGCGAAAGTTGCAGAAATTAGAATTGTGAAAAGGGTCGAAATTTTCACAAAAAAAAACACATTTTGAGAAATAGCGAAAATTTGAAAAAGAACCGATGAATTTGAAGATAAAAATTCAAAAATTTCGGGAAAAAGACGAATTTGAAGGAAATTCAAGGTTTCTAAATCTGGAAAGAAATAAAAATCAAAATTTTACCAAAAAGGTAAAAAATAATACTGAACATTCCCAAAAAGTCAGGTTCTAAAAGCCCAGTGTTAAGAAATACAACGGAATTTTGAAAAAAAAATCAACATTTCGAGGAAAAGCTCGACATAAGAAAAATACCTAAAATTGAAAGGTAATCCAGAATTTTTAACAAAAAGTCAAATTTTAATGCAAAAAAGTCTAATTTTGCGTATAAAGTCAAAATTTGGAAAAAATGACCAGTAATTTAAAAAAAAACTCTAAATTTGGTAAAAGAAGTCTAAATTTAAAAAAAAATATTGATAATTAAGGAATCAGTTGAAAATATTCCGGAAAGTTAGATTCTACAAAAATCGAAATTAACAGAAAAAGCCCGACATAGGAGAAATAATCGAGAAAGATTGAATTTTTTAGTCGACATTTTAAGAAATTGAAATTTTAATTTGAGAAAATTGAATTTTGCGAATAGAATCATAATTTTGGAATAAAAAAAAGAATTTTGACGAAAGTAATCCTATCAAGAAAAAGACGAATTTGGAGGAAAAGTTTGCCATTTTGAAATAGAATGGAAATTGCGCAGAGAAAACCAAATTTGAGAATAAGGTTTAGATTTTTTGAAAGAAAATTTTCTCACAGATCATATTTTTTATAAAAATGAAATATATTTCCAAAACTTAAAATCGATAAGTATTTTTTTTAAAGATCAAAATATCAACCACATTTGGAAAAAGAGCTAAATTTTAAGAAATCTGAGAGGAAAGTCGTATTTTAAAAACAGTCGATATTTTCAGAAATATCTGAATTTTGAGAAACGACGAAATTTCGAACAAAAAACGACGAATTTTGAAATAAAAATTCGAAAAACAAATTTCATAAAAGAGGTCTAAATTTCGAGAAAAATGATAACGAAGGCTTCCACGGTCAGGGTCAGTACAGGATATACTTCTTCCGGGATTGGACCGTGTCAAAGAACTACTAAGTGTTCACTTTTAGTAGTTCTTTGACACGGTTCAATCCCTTCGAGAAAAATGTCGAAATTTGAAGGTTGAAATTAAGGAATCAGTTAAAAATATTCCGGAAAGCTAGATCCTATAAAAATCGAAACTTACAGAAAAAAGCCGACATAGGAGAAATAATCGAGAAAAAGATGGAATTTTCGAGAGAAAAGTCGACATTTTAAGAAATTGAAATTTTAATTTGAAAAAAGTCGAATTTTGCGAATAGAGTCATAATTTTGGAATAAAAAAAGAATTTTGACGAAAGTAATCCTTTTAAGAAAAAGACGAATTTGGAGGAAAAGTTTGCCATTTTGAAATAGAATGGAAATTGCGCAGAGAAAACCAAATTTGAGAATAAGGTTTAGATTTTTTGAAAGAAAATTTTCTCACAGATCATATTTTTTATAAAAATGAAATATATTTCCAAAACTTAAAATCGATAAATATTTTTTTTAAACATTTTTACTTTTTTATCAAAATATCAACCACATTTGGAAAAAGAGCTAAATTTTAAGAAATCTGAGAGGAAAGTCGTATTTTAAAAACAGTCGATATTTTCAGAAATATCTGAATTTTGAGAAACGACGAAATTTCGAACAAAAAACGACGAATTTTGAAATAATAATTCGAAAAACGAATTTTATAAAAGAGGTCTAAATTTCGAAAAAAATGATAACGAAGGCTTCCACGGCCAGAGTCAGTACAGGATATACTACAGGATTGGACCATGTCAAAAAACTACTAAGTGTTCACTTTTAGTAGTTCTTTGACACGGTCCAATCCCTTCGAAAAAAATGTCGAAATTTGAAGGCCGAAATTAAGGAATCAGTTAAAAATATTCCGGAAAGCTAGATCCTAAAAAAATAGAAACTTACAGAAAAAGGCCGACATAGGAGAAATAATCGAGAAGAAGATGGAATTTTCGTGAGTAAAGTCGACATTTTGAGAAATTGAAATTTTAATTTGAAAAAAGTCGAATTTTACGAATAGAATCATAATTTTGGAAAAAAAGGCAAAAGTAATCCTTTCGAAAAAAAGGCGAATTTGCAGGAAAAATTTGCCATTTCGAAATAGAATGGAACTTTGGCAGAGAAACCCAAATTTACGAATAAGGTTTAAATTTTTTGAAAAAAAATTTTCTCGCAAGTTATTTTTTTATAGAAATGCAATATATTTTCAAAACCCAAAATCTGTAAATAAATATTTTGTTTAGAGATTCTTACTTTTTTATTAAAAGATAGATTTAAAAAAAAGGCTAAATTTTAGGAAATCTGACGAAAGTGGTATTTTAAAAACAGTGGAAATTTTCAGAAAAATCTGAATTTTGAGAAACGACGAATTTTAAAATGAAAATACGAAACTTCGAGAAAGTTAGACTTTAAGAAAAAAATCGAATTCCAAGAATATATTCGAAATTAAAAACAAAAAACGATTTTTTTGGAAAAATTCGAAACCTCGAGCAAAAAACGAATTTTAAAATATAAAAATGAAAATCTCTGGATACACTCCTTTTTTGGTTGACTATGTACCTTTAGTTGACCGGGTAAGCCAGAGGGGGGGAAATGACATTAATCTGGTACAACATTGTTATAAAGAAAACGGTCTTTTTCCATATACATATAAACTTATAATAATAAAAATTTATAAATGGCATTTTATACGTTTTTACTGCAATTTTCGCCTATTTTATTTGCCATTTATGGCGTCAAAACATAACATTTTTACTGCCACAATTTTCGGGCTCTAATTATTATTAGAGGTACAAAATTGGTTAAATTAGCAAACTAGTATTTTAATCAGTGTTAAAAACTATACTAGTTTGTAACTTTAATAATAATAAAGTTGGCAATGTTGCAGATTTAATTTGGATCACCCTTAAATGAGTAGCTTGCATTTTATGTAAGCTATTCTTTTTTTTAAGTCGTGTGTTTTTTTTTTGCCAATTCCTGGCTTTCAACTCTGTATACTCGACCAAACTACTAGCAAAAAGGAATTAAAACTTTTTTTTAAAGTCTAATCCTGGTGAAATTATTGTAATAATGCTAGTGTATTAAAATATAATAAAATTCGTCTTTGAATGTCCAACGAAGATAACCAGCTTTGACGATTAGTACTTTTGAGTATAGAAGGTGAGAATATTCAACAAAATTTGTCTATACGTTGTATTAAATCACACAATAACAGTTACAAATAAATCAAACCAAAAACAATACAATATTTAGACAAGTTTGGAAGCCAAATACCAGTATTTGGTTTTCAAACTTCAAATGTAATAAATGTTCAAACCTATTGGTCTGTGGAATAGAATGAAAACAATGTCTTTATTATTTTTTAAGCAAACCTTTTTTTTTTGATAAACATTTTCGAGCCAAATTCCTGTAATCATGAATATTCGGTTGAAGATGCATTTTTGATCTGGCAGATTACACAAGATTGATGCAAGCGACAAGAAAACAAACCTAAAAGTCATTGTTTTTATCAACAATACAGAGGTCAAATGCTCGGGTACTTCAGCCTAATTTAATTACATATTATCGAAAAATCAAAATATTTTATCAATGACCATCGTCGAATTATACGGCTCGTCAAAACAATCGCCTTATCAGATATTTTAAAGAATTTTTGATACCGAAAACAAAAAAAAAAATGGTATATATAGCCTACCCAACGTGTGGAACATTAAGAAACCAGAGTTTCAAACAAGTATCAAACGGTAAGCTGATATACTACTCATGAATAACAAAATTACATTTTAACATACTAAGTATTATAATTTATAAGTAATAATTAATAATATTTTCTTCACAGTAATCCCAAAATGAAGTACCTGTTGGTAGTGTCATTGATAGCACTTGTATGTCAAGTTTTTGCCTATGATGAATCTTTAGAGCAGTGGAGTAATTTTAAGGTGGAATAATACTACCAAACCACAATTTAACACTAATTTTCTTATTATTTTTAGATAAAGCATAATAAATTGTACAGGTCTGCTTTCGAAGACAGAGTTCGTTTCGGTATCTTTCAGGATAACCTCAAGAAGATTAAGGCCCACAATGAACCCTACAAAATCGGAAAAACAACCTACACTATGGGCATCAATCAATTTGCTGATCTTACACATCAAGAATTCATGGAATATTTGACGAAATTCCAACGAACCAAATCCAACGCTACCAATCTTTACACATCCACCGAAGTCACCGAAGATGAGGTCGATTGGAGAAAGAAAGGCGTCGTTACTGAGATAAAAAACCAAGGTAGCTGCGGATCATGCTGGAGTTTTAGCGCCGTAAGTCACCCCATCATTTCAATTTCGGGAAATCCAATTGATATGTTTTAGACCGGGGCTTTGGAAGGCCAAGCTGCTATCAAAAATGGCAAGTTGATCTCACTAAGCGAACAAAACCTCGTCGACTGCAGTCAAAATTATGGAAACTATGGTTGCAACGGTGGACTTATGGATTCAGCTTTCGATTACGTAAGAGATAACGGAATCACTAGCGAAGAGAAATACCCTTACACCGCCATGGACGGTGTCTGTCAGTATGACAAAAGTCAAAGTGTACTTTCAATTTCTGGACTTACCGATGTCCAATCTGGAAGCGAGAAAGCTTTACAATCGGCTGTATCCAAGATTGGACCTATTTCCGTTGGTGTGGATGCATCTTACTTCCAATTGTATGAATCGGGGATCTTTTATGAAGATTGGTGCAGCACTTCGATGTTGAATCACGGAATTTTGGCCGTCGGTTACGGTACGGAAAATAATCAGGATTACTGGATAGTTAAAAATTCGTGGGGACCGGAATGGGGCGAAAACGGTTACATCAGAATGTCGCGCAATCGTGATAACAACTGTGGCATTGCAACAGACGCCTCTTACCCTGTCGTCTAAATATTGTATTGTTTTTGGTTTGATTTATTTGTAATTGTTATTGTGTGATTTAATACAACGTATAGACAAATTTTGTTGAATATTTTCATCTTCTACATTCAAAGGTACTAATCGTCAAAGCTGGTTATCTTCGTTGGACATTCAAAGACGAATTTTATTATATTTTATAACGCTAGCATCAAAACTATTACAATAATTTCACCAGGATTAAACTTTAAAACAAACTTTTAATTTCTTTTTACTACCACTTTGATCGAGTATACAGAGTTGTGAGCCAGGAATTGGCAGAAAAACACAAGACTTAAAAAAAGAGTAGCTTAGATTTTAGGGTGATCCACAGTGGCGGCTGGTCTTAAAGAGCGCAAGAGCGCGCCCTCCTCGTGAAATGAGCCATCTATTCTTTTCTACTTAATGTAAAAGTCTTGGATTTATCACATTTTTAAACACAAAATAATGATATACTAATTAACTAATAATACTTGTGAATGGCTTGGAATAAAGTACGTAAACTTTTATTCCATTATATACTATGAGGAAATTGAAATACGTTGGTGCGTGCAGAATTGGGCACCTAGCGTGGCTGCCATGCGATGCCTATTAATGGCCTCCACGGGATACGGAGAAGTAAACTACAGAACACCACGCTAAAGCTAGCCCGCGGTGCGGTACGCCGCTCCGCGCTTATGCGATATTGCCAAATGGTGAGTACGAGTCAGAGTTTGAAGTGTGTATTTACGGTTTATGATGCTTAATGCGTAGGTACCGACTGATTTGATTGCAATTGCTAATTGTGCCACTTACAGGCCTAACTGCCAATAGTACGGCTATTCACAAAGAGATAGCACTACCCATTCTAGGGTCCAATTATTAATTTTGGAAATTTGGATTTAAACAATTTTGCTGAGAAAGTAATGAACACTTTATTTCTTTAAAAAATCGTAGAGAGTTATTTAAAAAAATATTTTTTTTTTGTGTTTTTGTAGAGTTTAATTAGAACTTTGTAATAAAATACATTTTATCTTCAAATGCAGTTTTCATGATAAAGTGATATAATTTTATTCCTAAGAAAGCAAACAATTTTAATTAAATAATGTTTATTCAAAGTATCACTTTCTAATCTAAAATCAGAATCATCTCCAAGCCTGAATATATCGAAGTTGTATCTCGCTATTCTGTTATTTTTCGTTATGGGAATGCCTTTATGTTTTGAAATATTAGGTATTTTCGTCAATGACGAAACGTCATCAATCATTTTTCTCGTTTTGTTTGCATTAACTGGAAATATTCAAGGATTTGTATTGTTTTTATTTTATGTGTTAATGAACGAGGAAACGCGCACGAGGTGGATTAAAATTTTCTCCAATTTAAGAACAAATATTATGCTTGATTATAGTGCGGGTTCAAGTAGACGCAGCTCTCGAAAATTGTAATTAATCTTTAATAAAAAAATGCTGAAAAATTGTCTTGTGTTTTAATTGGTGCAACATAAAATAAACTGGTTTTGAACGAAATCTCTTGGCTAAATATAGTCTTCCTCCGAATTGGAACGTGTCATGCAACTACTGAAGATGCTCGTTCGGGAGACTAGTTCGTTCAATGGACAATGAACACTTTCAGTTACAATTCAATTCCGTCTTTGACTGTAGAAGTCTTCATTATCAATAGTTTAAGAGGTAAAATGCTCTCTTCATTTGCTTCCACTTCGTAACAGTTTCGAAACCGAAAATCTCAAGAACTTAATATCAGTGGCGGCTGGTCTTAAAGAGCGCAAGAGGGCGCCCTCCTCATGAAATGAGCTATCTATTCTTTTCTACTTAATGTAAAAGTCTTGGATTTATCACATTTTTAAACACAAAATAATGATATACTAATTAACTAATAATACTTGTGAGTGACTTGGAATAAAGTACGCAAACTTTTATTCCATTATATTATATACTATGAGGAAATTGAAATACGTTGGTGCGGGCAGAATTAGGCACCTAGCGTGGCTGCCATGAGATGCCTATTAATGGCCTCCACGGGATACGGAGAAGTAAACTACAGAACACCACGCTAAAGCTAGCCCGCGGTGCGGTACGCCGCTCCGCGCTTATGCGATATTGCCAAATGGTGAGTACGAGTCAGAGTTTGAAGTGTGTATTTACGGTTTATGATGCTTAATGCGTACGTACCGACTGATTTGATTGCGATTGCTAATTGTGCCACTTACAGGCCTAACTGCCAATAGTATGGCTATTCACAAAGAGATAGCACTACCCATTCTAGGGTCCAATTATTAATTTTGTAAATTTGGATTCAAACAATTTTGCTGAGAAAGTAATGAACACTTTATTTCTTTAAAAAATCGTAGAGAGTTGTTTAAAAAAATATTTTTTTTTTGTGTTTTTGTAGAGTTTAATTAGAACTTTGTAATAAAATACATTTTATCTTCAAATGCAGTTTTCATGATAAAGTGATATAATTTTATTCCTAAGAAAGCAAACAATTTTAATTAAATAATGTTTATTCAAAGTATCACTTTCTAATCTAAAATCAGAATCATCTCCAAGCCTGAATATATCGAAGTTGTATCTCGCTATTCTGTTATTTTTCGTTATGGGAATGCCTTTATGTTTTGAAATATTAGGTATTTTCGTCAATAACGAAACGTCATCAATCATTTTTCTCGTTTTGTTTGCATTAACTGGAAATATTCAAGGATTTGTATTGTTTTTATTTTATGTGTTAATGAACGAGGAAACGCGCACGAGGTAGAATAAAATTTTTTCCAATTAAAGAACAAATATTATGCTTGATTATAGTGCGGGTTCAAGTAGACGCAGCTCTCGAAAATTGTAATTAATCTTTAATAAAAAAATGCTGAAAAATTGTCTTGTGGTTTAATTGGTGCAACATGAAATAAACTGCTTTTGAACGAAATCTCTTGGCTATATATAGTCTTCCTCCGAATTGGAACGTGTCATGCAACTACTGAAGATGCTCGTTCCGGAGACTAGTTCGTTCAATGGACAATGAACACTTTCAGTTACAATTCAATTCCGTCTTTGACTGTAGAAGTCTTCATTATCAATAGCTTAAGAGGTAAAATGCTCTCTTCATTTGCTTCCACTTCGTAACAGTTTCGAAACCGAAAATCTCAAGAACTTAATATCAGTGGCGGCTGGTCTTAAAGAGCGCAAGAGCGCGCCCTTCTCGTGAAATGAGCTATCTATTCTTTTCTACTTAATGTAAAAGTCTTGGATTTATTTTATCACATTTTTAAACACAAAATAATGATATACTAATTAACTAATAATACTTGTGAGTGACTTGGAATAAAGTACGCAAACTTTTATTCCATTATATTATATACTATGAGGAAATTAAAATACGTTGGTGCGGGCAGAATTAGGCACCTAGCGTGGCTTTCATGCGATGCCTATTAATGGCCTCCACGGGATACGGAGAAATAAACTACAGAACACCACGCTAAAGCTAGCCCGCGGTGCGGTACGCCGCTCCGCGCTTATGCGATATTGCCAAATGGTGAGTACGAGTCAGAGTTTGAAGTGTGTATTTACGGTTTTTGATGCTAAATGCGTAGGTACCGACTGATTTGATTGCGATTGCTAATTGTGCCGCTTACAGGCCTAACTGCCAATAGTACGGCTATTCACAAAGAGATAGCAGTACCCAATCTAGGATCTAATTATTCATTTATAGATTTGGATTTAAACAATTTTGATGAGAAAGTAATGAAGACTTTATTTATTTAAAAGATCCTAAAGCGGATGTTGTTTAAAAAAATATTTTTTTTGTGTTTTTATCGAGTTTAATTAGAACTTTGTAATAAAATACATTTTATCTTCGAATGCAGTTTTCATGAAAAAGTTATATAATTTTATTCCTATGAAAGCAAACAATTTTAATTAAGTAATCTAGAACCGCAACAAGGTGCAACCGCACAGAATACTTTAAGGGGCTCAGAAATGTCGATAACGATTTTTTTTTGTACTCGATGAAAATAATTTAGAGATGATAACCCAAAAATTCTGGAATTCTCATCAACTGTTTCCTTAAAATTCGTATTTTTTCGAAGTTTCGATATTTTTCTCAAAGTTCGACTTTTTAAGAAATTTCGGGTTAATCTCAAAATCCAATCTTTTCTATTCTTGGAAATCTGATTTTTATTCCTCGAAATTCGCCTTTATTTCAAAATTTCAATTTTTTTTTCAAGATTCGTCTTTTGATAAACGACTTTTTTCAAGAGTTGACTTTCTGTGTGAAATTCTCATCAACTTTTTCTTAAAATTCGTATTTTTTTCGAAGTTTCGATATTTTTCTCAAAATTCAACTTTTTAAGAAATTTCGGGTTAATCTCAAAATTCAATCTTTTATATTCCTGAAGACTTAATGAAGTTTTTTAGCAAAATTATTAGAAAAGTTCAAAATCACATTTTCAAAAACTAGTTTTTGAAAATGTGATTTTGATTAAAATTAAAAATAAAACGGGTTTATAAATGTTGTAACCTTGTGAAAGAAACCTAAATTTTCTAAAAAAAGAAATCAGAGAAAATTAAAAATTTCTACAAAAAATTGTGTAATGAAAAGTGTTCAGAAAATTTTGAGAAAAAAACTCGTAAGCGAAACTGGGGGTGCTGAAGTTCCACAGTGCCTATACGCCAGCCGCCACTGCCAGAACGACTAAACGCGGATTTTTATGATCTTTCCTTTGTTGGATTTGTTTCGGCCTCGAATAACAGAATAAAGCCTAAACTATTTAAAAATTTCTCAAAAAAATATGTTATAAGGAATTCGTATATAGCTCCATCCCTGATTCATAATAGGAACATAACAGAAACGTATCGCAACCAGATCACAACCTACACTAACCGTAAACATGTTGTAACCAGTGTCCAGTAGATGGCGATGTATGTCTTTTGATTATAGTTCGTTTTTAACGGATTTTCGCATAGGATTCATTCGGAAACGGGCGCAGAGGACTTGGTCGAAACTACCTACTGTAAAAATTTAAAATTGTTTAATTTGGAATATAACAAAATTTAATTCAGTACAATATTGTTTCCCTTTATAATCAAATTATAGATCAGTTAATTTAAATCTATATTTTGTACTTGTGGATAATAAGCATTCAAAGCGATACCGCAACTATTGCTTCTATTTCTGGCGATTTTAATGTACCCCTCGTCGCCGAAATCTTTCCCCCAAGAATTCTTCACGATCCAATGATCCTCCTCGTCTTCGTCACTCCAATAACCGACAACTAATACCGCATGATTTAATTGTTTGCCGCAGTTTCTATCAAAAAAGACTCCTTCCTGATAATGTTGCATTTTATCTGTTACTTCGATGAGAGCGGCTACAGGTCCAGTAAGAGCAACAGCATATTTCAACTCCTCCAGCTCTCCCTTTTTGATCGCTATAAAAGTTTGAATCGAATCGATCACGGCGGTATTTCTGTCGAATAAACAATGTCCTTGTCCCGCTCGATATCGATAATCTTCTTCGCTTGCTACACCGTTTTCCATCAAATACTTGAAAGCATCCTCCAGTTGTCCTCCAAAACATCCCTTGTTGCCGTAAGGTTCAGAACAATCGATTAATTGTTGTTCACTAAATACAGCTAAATCTCCTTTGCTTTTCGTCCCTATGTTATAATGACTTTCCAACGCACCAATCTAAAATTGAAAAATCATATTCGAGAAGGAAGTGAAATTTGTAGATTAAAAAAAATTTTTCATGTTATTCATGTTATTTTTCAATAACATGTCATTTTTCAATAACATGAAACATAAAAAAAAGCTAAATTTCGACAAAAATGTCGAAATTTTGAGTAATACGAAGGAATATGTAAAAAATTGAATTTTGAGAAAAAAATCGTGATTTCGAGAAACTAGGTCGAATTTCATTTTTGAAAACATTTAAATTTTTATTAATGAATGTTTCCGACCAATGAGTCCACCATGAAGAATGAAGAGCAACTTTTGTTGTGTTTTTTAATCTTTCTTTCTGGGGACAAGTTCTGTATTTCAATTTTTGAAGATAACCAAAGACCAGTCCGTTCTATCAAAAAAAATCACTTTACTCTTTAAAAACTGATCTTGTCGCGAAACAAACTTTTCGAAATTGTATGTTGTTCAGTAACTATTCTGTCAACTTACAACGCTGAAAGCCCAACTAGCATCACACTCCCCTTGGTCCTTGACAGGCGTAATAACCTGATGTCGTCTCCAATCTTTAATTAGAGGTATTTCGTATCTCTTCGCCTTGTTCATATCGAATTCTCTGGGGTAGTTTCGCCTGTTGAGGTTGTAGTTGTGAAATCTTCCCAAAAATTCTGCCGAAGTCAAATCAGTGAATCGATTGAATCCCATTTTATAAGTACTTTTTCCGAGACCATAAAGTTTGTTATGTTCTTTGATTTGTGACAAATTTTCACGAAAAATGTTAAAACGCTCTTGTTCTTGTTTGTCGGAGTAAATTTTTTTGTATTTTGTCTGAAAATTATAATAAAGCAACAAAATTACCTTACGTAACGTAACGAAACGTGTTTGTTGTAATGAAAATCGTAATTGCAAATACACAATGTTCTTACCTTAAAATCATTCCAAACTCTCCGAGTTTCTTCGACTTTTACTGCAGCGTGGATTGCGAATAATGTAAAAAGCCAAAATAGCGTGTGCATTTGATCGTCGATTCTACAAATTAATTAAATTTATCACATCTTAATGATTTCAAATAATACACAAAAAAAAACTTACTTGAGCAGAAATTAAAGACATCGGGTAGATATGAGTACTTTAGTGCAGCTATAAACTCGCCCACATTTCAAGGATTTTTGATAAATCTGAACTAGATTTTAAATTACAACGCATTGAAAATAAACAATGAAAATATTATAATATTAAAATTATAATAACACTTAAAGTGCCAAAAATGTTGTCCATTAACCACATTTTTAACGTAGGGATGGGCAACGCACGAGTTGCAATGCTTATGTTTGCATATACGTTCAATATAGCAACAGAGAATTAATATGCACGTAATTAAATTAATCAAAATGAAACGTCTTGTTTATTAATTTTATTTAACATAATAATAATTTTTAAGCACTGAGACAGACAACACGCGGTGGGTCTACGACTCTAGGAACAGAAATTTTACATGACTGTTCTCCTTAATACGTCGGTGAGCACTAAGAGAAAACTTTTCAAAATTCATCCTCTAAGGGGGTAAAAATGGGCATTAAAAAGCACCTACAATGCATGCAGTGAATAATACACGCGATTGTATTTAAAGTTGCCTTGAGGACTAACATTGTTGATGAAGATATTCTCTGTAACTTCTTTGCGAAGTAGTGTTACTTTCGATAACGAAAACTTCCACTGCCAGAGTCAGTACAGGATATACTTCTTGCGGGATTGGACCGTGTCAAAGAACTACTAAAATTGTTCAAGGAAGGAGGAAGGAAAAGTGTTCAGGAACACTTTTAGTAGTTCTTTGACACGGTCCAATCCCGGAAGAAGTATATCCTGTAGTGTTACTTTCATTCATGTTTTATTAGCTTTTCCTTAGAAAATTACTCCTTTCACATACAATTCTAGATTTTCAGTAATTTTCTGTTAAAGATTGGCAATCTTTTATCGTTGATCAATCTGTCTCCAGACGAATTTATTCAAATTTTTGCATATAATCACCCGATATTTCGCCTTTTTACAAGTTTTTTTGTTAATAACTTATAAATATTTAAGTTTTAAACTGGAAATTTTGGCTTTAAATTGGCTCTCTTTAATTTGGCTCTGATGTTTAAATTGAAATGATGATATTTAAATTGAAATGTGGAGGAACATTATTTAGACATTTCGAAGTTTTATAAAAAAATTTTCGGTTGTAAGAATCAACTTAACGAAATTAAACATTTTTTTTTAACTTCGAATATTTGCTCAAATTCCCTAAGTTCCAAATTTAAATTGAGAGATTAAATTCAAATCGAGAAGAAATGAAGAAAATTTGGTTACTTTTAGAAACGTTTTTGATTTTTTTTTTTCGTAGAATTTCGATGTTTTTCCAGTTTTACATTTGTAGCGTGGATTAGGGATTTCTAGAAATTTCGACTTTTTTCGCAAATTTCTACTTTTTTCTCGAAATCTAGACCTTTTTCTCAAATTTTGACCTTTTTCTCGAAATATTTCGAAATTTCGACTTTTTTTCTCGAAATTTCGACGTTTTTTTCAAATTTCGACTTTTTTCTCGAAATTTCGTTTTTTTTTCTCAAATTTTGACTTTTTTCTCGAAACTTCGTCTTTAATATCGAAATTTCAACGTTTTTCTCGTAATTTCAACTTTAAACTAAAAATTTCGACTTTTTTTCTAGAAATTTCGACTTTTTTCGCAAATTTCGACTTTTTTTTGGAAAACTGGACTTTTTTCTCAAATTTTGACCTTTTTCTCGAAATATTTTGAAATTTCGAGTTTTTTTCTCGAAATTTCGACGTTTTTTTCAAATTTCGACTTTTTTCTCGAAATTTCGTTTTTTGTTTTCTCAAATTTTGACTTTTTTCTCGAAACTTGGTCTTTAATATCGAAATTTCAACGTTTTTCTCGTAATTTCAACTTTAAACTAAAAATTTCGACTTTTTTTTCTAGAAATTTCGACTTTTTTCGCAGATTTCGACTTTTTTCTGGAAATCTAGACTTTTTTCTCAAATTTTGACCTTCTTCTCGAAATATTTCGAAATTTCGACTTTTTTCTCGAAATTTCGACGTTTTTTTCAAATTTCGACTTTTTTCTGGAAATCTAGACTTTTTTCTCAAATTTTGACCGTTTTCTCGAAATATTTCGAAATTTCGACTTTTTTTCTCGAAATTTCGACGTTTTTTTCAAATTTCGACTTTTTTCTCGAAATTTCGTTTTTTTTTTCTCAAATTTTGACTTTTTTCTCGAAACTTCGTCTTTAATATCGAAATTTCAACGTTTTTCTCGTAATTTCAACTTTAAACTAAAAATTTCGACTTTTTTTCTAGAAATTTCGACTTTTTTCGCAAATTTCGACTTTTTTCTGGATGTCTAGACTTTTTTCTCAAATTTTGACCTTTTTCTCGAAATATTTCTAAATTTCGACGTTTTTTTCTCGAAATTTCGACGTTTTTTTCAAATTTCGACTTTTTTCTCGAAATTTCGTTTTTTTTTCTCAAATTTTGACTTTTTTCTCGAAACTTTTTTTTTAATATCGAAATTTCGACATTTTTCTCGTAATTTCAACTTTAAACTAAAAATTTCGACTTTTTTTTCTAGAAATTTCGACTTTTTTCGCAAATTTCGACTTTTTTCTGGAAATCTAGACTTTTTCTCGAAATATTTCGAAATTTCGACTTTTTTTCTCGAAATTTCGACGTTTTTTTCAAATTTCGACTTTTTTCTCGAAATTTCGTTGTTTGTTTTCTCAAATTTTGACTTTTTTCTCGAAACTTTTTCTTTAATATCGAAATTTCAACATTTTTCTCGTAATTTCAACTTTAAACTAAACTTTTTTACTCGAAATTTCGGCTTTTTTCTTAAATCTTGAATTTTATCTGAAATTTCAAGTTTTTTCTCGAAATCTTTCAAACCTTCGGATTTTTTCTCGAAATGTCTCAATTTTTCTCAAATTTCGACTTTTTTCTCGAAATTTTGACCTTAATGTCGAAGTTTCGACATAATTCTCGAAATTTCTACTTTTTTTGTAGAAATTTCGACTTTTTCCTCAAATTTAGACCTTCTTCTCGAAATTTTCACCTTATAAGGTCGAAATTTTACCTTTTTTTTTTCATATTTTGATTCTTTTTGCCGAAACTTTAATCTTAATTACGGAATTTCGATTTAAAACTCGAAATTTCGACTTTTTTCTCGAAATTTTGACCTCAGTATCGAAATATCGACATTTGTCTCAAAATATCAACTTTAAACTCAAAATTTCGACTTTTTTTTCTAGAAATTTCGACTTTTTTCTCAAATTTCTACTTTTTTTCTCTAAATTTCGACTTTTTTCCCGAAATTTCAACTTTTTTTCTCGAAATTTTAACTTTATTCTCGAAATCTAGACTTTTTTCTCAAATTTTGACTTTTTTCTCGAAATTTCGACGTTTTTTTTTAAATTACGACTTTGTTCTTAAAATTTCGTTTTTTTTTTCGAAATTTTGACTTTAACATCGAAATTTCGACATTTTTTTTTTAAATTTCAACTTCAAACTCAAAATTTCGACTTTTTTTCTCGAAATTTCGACTTTTTTCTCAAATTTTATCTTAAATTTCAACTTTTTCTCGAAATCTTTCGAAACTTCGAATTTTTTCTCTAAATTTAGAGGTTTTTTTCAAATTTTGACTTTTTTCTCGAAATTTAGAGCTTAATCTGAAAAGTTTGACTTTTTTCTCGATATTTTGTTTTTTTTTTCTTAATTTTCGACTTTTTTCTCAAATATCGATTTTTTTCCCGAAATTTTGACTTTAATATCGAAATTTCGACATTATTCTCGAAATGTCGACTCTTTTTTGTAGT
Organism: Dastarcus helophoroides; assembly: GCA_028583605.1. NCBI lineage: Eukaryota > Metazoa > Arthropoda > Insecta > Coleoptera > Bothrideridae > Dastarcus > Dastarcus helophoroides. The sequence continues at coordinate 45,523,209 of CM053327.1, read as the reverse complement.
AATTTCAACTTTTTCCTCAAATTTAGACTTTTTTCTTGAAATTTTCACCTTATAAGCCCAAAATTTCGACTTTTTTTTTAAATTTCGATTCTTTTTCCCGAAACTTCGATCTTAATCACGGAATTTCGATTTAAAACTTTTTTTTTATATATTTAATAAACTAATATTATTAAAAACTCGAAATTTCTACTTTTTCTCGAAATTTCGACTTTTTTCTCGAAATCTCGAATTTTTTCTCAAATTTCAACTTTTTTCTCGAAATATTCCCAATTTGTTCTCGAAATTTCGACGTTTTTATCAAATTTCGAATTTTTTCTCGAAATTTCGTCCTTAATCTGAAAAGTTTGACTTTTTTCTCTCAATTTTCGACTTTTTTTCTCAAATATCGACTTTTTTCTCGAAGTTTTGACCTTAACATCGAAATTTCGACATTTTTCTCGAAATTTCGACATTTTTCACGAAATCTCGACTTTTTTCTCGAAATATTTTGAAATTTCGACATTTTTCTCGAAATTTCGACTTTTGTCGCGAAATCTCGACTTTTTTTCTGAAATCTCAGCTTTTTTCTCGAAATATTTCGAAATTTCGACTTTTTTCTCAAAATTTCGACTTTTTTCTCAAAATTTCGACTTTTTTCTGAAAATTTCGACTTTTTTGCCAAAATTTCGACTTGATTCTGAAAATTTTGACCTTAATATCGAAATTTCGACTTTAAATTTAAAATTTAGACTTTTTTTCTGAAAATTTCAACTCTTTTCGCAAATTTCGACTTTTTTCTCGAAATTTCGACTTTTTTCTAGAAATTTCGACTTTCTTTCTCGAAATTTCGACCTTATAAGGTTGAAATTTCCATTTTCTTCTCAAATTTCACCTTTTTTCTCGAAATTTCGACCTTAATCTGAAAAGGTTGACTTTTCTCTCTCAATTTTCGACTTTTTTCGCGAAATGTCGACTTTTTTCTCGAAATTTCGACATTTTCCTCGAAATTTCGACTTTTCTCGCGAAATCTCGACTTTTTCTGAAATTTCGATTTTTTTCTCGAAATATTTCGAAATTTCGACGTTTTTCTTTTAAATTTCGACTTGATTCTGGAAATTTTGACCTTAATATCGAAATTTCGACTTTAAATTTCAACTCCTTTCGCAAATTTCGACTTTTTTCTCGATATTTCGACTTTTTTCTAGAAATGTCGACTTTTTTTTCTCGAAATTTCGACCTTACAAGGTTGAAATTTCGACTTTCTTCTCAAATTTCAACTATTTTTTCGAAATTTCGACGTTAATCACGGAATTTCGATTTAAATCTCAAAATTTCGACTTTTTTTTCAAAATTACAACTTTAATCTCAAAATGTCTAAAAAAAAAGACTAAAATTTGCTAATTATAATTAGCAATTATTGAACGCACCCTACTACCGACTATGAAGATTGTTGGGAAGGAGGAGTGGTGGACGCAACGTCATCTGCCTAATTTAACTATAGAATATAGAAATTTGGAGAAAAAATTTGATATTAAAGTCGAAATTCCAAGATTCAAGTCGAAATTTTGACATCAATTTCGGAATTTTAAAAAAAAGTAGAAATTTCGAGAAATAAGTCGAATTTTCGAGAAAAAAGTCGAAATTTTGAGTGTTAAGTCGAAATTTCGAGTTTAAAGCCGAAATTTCGCGTTTAAATCCGAAATTTCGAGATTACAGTCGAAATTTCGAGAAATAAGTCGAATTTTCGAGAAAAAAGTCGAAATTTTGAGTGTAAAGTCGAAATTTCGAGTTTAAAGTCGAAATTTCGCGTTCAAATCCGAAATTTTGAGATTACAGTCGAAATTTCGAGATTACAGTCGAAATTTCGAGATTAAAGTTGAAATTTCAAAAAAGAGGCGAACTGAAATTTTATAAGGATTGTAACTTTTTTTGGTACTTTAGCATCTGTCAGCACTACTTACAATTTTGAATCAAATGGAAGAACTCTAGTTACGACTCAATGTTAAGAAACCTGTGCACAGCAGGAAGTTGGGATGAATTAAAACAAATATGATTACTTAGTATTTTTTATTATCACTAATGAAGTTTTACACAAAGTATAAAATTTTTTATACTTGTCTACGACTTCTATTTGCCTTAGACGCATGATGTTCCATATGTAAAACAAAAACATTCACTCGATTTGGAATAATTGTCAAAAATACAATTCAACATATACATTAAATTCATAATATAAAAAAGTAATAAATTACTTAAGTGTTCTTCTATTTGGTTCGCTTGCAGTAGGTGGTGGTGGAGGCCCTCGTCGGTCTAATTCCTCTAAATAATTCAATATTAATTGAGTCCGTTCATCCGGAATATGATTCAAAACCAAATATCTTTTATCGTTCATGAGAATATCTTCAATCTCTTGCATATGTGACTGATTTTCTCGAAGCGTTTGCAACGATTTATGTGTAATTAACTTGGTTTCCTAAAAATTTAAACTATCACTAACACACTCAACTAATTTTACCTCAACGAACCTGTAGTAATTCCTTGAACTGACCCTTCGCCGTAATAAGCTTATCTTTCAAATAATCCTTGAATTCGCGCTCGCACTAAAATATACATCAATAGAAAAAGTCGAAAATAACGAAACTATTTAATTATTTTAGTTTGACAAACTACAACTTACCCTTTCGCTAGTTGCAAATTTACTGTATCTCGGATCGTCACGGATGATTTTCTTGATATCCTTCCAACTACTAGTTAATGTAACTTCCGGGGTTTCATCCAGCAATTCTCTGAATTTCTCCCTCTTTCTCCGCATCAAATGTTCTATATGCTCGTTAAAAAGTTTCTCTTTATCATCTCTGGCTAAAGAGTCCGCCAAGTCCCAACGGTGGTCTTTCCTGAGTAATCTCTTGACTTCTCGCCAGCTGAGTTCCGGATCGCGCACCAAGTCGGCCAACAAGGCATTGAAATGCTGCATAGAATTTAACTTTAATTAACATGTATTGCTGCAGTGCGCGTAAAAGTGCTTAAGACAAAAATAGATAAATTTGAAGTAAACAACATAACTCAAAAATTGAAACACAGAACTTGTCCCCTGAAACCAAGAAAGATTAAAAAACACAACAAAGGTTGCTCTAACGCGTTTCTCTCTGAAGATGACAGCTTGGCTGTCGAAACGCATTAGAGCAACCTTTGTTGTGTTTTTTAATCTTTCTTGGTTTCAGGGGACAAGTTCTGTGTTTCAATTTTTGAAGATAACCAAGGGCCAGTCCGTTCCATCAAACATAACTCAGTTTGCACAATACCTCTTTTGATTGACGAGCACAGTTAATTATACTTAGCTTCCTTTAAACAACGAGAGTAACTTTAAAATTATATTCGAAATCGACTTGAACTCATTTTCACGAAAGTTTGACTTAATTCCTTTTACATGGGCAGCAGTAATATAAATTATCTATGTACTCGTCAGTGAAATATAAATGAGAGGATTATCGAACGAATTAGGTACTTACTTGGACAGCCTCGTCTCGTTTGTGTTGTTCGCGCTCTTTGTCTCTATCCCTCATGTGATTCGCCAACGTTCGTTGAACTTCCTTTTCCCTCTCACGCAAACTAGCTTCGGCCCTCGCCTGCCTTTCCTTTTCCTTCAGTTCTTTCGCTTTCTCGTCATCGGCTTCATCCATTTCGGGTTCCTACGAGATCAAGTAATGGAATGTAATTAATTTATGAACTACTAGTCATCTTCCCAGGCTTCGCCCAGGTAGACAAATGTCTATACTACAATGTGTACTTGTATTAAATGCGATTTTCTTGCTATTATCTCTGAAAATTTAAAGTTTCGACGTTTTTCTTTCTCTAAAATTTAACTTTCTCGAGAAAATGTCGATTTTTTTCCCCAAAATTTCGATTTTTTTTTCAAGATTTCATTTCATTGTGAATTTGGATTTTTCTAGAAATTTCGGCTTTTATCTTCGACATGTTCTGTTTGTAGAAATTTCACTTTTTTCCAGCAAAAGCGTCTTTGACGTTTTTGTCTGGAGTTGAAGTTATGTTTAAAATTTTTTTTGGAAATCTCGTTAGTCATGCGTTAAAATTTCGATTTTTTTTCCCACAAGATTTCATTTCATTCCGAATTTGACTTTTTCTAGAAATTTCGTTTTATCTTTGACATGTTCTGTTTGTAGAAATTTCACTGTTTTCCAGCAAAAGCGTCTTTGACGTTTTCGTTTGGAGTTTGAAGTTACATTTGACAATTTATTTGGAAATCTCGTTAGTCGTGAGTTAAAATTTCGATTTTTTTGATAAATTTGTTCGTTGTTTTCTATTATTTCTATTACAAAAGTATACAATAGGATTTTATGTCGTTGGGATTTTTCCTTCGGTCTTTATAAACAAACTCCAGTTTTTATTTAAAAAAATATTCCGATTGGGCAAATATCGAGTAGATCTGTTCATACTTTCGGGTAAAAGACCAACCTCGACTTCCTTGGTTGAAACCTTGTCGCCATCCTCGTCCTTCTTCTTGTCTTCCTTGTGGCGCTCCCTGTCCTTGTCCTTGTCTTTCTTCTTGTGCTTCTCCTTGTCGCGTTTATGTTCACGATCCTTCTCTTTGGCCTTTTTCTTCTCCTCTTTGAGCATTTTGCAATACTCTCGGAACCAATCTTCCCGTTGACCGCTAGATTCGACCGCTTTGTATCTGGCGTCACCGTCCACCTTCCTCTTGACGTCAGACCAATGAGAATGTCGATCAATGTCTGAATGCTCCCGAAGCATCGCTATGAAATCTTTCTTTACCTGTAAACATAAAATTGTTTAACGTAGGAAAAATCGGGGTCGAATTAAAATTACGATCGAATATAACAATATTTTAGGGAATGGAAAAATGTTCACCGGGATTTGAATGCTTGCATATGTTTGGTATCATTTTTCGATTCCACAAAAATAATACAATGTACAAAATATAAATAATTAAAATTAAATGAATAATGATGTTTTTATCCATCAGGAAGTTGTGTTTGCTGAAATAATTGAGCCCTGAAAAAAAAATAATATTAGGACATTTACCTAAATACCTGAAAATAAAACGTATTAACGCTGAAAGGAATTTATTAGGATATATTAGGGTTACTCAATTCAAACATATAATCAAACTGGAACGAATTCTTCATTTTTAGTTCATAATATTCGATCTATTTTTTTTTTCAGAAACATTAGAGATGTTTAATTTATAAATCAAATTCTGTAACATATTTTTTAATTTTTATTAAAATCCGCTAGTTTAACAGAAGCAATATCAAAAAAAAAAACAGTCGAGGTACATCAACATTAAAATTAAAATTCCTATAAAAAGGTAGAAATATCGAGAAAACCATTCGAATTCTATGTCAAAATACTAAAGGCGAATTCTCGCTCTCATTTGAATCTTAGGTTATTTTAAAGTCAAAATTTCTAACTAACCGAAGATTTTTCCTTTATGGAGAAACATCTGCATTTTAGGGAGAGACATCTGCATTTTATGGAGAGACATCTGCATTTTATGGAGAGACATCTGCATTTTATGGAGAGACATCTGCATTTTATGGAGGGACGTCTGCATTTTTATGGAGAGAAACATCTGAATTTGGATTTTTCACCAAAATTGGAGAGATATTCAATAAAATAATTAAAATTGAAGCTTAAAATAAACATATTTGTGAAATAGCTCAACGAAAGCAGTAATTTCGAATTATTCATTAAATTTTGGATAACAAGTTAAAATTTGAAGGTTTTATTTTGAATTTTGTGTCTATTCTTAAAAATTCTAATTTGACCTTAAAATTTCAATTTTATCTCTTCATATTTCAACTGTAGATTCAAAATGTCGGGAGAAAAACGAAAATTTGGAAGATAGTTAAAATTTCCGGTTTATAAAAGGAAATGTCGCTAGAAAAAGTCGAAATTTCGGGTCACAAGGAAGACGTTAAATAAAAAATGAAATTCTGGCGACAAAGTCGAAATTTTGAAAAAACTGCAATATTAATGTTATATTGAGAAAAATTTCAAATTTTCAAGTTTAAAATCGATATTTGAACTAATTTGTTGATGTTTTAGATGTAAATTTGAAGTTATCAAAATTTTGACTTTTTAAATTGAAATATTTGACCTCAAAATTTCAATTTTATCTCTGTAGATTTAAAATGTCGGGAGAAAAACGAAAATTTGGAAGAAAGTTAAAATTTCCTGTTTATAAAAGGAAATTTCGCTAGGAAAAGTCGAAATTTCGGGGTCACGAGGAAGACTTTAAATAAAAAATTGAAATTGAAAGCGACAAAGTTGAAATTTTGAAAAAACTGCAATATCAACGTTATATTGAGAAACTTTTCAAATTTTCAAGTTTAAAATCGAAATTTGAACTAATTTGTTGATGATGTTTTAGGTGTAAGCTTGAAGTTAATCAAAATTTTGACTTTTTAAATTGAAATATTTCACTACAACTTTAAAAAAAAACTCAAATTTAAGAGAAAATTAAGAAATCAAAACAACACAGAAATTCATAACAGAAAAAAAATGCGAGATTCAATCAAATTCTTTTTTGGAAAGTGACCACATCTTAAAATTTTTCTTGTCCTGAAAAATAAGTAAATAAACAAATAAAAATTTCAGGTTTTTGCAATTTTCAGAAATTTCCTCAAAATTTGAAATTTTTGACACTGTTTTCAATTTTTGGCACTGTTTTCAATTTTATGGCACTGTTTTCAAAATTTCTAATTTATCTTCAGGTTTTATTTTGAATTTTGTGTTTATTCTTAAAAATTCTAATTTGACCTTAAAATTTCAATTTTATCTCTCGATATTTCAACTGTAGATTTAAAATGTCGGGAAAAAAACGGAAATTTGGAAGAAAGTTAAAATTTCCTATTTATAAAAGGAAATTTCGCTAGAAAAAGTCGAAATTTCGGGGTCACGAGGAACACTTTAAATAATAAATTGAAATTGAAAGCGACAAAGTTGAAATTTTGAAAAAAAACTGCAATATCAACGTTATATTGAGAAACTTTTCAAATTTTCAAGTTTAAAATCGAAATTTGGACTAGTTTGTTGACGTTTTAGGTGCAAGTTTGAAGTTAATCAAAATTTTGACTTTTTAAATTGAAATATTTGACTTCAAGTTAAAAAAAAACCAAATTTAAGAGAAAATTAAGAAATCAAAACAACGCAGAAATTAATAGCAACAAAAAAATGCGAGATTCAATTAAATTCTTTTTTGGAAAGTAACCACAACTTCAATTTTCCTTCTTCTAAAAAATAAGTAAATAAACAAATATTTCAAGTTCTTGCAATTTTCAGAAATTTGCTCAAAAATTTGATATTTTTGGCACTGTTTTCAATTTCATGGCACTGTTTTCAATTTCATGGCACTGTTTTCAATTTCATGGCACTGTTTCCAAAATTTTTAATTTATCTTCAACATCGTTTTCAATTAGGATGAAAATTTTGGTTTAAACTCGAAATTTCTAAATTTTTCTCGACCTAAACTCAGTATTTCGATGCGTAATCTTGAAATTTGATAAAACTTGAATAAATGAAATAACTGAAAAAAAATTGACTTTAAATGTTAGAAAAAAACTTCCAATTTTCAATTTTAAGAATTGTAAGCCTTAGTTTGCAATTTAAAATACAAACAAGTTCAATTTTGAGTTTTAAATTTCGAGAAAATGCACACACATTTGGGGACTATAATATAAAATTTAATGATATAAGGAAAGTTCAAACCGAAGCTATTAATGCGAATTACCTTCTACTTTAAAAATATTATAAAAACTGAAAAGGTATTTGCATAAAGTAAAAAATCTTTGAAACTTTTCTGCAAAATATTCAATAAGCTAATAGCAATTAAAAATACTTTCCTAGGACATAATTAAAACGAATTATAATTGCATTTGCATTGAAATCGGCTGTAAAGAAAGTTTACATTTAACAAACAGCTGCTCGTCTCTGGCCACACAAGCTGAAATAAACGTCAAGTAAATAACAAAGGCAACATTACAAGTAGTCACTTCTGATTTTCAAATTTCTTTCAAAATATCTTTAGAGAAAGCTTACTCACGACGAGTAAGTCCTCTCGAAAAAAATTCAACTAATTTTTAGGGGTCAGTACCGTAAAATAAAATTTAGCCTCAACGTCGAAAAGGTTGCCGGGCGTCCTGAGAGGGCCACAAACAGCAAACTTGGCTCCTTCGGTTGGATGTTAGTAACCGGCTCGATAATCCAACAGCGCATCTTGAAAAAGCAACGAAGCTAGATAAAAGACTCATCACTTTATTCACGTGTTTTTTTGTTGTTTCATTTAAAACTCGTAGCTGCAAATTAAATAAACCGTCCAAAATTAAAAAATTATTACATCGAATATTTAATTTGCATAAGACTACTAGTTCGGCATACATATTTGAAGGCATTTAAATGCAACAGTAAGTTTCATTTAAATGACTGATGGTTACGTTTCGTAATCGTTTTTTTTTCAAATATCATTTCTAACAAAATATTTACATACCACATGCTGAAAGAAAAGCTGTAAAGTTGGTAAAAGTGCACCTTTTACCTTTTTTTTATTGCTTGGTATGAATTATAAAATACAACTAGTAAAATGACCCCAATGGAGTTACGTAATTGCATTTAATGGAATGAAACAAGTGGGCCGACTTTGTACCTTTTAAACATCAGTTTTTAAATGGTTGCAATATTAATACTCTTTAATAAGGCTTCTATTTACGTTGTGTACCATGTGGGGACATTTAATTGTGAGTATTGACATTTTTGATTAAAAAAAATTGTTAAAAAAAAAGAAATATCTGAAACACACTGATGTGTTCAAGACTTTAAAAGAAAGCTGCAATTTTCAAAAAAAAAGTCGAGAGAAAAATCAAAAATATTTGTTCAAGTTGAATATTCCAAAAAAATAATATCAGCTTTAAAACTAAATTGGAAAATTTGAGACAAACGTTTAAATCCCAAGAGGTTTGCATCTTACAACAACAAGCATTTTAAGATTACAATTAAAATTTTCTGAAAAAGACAATTTCTTCCAAGTTAAAATCAACATTATAAGAAAAAAATTGTATTTTGAGGCAGAATTTCGATTTTATATAAAAAAAAAGGCCAAATTACTAGCAAGCCACAATTTCCAGTTTCGAAAAAAATCAGTTTGTTTTTCAAAATTCAGGACTACCTGGATTCCATTTTCTCGCATTATGGAGTTTTCACTTTCATAAATAATAGTGAACAATTTCTATTAAAAATATTTGCAACGCTGCCCATTCTAAAACTAATTATCAATTAATACAGGATACAGGATATACATCTTCCGGGATTGGACCACAGTCCAATCCCGGAAGAAACAAATCCTGTACTGACTGGCCATGGAAGCCTTCGTTATCATAAGAGTATCATGTTTAAAAGTCCTGTCATTTTCACTTGCTTCATTGGCATTAAATACTCCGATTATACGAATCACTCACCTGTTCTCTCCGCTGAATCTTTTCTTCTTTTTCCCGCTTCCTAACTTCAATCAAGTACTCATTGAAGAGACTCTCCCGTTCGCGCATTTTTTCTACACCCTTAAAGCGCTCATCCTTGGCGAATTTCTGGGCAAAGTCACTAAACGATGACCTATTAAAAATAAACATTAAAAATATTGCGCTACGCGTTACGAAAGAAATACACTCACTTTCCGTGCAGATGCGACTCCGACAACAATTTCCGAAAAGCCTCCTTTTTCTCTCTGAGCTTGTTCCTTTTCTCTCTTCGCTCCTCTTCAGCTCTCTCTTTGACATATTTTTCAAACACCTGCTTTCTTTCTTTCGAAGTAAGTAGGAGGTACCTAGAGTCAAACACAATTTTGTGCAATTCTTTCTCCCAAGTGCTGAATGCGGAAACTTGTTTTTCCGACAGCATTTCTTTGAACAATTTAATTCTGGTTTCTAACGGAATGACTGCCCTTTCTTTGGCAGCTCTTACTTCAGCTTCTATGGCTGCTTCCTTACCTATATCGATCTTCTTTCCGGTCGGCTGAGTGCCATTAGCAGGAGCACCTGAAATTCATCAAAATTAACATACTGCAAATTTTTTGTTTTGGTGGAAGACTGGTCCTTGGTTATATTCAAAAATTGAAATACAAATCTTGTTCATTAGAGCAACCATCCTTCTTGGTTTCAGGGGACAAGATTTGTATTTCAATTTTTAAAAGGATGGAAATTTCTTGAAAAAATTGAAATTCAGTAAAAATTACAATTTTTTTTTAGTCCACTTTTGAACATATTTCTAAAAAAAAAAATAAGAAAAATACTGAAATTCCGGCAATAAGACGAATTAAAAAAAAATCCTTACAAAAAACCATTAAAAAACGAGAAATTTCGAAAAAAAGATTGAATTTTCAAGAAAAAAATCGTACTGCAGACGATCTTAGAAGATTCATTTTAAGAACATTTATTTTAAAATTTATTTATGCTAAAAAGATGAAAATTTGAGTAACTGTTTTTGAATCACATGCTTACTAGCTGGTTCTTCCTTTTTGGGCTTCTTAGCGGGAGATTCTTCTTCTGACTCGCTTTCTTCTGTCGGTCTTTTCGTTTTCTCGGGACTTTTTGTTACCTCCGGTTTGTTAACATTTTGAGAGAGTGCATCTGGAGGTTGAGCAACCATTTTGTCCACATCTGTACGTTTCAGCAACTCCTCTGGTCTTTCCCAAACTGAGGTTCTCGAGGATGGATTATAAAAGAAGACTCTACCATCTCCAGTCCAGACAACACACCTGCAAATGACAGTTTTTTCTAAAGTCGGTTTTTTGCAAAATTTCTATCCTCGAAAAATCCTCACTTTTTTGAAAACTTTACCTTTTTCTCAAAATTTAAGTTTTTTAAAGATTACATTTAAAAAAAAATCTAAATTTTGCCTTCTTTTTTAATTCCACTTATTTTAAAATATTACATTACTATAAAATATATAAATATTTAAAAATTTCCTATTTTTAGCTTGCAAATTTTTTTTAATATTGATTTTTTTAAATTTTTTCCCTAATTTCGTGATTCTTATATTTTACAAAATTTTTGAAAATTGCGACTTCTTCAAAATGTAGATTTTTTCATTTTATCTTTTAAAAATCTTAACATTTCAAAATTTCAAAATTCTTTAAAAGAATTTTAATTATCTATTATTTTATTTTTCGAAATTTCGATTTTTAAAAATTTAAAAAACCGAAGATTTTAAAAAAATTGGAATTTTGGCAAAATGGTGAAATTAAAAAAAATCGAAATCGATACATTTAACACGATAAAGAAAGTAGCGACCGTGCCAATATCGAGTGAGGTCAGGTGACATATTAGAGCTCGTCTCCAAATAATTTTAAAACTTGCACTATTTTCTTATTAAAGGGTCAACCCTTAAAGCATACTACTGGAGGGCAGTGTGGCCACTAAACCATCAGATTTAGATTGTGCATCTAATGCAGTGTTTCCCAACTTCTTTTTGGTAGCAATACACTTTTGCTATTGCGTAAAACGCACAACAATTTATATTTGACAATCCAAATTGAATAAGAACAACCTTCAGCCATAAAACGTGAACCATTACAATTCACAAAAACAATTAAAAAAAACATCTCGCATTCAGGAATCTTGCATCGAAGAGCAAGATCCACTTACCATGGAGTTCCTGGTACTGGAGTGCTGGAAATAGGCCTCGATTTATCTTGAGCCTTCGCCTCCTTAGCCTTCTCTTCCTCCTCCTTTTTCTTCTTAGCGTCTTCCTGCATCTTCTTAAGTTTTTCTTCATTTTCTTTCTCGATACTCTCCTTGGTCACCTCCATCGCAGTATTGACAATTTGAGCCATATTTGCCTTACCTGTATCAAGCGTAACAGCTCCTAACGCATCGATCGTCGGTCTAGTAGAAATTCCTTGCGCCGCAGCCAATTTGGCAGCTAAAATTTAAAATAATCAGATAAAAAAAATCAAATTTACCTCCATCTACTTTCTAAATCCTTCAAGGCTTGTGGTTTTTCCCAAACAGACTCCCCTTTCTTGGCGTTATAGTAATAGAATCGACCGTCCGGTGCCTTGTGTTCTGACCATTCGGACGCTCTGCCGATGATTTCTGGATCCACTTTCGACATGACAGTAGCTTCGTCGAAGGCGGGTAGAATACCTGGGGGTATACCTGGAATTATACCTGGTGGCATGCCCCAAGGAGCCGGTCCGGGTGGTCCTCCGTGCCACGGCGGCTGTCCCGGCGGCCAACTTCCCTGAAGACCCGGCGGCGGCAGTCCGAACGGCGGTACGCCAAACTGACCCGGAGGCGCCCCGAACGGTGGCATTCCCGGCGGCGGACCTGACAACAGTCCTGGCATTGGCATATTATTCGCATTAGCGGCTTTCGATAAATCTAATTTATCGTCTGTTGCCACTAAAATAAAAATTTAAAGATGGCAGTACCCATTTAAAAAACATTACTAATTATTATTATTAAAATGAATATTTAATTGGTTACTTGATAACTAGGCACGATAATTGAAGTCTTACCATCAGGTTTATTCGTAACATTTGCTTGGGCGAGAGCAGCTTGAGCTGCAGTTGAAGTATTCTGTGAAACCCCAGAAGCGTGCGCCATCGCTTCGACTTGATCTTGTGATATTACTTTAATATTCGGCCCTTCTGGTTTATTCCAAGTCGTTTCCCTAGTACGTGCATTGTAATAGTATGACTTGCCTTCTGCGGTTTTCGTTTCGACCCAAATTTCTTGATGTGCATCAGCCTACACCAATACCCAATATTAAATTGTGACCCAATAAGTAAGAAATAGTTTAGAACAAAATGGATAACTAATGTGTTAAAATATAACAAAAAGTTTCATTATCGTCTAATGACCTAACAATTTACTCGTAAAACTCACAAGGGACGGTGGGCCAGAATTCATGGAAGGTGCCGGTTGGCCACCAGGTGCCGCATTCGCAGGCGCCGATGCATTTGCCAAACCTGACGAACCCCCCAAATTAGGAGGAGCATTTGATAAATTTGGCGTCGTCCCAAGTAAACCGGGTGGTCCAGTAAAATTCGGTCCATTGGCCACAGCACTACCACCAGCTTGAGCTGGTACCGACCCAGCAGTCCCTGAAGTAGGAGTGGTCGATCCGCCGCTTGCTGCCATAGCAGCTCCTTGATTACTTCCGGGCGAAGCGCCTCCACTCGATGGACCATTGGCAGTTGTACCTGGACCGGCTCCTCCTGGAGGACCACCGGGTGGTGCACCAGAGGGTTGGGTACCAGGTGCACCTAGCAGAGGCGCTCCCGTAGGAGCGTTCCACGGAGGGCCGTTGAAGTTTGGTGGTGGACCGTTAGCGAAATTGCCTGGTGGTGGATTTCTAGGCGGTGGACCTCTAAAGCCAGGCGGGGGTCCTCCACGGCCGCGGAAAGGCGGGCCGCCCGGCCCAAATCCTCTACCTCGGAACCTCGGCGGGGGATCTCCGAGGCCACCCGGTCCGGACCAGTTTCTAGGTGGCGGCTGTCCCCTATAATAAAAAAACTTTTATTCTAAGCGACATTTCAATGCAAAGTACCATCAGACAGCAACCTGACATTTTGAAGGTATACTGATCATTTGGTGTCGATTGGGGCTACATTAATTATATTCTACATGTACACATTTTCTGGAATTTAATTGTCATTTGTGGTCGAAAGGTGCCAAGTATAGCAAACATGAAGAAGAAAATTTAGAGAAAGCTACTTAGTAGATTTCAACAATAATCAATTCAAATATAGCTGAATTGCAAATAACCCAAATTTTAAAATATAACAAAAACACAATTGTTACATAATTGACATTTCCAACCCTTACTTTGTGGAATTCTTTAATATTCATAACTATTAACTTTATTAACGATATAAACGCAACCAAATTTAAAAATTCCACTAATATTTATCAAAAACCTTGTGGAATTTTTAAATTTTGTTGCGATTTTATCGTTAATAAAGTCTAATAGTTATGAACAACCGTTACAGTAGCGAATATTTTGTTTTGAATAATACTTTATCTACAATTTTGTATAAAATTTATTCAAGAAATGTTTCCATTATTTACAATGACAACACTACAACCCCAACATTCAAGGTCATCTCATTCCAACTACTATCACCGAAATAGGAGAATAACCATCTATTATACATAAATATTGAAAAAGGTGTGACCGCTGACTTTAATTTCAGACGCAAAACTATTTTTAAATTTATAATTTTATCGGTTTACCTGAAGCCGCCTCTACCCCGTTGTCGGGTAAATTCTTCATTTATGTCTATATCATTTTCAAACCCGCCCTCGTCATCTACTTGATCATATGTGAAATCTTCACCCTCCGGACCGTCGTAGTCCATGGAATTCTCACAATCGACCATAATGTTAATTATTTTTTATTAAATATCACTCTCATAACACAAAAATGGCGACCTAACCAAAATCAAGCCATATATAAGTGTTGCCAACCTGGATTATATAAAATTCCCTGGAAACTATGATTCGTGACCATGGTAACCAACCTGAAGAAATGTAGAAGATTCATAGAGAAAAAACTAAAATTAGTTTAAAAATCTAGAATAATTCCAGGAATTTCGAAAAATTTCTTTAGAAAGGAATAAAGGGGAAAGATTCTGTTTTCTTTCGGACTTGTATCAAAGACAAGACCAGGTTGCATATTATACACAGTAACTTTTAGGTAAATCTGCGTACAAGTAGGTCATGAAGTATTAAATTAACTAACCTCTGTATCGTCTTTGCGAAGTTTCGTCGTTGATTGAATACATATACATACTTTATTCAATCAACACCTTAGTGGTGGCTTGCGACCTTATATCGGGCTATGAAAATAAAACACCGGGTCGAAGAATTGTCTTCATACTTGCAAATGGTCAATATTTATACACTAAAATAGTTAACAAAAATCGTTTAATAGGTAAGGAAGAGGAAAAGACAACCGGACCAAGAAAAATAGTTTGGGAAACACTGTTTTTAGTAGTATAGTCTATGATCTATTTCAGATAAATGGGTACGTTGATTTAATACATCAATCAACGATGAGTATAAGAGTAGACGAAGTAGGCCGAAAATTATTAAATAAGTTACTAAAAAAAAATCACCAGAACTAAAGCTGCATTCACGAGTAAACATGTGCAATGTGTTGCCTATATTTCAGGGGTTTGACAGAAATAGTCAGTCTAAGAGTTTTCCGTATTATTTTTATTGCCATTATTAATAATTTTCAAGAGAAATTAACATAAAAGAATCACTCTTAAAAGCAAATTAAAATATTTAATAATATTTAGGTTAGGATTTTAAGAACATAGAACACCTTTAAGAAAATATTAGTGCTACTACACGAGCATGAAATAAATATAATCTTGGTGTTACTTATTTTGTGACATTACCACGTCTAAATATTACTAGTTCCAGCAAATTAGAAGTTCAGTGCCTACTCTCATGCATATTTACCTGAAATAGGCTATATATCTCTGTATAATGGGTAGGTTTTGCGATTCAAGAAGGGGTTGGACATTTTTTACCCCCACTATCACAATTTTTGTCATGTTACAGGGTATAATTACCAACATACTTACTAGTAATTTTACTATTATTTTAATGCTGCATTTTACATTAACAACTGCAACTGTCACTGTCATTGTTGACAGCTTTTTTGTTGTTTATTTACTTGCTATGTTATGACATAATAACACTAGGTTTTTGAAAAATTCGGCTCATGTAACTCCCTATTATATAAACTAAAAATTACTACAATTAAGAAATATTTCGGCATTTATAAGTTTGGAATACTTCTCTTTGACCGTTGATTAAATACTTTTTCCCACTCCCACCCGTATATTCACTGTTTTCTTTATACCTTACGAGCAGGATAGATAGACCATATCAGTCTAGTGAACGGATATAACGAAAGTCGCGCCGTGATTGGTCGATTGACCAATGATTGACCAATCACGGCATGCGATAAAGACGAATGTCATTTTTGATTCAGAATTATACCATAGAATCCGTCAAACCATGGGGGTGAAAGTAATAGGAGTGGGGGCGAAACAAGCTGAATTGTCATGCCATCCACTTATGTCAAATTGCCTGCCGGCAGTTTTTAATTGTAAAATTGTAGCTACGCAGTGTCAAAATGAGAAAGGTTATTATAATTCATTAATGTGCAAGTGAGATACATATAGATTAGGTTGGAAGTCTGTCGTTTAAGATCTACTTTCCGCCGACTGTCGTCTGTCAGTTGAACGATTTAACGAAGTAAATTATGACCATATATGGTTATGGCGTGTGTTATTGATGTAAACAACAATTTTGCAGTAAGTAATCCTCTTCATAATTAACAAATTGCTTCCCCTACTTATTCAGATAAAATTCATGTATGTACTATTAGTTTTTCAACAAATACAGTTTGATAAATAACTTTAAAAAGTCTAATGGCGAGTTTTGTAGTTATTCCCTTTTGCTATGATTCTAATTTATGTTTAACCAAATTTATTAATAAAAACATTAAACTTGTTTGTAAATTGGTTTATAAAAAAGTTTAAGTAAAACAGAGCATTTATTTAAGATGCCCATTAAGTGTTAATTTTCTTGTGTCGAAATTTCTAATTGCGTTTTATTCCCTTTATTAAATATTGATTTATTTATTTATTTTTCATGATTTGCTCCTGGGACTTTTATGGCACACAAGAAAGAATTAGTTCTAGTTGTCATTAGTTCATGAGAAGCTTTGTTACATTTGTTGCATACTTACTGTGCATAGCATGTTGTAATTCATATTTTAATATTCCGTTTATTATGTAAGTTGTATTTTAATACATATTGCTAAGTTTTTTATCTTGAACCAATAAAACATCTGTCTATTATATATTTCGTATTATTCATTTTCCGTTTAGCATATTAACCATTAAGTACATCAATTACTATTGAATTTTCCACCTTAGCTAAAAAAATTTACGTCTTATTTTTGCATTTTCATTTGTAATTAAACAATACGTTGTGACATTTTCATTGTGCAAAAATGAAACGTCAAATTTGTTTAGTTACAACGGAAAATGCAGTAATTTCACCCAAAATTTGAATTTGAAAATGGCGCGTATTGCCATCCACTTCTGTCACTTCGTTGCTCTCGCTTTAAATGTAACCTGTCCTTCTTAATATATATGTTTTGTGCGTCAAACTGACTTCGGTATTTACCAAAGGAAGTATTTAAAATGAGTGCTTTTAGTGCAGAATCAGTAAACTTTATCCCAGCGGACATTTCTGAAGCTGCAAGTGATATATTCAAGATATGATTACCTTAAAAATCAAATAGTAAATATGAATTTTGTTGCGATAAATTTATGACGTTTCATTGACACATGGACACTATATAAAATATATTAGAAACTGCAAATGTCACATAAAAAATTATTAATTTGCTAAATCGTATTTTAGTCTTTGATAGATCGTAGTCGTGGGAAAAATTCGCTGTACAACTCGAGCGGATTGTCCATATCGCACTCGAACGATTGAGGCGCTCCGCCTTCGGCGTCGTGCTCAAACTTCGTTCTCGTGCGATATGGACTTAGATAATAGATAGATAAATTTATATGTATAGTCAAAGGATATGGACATCATATCCGCTCTTGTTGTACAAACTACTATATTCAATCAACGCTTTGACACAGTGTTCACGGATTATAGAATAAGGATAGTGCACGCCCTATATTGACCATGTATAAAAATTTGACTAAATGCGTCTAGAAAGTGGAGTAGCTCCGACTATTTCTTTTCTCTCTTTCTCAACAGCTGTTTAACAGCCATATTCATTTTCTTGGTTCCTCATTGGTAGTAGAAATTCATCACTCCTGATATCAGGAGAGCGCACTACCTACTCTCTAGACGCTTTTTGGACACCGTTTTCCGCATTCGTGCACTATCCTACTTCTATAATCCGTGGATTCGAGCGATTTTCTATGGTCAACGTTGTCATGGTCTTGTCAACTGTCAGGCTGTGCTTTTAGGTTTTAGGTTAATTTCGAATTCAAAATGAAAAAACTAATATTATTATTTTTTATTTTAATAATAAATGAGGGATACTCCAAAAAATTTAAAGAAGGAGAAAAACCAGAATGGGCGAAGAAAGATATCAGAGATTTCACTGATGCCGATATGGAAAGATTACTGGATCAGTGGGAGGTTAGATTGAATATTTTTTAAATTAAATATTACTTTAACATCTGATTTGGCAAAAATGGAGAAGTAAAGTATTTTTTGATATACCGGAGCAGTTTCAGTATTTAAAACTCAAAATACTGAACCGTAATTACAAATTTATAATGAATAGCAGTTTTTCTGTCAGCTTCCAAATTCAGTAAATATTGGCAATTTTATTCGTATCTACTATGAATGATAATGTGTATATGCCTCCAAATGCGAATTTATTGTTTTTAAAGTTCGCAGTTCTGGATTTCCAACTTTTTCATGCTTTCCCTACTTCCTTGCATCATTTACTTCCTGTAACTACAAGAATTTTTCTGCGAAAACTTACTATCTTTTTCTGTTATGTCGCTTTTTACTGTGCCAATCTTTACTCTTATAGTTTCCTCTTTATATGTCTACATAATAGCTGTAAAAGGTTGAATATGTTAATATTTGTGTTGTAAGCCGATTTTAACACTTAATGTTGCAAAAATTAAAATACAAATTTTGTCGCCTGAAATCAAGAAAGATTAAAAAACATAACAGAGGTTGCCCTAACGCGTTTCGACTGGGAACGAGATTTGAAGATAACCAAGGATCGATTCTCTCGAAACACTAGAGCACAGGCGTATGGTTGGTGACTTGTCTCTTTTCTACAAGTACTATCATGGAAGATGGTCGCAGGAACTAATAGGATTGATCCCCCCAAGGGCAAGATTCTTGAGACATACAAGGCAGTCGGAGACAGCAAATTCCTGTCCAGCTTGTTAGAGTGGGGACTTCTGTCTAGGGAGACTCTTTTCTCTATAGAACTTCCAAGTTATGGAACTTGTTACCGAAAGGAATTTTCCCCATATCTATCTTTGCTTAAGAAGGCGGTTCATCGCCATCTATCCTTGTTTCCGCATCCTACTTGCAGTGCTTTGAAAGCATAATTGGGTTACCCTTTGCGAGGGGATTAAACTTAACTAAAATAAATAAAGTCCGTTCCCCCAAAACTTAACGTTGCCTTATTGGTTGTTGTGTTTTTAGGAGGATGAGGAACCATTGGAAGAAGATGAATTACCAGAGCATTTGAGGCCTGCTCCCCCATTAGATATAAACAATCTTGACGCCAGTAATCCTGAATCTATCCTGCAAGCGTCAAAGAAGGGGAGGACTCTTATGACATTTGTAAGTGTTTCTGGTACTCCAACGAGGCAGGAGACTGAGGAACTGACTAAATTGTGGCAAACTAGTTTATGGAACAGTCACATACAAGCCGAGAGGTAGATTCTTCATTTTAGACTGTTATTGGTCAGAAACATATTTATTAATTATTATTAATTAATTGTTTATTAATTATTATTAATAAGTTCTTTATTAATAATAATTAACATTTCTGCGACCACAGAAATGTTAAATTAAATTAATAAACCGAGAGATATTGATGATGATTTCTTTGATCATATATCCTAGGAGATCGCTTTAATATTTAATTTCAGGTATCTTGTTGATGACAATAGGGCCATATTTTTATTTAAAGATGGATCACATGCATGGACTGCTAAGGATTACCTTGTAGAGCAGGAGAAATGTGAAAGTGTAACGATAGAGAATAAGGTTTATCCTGGAAAATATGCCAAAAATGTTAAAGAAGAGTTGTAATGTGAATTTTTGTTAATCATTATGTGAAATGTTTTTTTTTTTATAAAAATTCTAATTAAAAATACACACATTAACAGTACAAAGTGCATTTCT
Source organism: Dastarcus helophoroides (assembly GCA_028583605.1). Taxonomy (NCBI): domain Eukaryota; kingdom Metazoa; phylum Arthropoda; class Insecta; order Coleoptera; family Bothrideridae; genus Dastarcus; species Dastarcus helophoroides. The sequence continues at coordinate 45,503,257 of CM053327.1, read as the reverse complement.
CAAATCGAAATATATACGTTGTATGTTGTTTTTATACTTTTTTGCTAATATATTGGGTTGATTCCATATTATCTTTCAATACATACCTTTGAACTTTTCTGCAAATGGATGAGGTTAAATCGTTAAGTGGAAAATGTTTAATTAAAACATTAGTGCAGTTGCATTTATCAAAATTGAAGTCTCTTGAGATATTTTCAATTTCTACTAGATTTTGACTTTTTCCTTGAAAATTCGATCTTTGTCTTGTAATTACTTTTTATCCAATTTTTTTTCATAACTTATTTTTATTTTTATAAATTTTAAATGTATTTCTCGAAATTTTAATTGTATTTCTCGAAATACCGTTTTTCTTGAAATGTCACTTTTTTCAAAATTGCGTTATTTTGGGTTCCTTTTTCTAAAAATGTTGATATTTTAGAATCTTAGTGTCTAGAAATTTTGACTAAATAAAGTTTCTGGAAATTTAAGCTTTTTTCTCGAAATTTATTTCTTTTCTTGAAATTTAATTCTTTTCTCGAAATTTATCTTTTTTCTTGAAATTGCGATGATTTCTCTTAAAATAGTCGTTTTTCCAAAATGCGCCGTTTTTCTTGAAATGTCACTTTTTTCAAAATTGCGTTATTTTGAGTTCCTTTTTCTAAAAATGTTGATATTTGAGAATCTTAGTGTCTAGAAATTTTGACTAAATTCCTAATTTTGACTAAATTCCTAAAGTTTCTGGAAATTTAAGCTTTTTCCTCGAAATTTATTTCTTTTCTCGAAATTTATCTTTCTCGAAATTGCGATCTTTCTCTAAAAATAGGCGTTTTTCCAAAATTCGCCGATTTTCTGGAAATGTCACTTTTTTCAAAATTCCGTTATTTTGGGTTCCTTTTTCTAAAAATTTTGATATTTCAGAATTTTAGTGTCTAGAAATTTTGAGTAAATTCCTAAAGTTTCTGGAAATTTAAGCTTTTTCCTCGAAATTTATTTCTTTTCTCGAAATTTAACTTTTATATTGAAATTGCGATATTTTCTCTTAAAATAGGAGTTTTTCCAAAATTCGCCGTTTTTCTTGAAATGTCACTTTTTCCAAAATTCCGTTATTTTGGGTGTCTTTTTTCAAAAATTTCGATATTTCAGAATCTCAATGACTAGAAATGTTGACCAAATTTCTAAAGTTTCTGGAAATTTAAACTTTTTCCTCGAAATTTATTTTTCTCGAAATTTAACTTTTTTATTGAAATTGCCATATTTTCTTTTAAAATAGGCGTTTTTCCAAAATTCGCCGTTTTTCTTGAAATGTCACTTTTTCCAAAATTCCGTTGTTTTGGGTTTCTTTTTCTAAAAATTTCGATATTTTAGAATCGCAGTGTCTAGAAATTTTAACTGAATTCTTAAAGTTTCTGAAAATTTAAACTTTTCCTTGAAATTTTTTTTTTTCTCGAAATTTGTCTTTTTTTCTGGAAATTGCGGACTTTCCCTAAATATAGGCGTTTTTCCAAAATTCGCCTTTAATCCCAAATTTCTATTTTTTGGTATTTTGTTTTAAAAATCTTCCTTTTTGAAATTCCTTTATTTTTCTTAAAATAATAATTAACAGCATTATTATTTAAAGTTGCATATTTTGACTCTTTTGGTGCATATTTTAAGCATTTCGCTTGCATATTTGAATGCATATTTTAAGCTTTTTACGTTGCATATAATCGGGTCTCCAGTAATTAGTAATAAGGCAAATTTCATACAAAATATGCAAGGAATAGTTAGAGAACCAACATTTGTACTGCAATAAATTATAAGATAAAAAAGTCAGACAACATATAGACTAATTACAATCCGTCAACTAGTGACGATTTATTATTAATTTACAACTAACTAAAATCCATTAAATTACATAAAACTACCTTAATTCTTCTTATTATCATTTTCCTTCTTCGTGGGAGATTTGTTTTCCTCATTAAATTTCATACGTTCCATTTTCCTAGTTAGCGATCTAAATTCTTTACCTATATATTCGGAAGCTTCATCTACAGCTACATTTCCATCTTTCCTGCCAAGTATGGGTCTCGGAAAAACGATCTTGGTGCCCAATATCGGCCTCGGACTGTTCGGCGTGCTTGTGGTATGTCTGACAGAGCGCCTCGAGTAACGGGAACATTGGGGTTCTTTAACTACGGCGTTGGGGGAGTTTTCGCAGCTTTTTATTACGTTCCTTTCTTGAGGTATGTAAACTGGAGCATCTGGTCTGAGCTTTGAGTTCATAAACGCTATGAATTGATATTTTCATTCACCTTCTGTAAACGCAGCCACTGACGTTTCATGGGTTGTTTATTTTTCCTTAGCATACTATGCGTCAGAATCATTTAAATTATTAAGCAACCACAAATAATATGTCACAAGTTTCATGTCTTGCACTGTTGGAAACCAAAACGTCTCAAATATCAATTCTATGCTTAATTTTCGACGAGAAACGCATTATCTATAGCATGAATGCCACTTGTAATTACTCCTCAAAGCCTTACTACTTTTGAGCCAAAGCATCGCTAGAATTTTGATGATTAACAATCGTGTGATTCTGGAGAGAATTTATATTTTTTATTTTTACAACTTCACAATTTTGCTTTTTTGAAAAAGTAAGATATTAACAGATTTTATTGCAACCAATTTTTGCTGTCGTCGCTATAGAACAGTTCCAGTTCAACAACCAAAATTAGAAGCGACATGATTAATATTGAATAAATTATAATTTAATATCACTACTAATTATTTATTTAGCCAAGAGTTAATAAATTAACAAGAACGTTATATTTAATAAATGGTTAGCCCTGGGGCCCTGGCGAACCTCGTACCGGCTCATAATTAATAAATATTGTGTTAACTTATTAGTTGAATTAAATTTCATATTAAAATATTTAATACGCTCGCACCTATATTTTGTGGCTGCGCGTAAGCCCTGTACTCGTTTTCGAGTGAATCCTATGCGAAAAATCGCTAAAAACGGGCCATAATAAAAAAAAAGGTACAGCGCCATCTACTGAAAGCTGATTAATATAGGTTGCGATACGTTCCTGTTATGACTTAGAGATGGCGCTGTACACGATTTCCTTATAAAACTTATTTTTCATGAATTTTCTCGATATTTCAGTAGTTGTTCTGTTATTTAAGGCCAAGATAAATCCAACAAAGCAAAGATCATAAAAATCCGTCCAGCCGTTCTGGAGTTATAAATGGTGTAACTAAAACGACTTTGTTTTATATACATAGATGCAATACTTTTACTTTTTACCGTTGAAATACTCAACGGTTTTACTCTTATATCTCTAGAATAGGGTACAAATCTGATGTGTACAGGAATTTTCCGCATAAATTGCACCCCCCGCCCTTTCACAATTGATTTAATAAAGGACAGAAAAGTTCCAAATACAAAAGCTGCAGGTTTTATACTATTTTTTTAATCTGTCATTAATTTTGTACGTACTGGGTAGCCTAGAAATTTCGCTAATTATTGTGCTAGAAAAAACCTAAAGCTTTAGCCTTTACAGTTTGAAAAATATTAAATTTTTGTTGAACGGCAAACTTATTTTCTAATAAAATTACAATAACTTGAAAAATATTAAGTTTCTTAGAACTAAACGCGGGATTTATCAACTTTCCATACAAGAAAAGTTGATAAGAGGGATACTCAGAATTTGAAAAAACATAAACTGTTTAAATTGTAATAAAAAAAACAAAGAAATTATCATCTGCATAATTTTGTATAATGGAAATTATTCTTAACTTGTATAGCTGAAACGGTTGCCAACATTGCAAACAATGCTGATGTCTTTTTTCCTAATCGAGATATCGTATCTTCGCGCACTAGTGGGGCATGTGGAGTGATTAAAAGACATATTAAAGGGAAACGCATTAATTCAAAATTAGCGCCTTATCCGTCATAGAACTTCAAGTGTCAACGGCTTGAGAAACGTCACAACTTCCATCTTCTGTGGCCTTCCTTTTCCATCGGTGCTTGTGTTGTAGGTAGGGTTTACAATTTTAAACAATTTTAACTTCAAATATTTCAATCATCCACCAAACAAATTGAGTTCTTATTTATAAAACAAGTAACTATTTATTAATTGTTTTGAATTTCGCTCATAATTTTCTTCTATTTATCCAAAAATTGCCATTTTTGCAATATTGACATTTTAAGGTTAGATGCGTTTTTCAGTAACAACAATTTTCAGGTTTAACCATGGGGGCCTACAAGTACATTCAAGAACTCTATCGTAAGAAACAAAGCGATGTCCTAAGATTTTTGCTCCGAATTCGCGTTTGGCAATACCGCCAGTTGACCAAATTGCACCGGGCCCCGAGACCATCTCGTCCCGACAAGGCTCGCAGGTTGGGATACAGAGCCAAGCAAGGTACGTTAGTATTGCTTATGTTTTATGGTTTGGAAAATTTTTGTTTTATTGCAGGCTTTGTTATCTTCCGTATTCGCGTGCGACGCGGAGGTAGAAAGCGCCCAGTACCAAAAGGTGCAACTTACGGCAAACCAAAAAGCCACGGTGTTAACCAATTGAAACATGTCCGCAACTTGCAAGCTATCGCCGAAGAACGAGTAGGCAGACGATGCGGTGGTCTTAGGGTTCTAAACTCGTATTGGGTTGCCCAGGACTCTTCATACAAATACTTCGAAGTAATTTTGGTGGATCCTTCCCATAATGTAAGTTTCGGTTGTTTTTTTTTTTATATACAAGTACTAGTTGGTTTGGATATTTGGGAGCATTTATTTCCACAGTGAGACTATTTTGTTCATGATTGAAAATTGAGTAATTAGTTAGATCAGATAATTCTAGACTTTTTAACCCTTTCATTACTAGGAACGTATGTATATGTGGGTTCTGTTACTGAAAAACGTATATTTTTGATTCATGTTTTTACAAAGTTGAAAGACTAGAAACTTAATATGTGTCTTCTAAGCGCATATATTGCTGCAACCATGAGGTACGTTGCTATATTTTTATAGTAAATGGTGACTCGCCATTTATTGGGAGCAAATGTACGTTTTTTTAAGATATCGGCATTTAATATTTGGTTGCTATTCACAGTGGACGTGTTAATATTTTCTTTAAAATATTGTTTTTCTTCATGTTACTAACAAAATTTTGATACCGAAAAACTTGTTCATACGTCCTTCAATTTGATTTAAATAAAGAGGAATGTATGGATATCAAATTTATTTAAAATGCCATATTTGGAGTACTATAATCTTAAAAATAACTTGAAATGAAAGGGTTAATGAGAATTGTATTGTTTATGGTATCAAGACAAAGGTTAAATTATCTGGAGTCGCACAACCCAAGGTTGAACTAGCACGATTCTCCTGTGGGATATTTCAGTATTCATTTATTAAGGTGGAAAAGATTCCCAACATAATCAATTTTTAATAGGTTTTTGAAGTAGTTCTCTTGCACACTCAGTAATTTAAGTGATGCATATATTTTTATTTATTAATACAAATGATGATTGGACATGCACCACGCTTACGTTATGCTGGTGAGATTATTCCTTAAATGGCTGATTATTTGTGAAGTTCATTATGTGTCGTTGTTTTGCGTAAACACCTTATTTATTATTTGTGCTTTTTATTTTAGGCTATCCGTCGTGATCCTAAAGTCAACTGGATAGTTAATGCTGTCCACAAACATAGGGAACTTCGTGGTAAAACATCAGCTGGTAAATCGTCCAGAGGAATTGGCAAGGGTCACAGATATTCACAGACGAAGGGAGGATCTCGCAAAGCTGCCTGGCTTAGAAGGAACTCCTTACAATTGCGCAGAAAGCGCTAGTTATGTATATTTAATCATTTGTTTTGATAACAATAAAAGTAAAAAATGCTTTTCCTTTGTTTTTGTTGTGTTTAGAGGAGTAAATTACTTTTAAGCAGCAATCATTACATTAGTCATTAATTTTTCAGAAAAGGGAATCCAATTACTTCGAATTACATTACCATTGGTTAAAAAGTAAATCAGTTGCCCATTATCTCAATTTTGAAAAATGGTCAAAATTTTGAGATGGTCGGAATTTTGAAAAAGCTTCAAGACAAAAATAGATTTAAACTTGAAAAAAAAATTTGTGAAATTAGTATTGCATTACATTTTGTAATGATTACTGGCCAGCTCTGTATATTAGCACCAAATTTCCAGCAAGTAAAGAACACTAACACAATTTATTACAAACAAAACTTTACTGTATGACTAGAACACAATATTCACATATAAACGAAGTTATATTTTACATAACAATCGAGTTGTTATACTCATAAATTAAATGAATAAAATGGTCATTGAAAAATTGAGGAGAAGTAATTTGAATGACATCGGCATCAAATGGTAGATTTACCGATGTAGTTAATGCTTTTTCAATTTCTAAAAAACATGCTTTTACGTTAGTTAGGCTTATACAATTCAAACTGTAAAGTAATAATGAACCTGATTTACAAAAATAAAGTTTATCATATGAAAAGCTAAACAACAAAAATAAACCTACTAAAAAGTTGGTAACCAAAGGTATATTTATTATTAAAACATTTTCGTTCCCTAGCGTACTACTTAATTCATTAAAAAATTGTCTGTGGAAATCACTATAATTCACAGCTTGGCAATTTTTTATATTTATCACAGCAACATTATTCAGCTCTTGTAAAGCCTTGTTATACAATTCCCCACAACTGCATTTAGGAAAATTTAAAGTTGGAATTAGTTCGTCAGAACAAAACTTTGAATGTTGAACAGTCTGTAATTTGGCCCCATATTTAACATTAAGCAACTCCGGCGTCAGAGGCGTATCGAGCAATCCTACAATATCACATTCACAGCCATAGAAGCTAAAACCTAAAGTGCCAAAATTATGAAATTTTGAAATATCTTTGTAAGGCACCACTCGCAAGTCACGGGATATTTTGTTAATTTTATACCTACTGATGAAGTGTTTAGCAACACAGGTTTTTAAATGATGCAGTTTAGACGACAATTCGGGTGATTTTTGCTTAAATCTGGAAATATTATTTAGAATAGTCTTAATTTGCAACTTCATAAAAAAATCAACACAAGATATAATCTGGTGTAGATAATCTTCGTTTAAAATTTCTAATTCAAACATCGATTTATCGTTAAAGTGACCACTCTTGTACGGTTCGAGTAAGTCATCCCAGATATGTTCCAGAATTTGTTTACCCTTGAATTGGGTGCAAATCACATAGACCTCGGAATTGCCGCTTTTGGAAGCACTCGGTTTAAATATATCCAAGTTCTTGAACGTACAGTTGAGAAGATAGAGCAAGCAAATTGTTGATTCCTCAAAGATGGTAAAGATTTTTATTACGAAACTGCCACCTAAGGAGATATGTTTTAAAATATCAGTTGATTAGGAAGTAAATAATACCTTCTCTTAAAATCGCTAGTGCTGTCATTGTTTCACAGTAATGCAAATATTCTACAGAACGTTCTTGCTCTCCTGGGTTCGACATGCAATCAACACTTCCATCGGCAGTTACTAAAGAAACCTGTAAAAATGAAAGAAAATGTTGCAGGTGCATAACAGAATGCAGATCTATAGAATGGGCTGAGGTCAGTCCAAGTTATACAACTTTAAATATGTGATTAAGCAAGTTTGTGTCCAAACAATAAAGCGATTTAGTTAAGTTAGAAGAATTACATAATTATGTACCCTTTACCTTTCCGCTTCTACCAATTTTGTCCACTAAAGCCAAATAGTTATAATATTTCATTATATTTCCCGTTTGATCTAAACCAAAGTACCACTTATCTTCCGTCCATCTAATTAGGCGATCGTCAGAAATCATTTGCGATGTAGAGTTTCCTTCATAATTTGGATTTAACGTAGTAGCTGACCACTGCAACTGAAACACAAAAAATGTATATGATCATATATTTTACATCTTGCAATACAAAATTATGCAATTTATATGCGGAATGTTCAACTAATAATGGGCCACGCTTCAGAAATATCATGTAAACAAACATTTTCTAATCTAGTGTGCTGCTGTTTTTTTTTTGACATTTTCACGTATGTTCCTTACTTGATTCATACACCCCAAATTGACATTTAAGCTTGACATAAAAATGCTGCAGTACTAACAGGAATAGAAGGAATCCACTTATGATTGCTTTTTTGGACTTTTTGGAAGTAATATTCAACAATAAAAGATTTTTCTTCCATTGTAACATCAAATCAATAAAATATTTTGTTTAAGGTTATGTTTGTTTATCTTTCTGTCGATCAACTAAGCAACATACGTAAACGTGACAAAAAATGACAGCAGCAGCACACTAGATTAGAAAATTTTTTGCGTACGCGGTACTTTTATACTCCATTCACCCCGCATCAATAAAAAAAATGTGGAAAACACTTAAATAATGTTTATTTTATTTCCACCGTGCAACCGTTTTCTTTTCTCACTTTTTTGTTTATTAAAAAATGAACACAACGCTATAAATTCAGGCCAACTTTATTAGAAAATACAAGGATATTTATAACAAAACATTAAAACTCATTAAACTTGGGTAAATTTTCAGATAAGATGACTCTACGCTCTATTCCCTCTTCCGTAATAATCCCCAATCGTACTATGCCTCCGGAAGAACCATCTCTAGTCATCGCCAGTGCCAAAGCGTTGATAACAAAATCTACACATTTCTCCCGATCCATACCGATTTTATAGCCCGAATCAACAAATCCATAGATATACGAAGACCCTGAACCTCCAATAGAAATAGGCTGCCGGGTGCACATGCCGCCAATCGGAATAGAATATATCTGGCCTCCTTTACGTTGGTCCCAACCGGCCACCAAAATCCCGGCTATTAAAGAATCGCGATAGTTGTAGCACAATTCCTTGAATATCGCCGCGGTAGTATCAACCAATGGTTCGTACCCTTGCTCCATAGCAAGAAAACTCAAATGAAACGTAGCAATTGCTGCGATCGCTTGCGTATCGGCAGCCGAACCGGAACGACAGCAATAAATATGTTGGGACACTTTCGTTAACTTATCTGCGACACGGTTAGCCACATACGGACCTGTCGTACTCCGCGAGTCGGCGCCAATAATTACGCCACCTTTAAATTCTGCAGCGATGGTGGTCGTACCTGTGCTTTGAGGAGTTGTTAACCAGGCGTTCGAATTATCAGTAAACATTGTAACTTATAATTCACAAAACATATAATTGGTTTAAATTGTTAAACCGGAACTGGAAGTGTGGAAATTGCTCGAATAAGTCAAAACTTGGCGCCCACAGAATATAAAGTTTGTGGACCATAGAACGAAAGTGAGGATTGAATATAAATTCTATGCTTTACAGGGGTACGTTCGGTTTATGAGACATTGAGTTATGATACGCTATGACAGTGGTTTCATGGAAGGTATTCTATGAAACCATTGACTATGACTATACTGTCTATGGCCATGACAGTGGTTTTATAGAAGGTATTCTATGAAACCACTGTCTTTCAGATTAGATTATCAGGGTTTTCCATGCTTCAAACTTTTCCTGCGATGGAACACATAAATCACGAAATTTTAATCTAACACCGTGTTTAGTTATTGTGGCGGGTAATTAATTACTCCAAAACAGAAACATCAAATCAAGAAACATTTTAGATTTGGAAATACTTTTATCAAAATTTCGATTATATTTTTAAAAATTTCGAATTTAACCTCAATATTCAACTTTTTTTTTTGGTACTCGAAACGTTGTTTTGCATACAAATAAATTTCAAATAAGGTAGTCGACACTGTAAACAATATCTCATTAAATGATGTTAATATGATAAATTATTGAGTAAGAAATAAAAAGCCATACCCATTTGCTTTAAATACGTTTTGAACATTCACCAAGATTCATGAAAATACTTACAATTATTCCTGGGTAATGCAGCTGTAAATAATGATTCAAAGAGCAAATGAAACCGCCTGGTGCTTCACATAAATGAAAACTACTAATTCCCCCATCCTCGAACAACTCTCGTCTGATAATAGGATACTGAGACAAGCATTCATAAAATTTACACCATGCCTGAAATACAAAGTTGTATATTTGAACTATTCAACTTTTAGATGAACTTTTCAACTTTTAGCAATCTAACCTGCGTAACTAGTTCAGGCTGAACACTCTGCTTTAAGAATTTTATGATAAAGCTTGATGAATCTGTATATTTCGTGTGCTTGGACCATTCTTCGAAATTGTACTGATTTAACAAACTTTTAACTTGATTCAATTTTTCTTTTTTACTTTGCAATAGTGGTATTTCCCACTTGGCACTTTTAAAAACGTAATTTGGCAAAAGCCACTCATTTGAGCTTGTCCTGAAGGAAAATTTTTTGTTAAAGCAATCACGAATATTTTGTTTGTTATTCATGTTAGTAACATCTATTTTTCATTTTTATATTTACACTTTTAGAGGTTAAGTCATAGAGTGATACAATGAGCAAAAAGCAGAACGACAGCTTACATTTAGCGCAAGACCAACGAAATGACAGAAATGTTTGGCAGGACTAAGCAATTTTAAATTTTAGTTCATGTTTATTAATTTATTTAACATTTCTACGACCCAGTTCGGAAATATTTAAATTTTTATTAATGAATGTTGACAATTTTAGAGTAAAATTATTGAATTTTTCATTAAAACTGAACATTTTTGATAGTTTTGACTTTGTAATAATAAATTTTAGAAAATATTAATAACTATATTTTTGAAAATCTAAGTATAAAACAAACGATCTTTGGTTTTAACGGAAAATTCAATTTTACATATTTATTTAATCTAAGGGTTGTTCAAATGAAAAAGTCATCAATGTGCTACGATTTTTATTAGAAGAGAAAGAAGGTAGAGAAAATGGCATATGATTACTGTTACTGTTTCGGTTGATTTGTCAAGTGTTTCTTTGGCGTCTTATTTAGGTAGGGAGTTCTATAAGAAGGAGAAGCATCGGTAACGTAATTTGTTGAATGAAAATGGGACTGATTTCCACCCACTGATATCAGCGGCCTCTGTTGTGCATTGCCAGTAAGCATTGTGCAAAAACTGTAAAATGAGAGCTTAAGTTGTATCTACTGATGACAGTGAATTATGCTAGTCGTAGGTAAAATGTATCCAATCGGTCACATCATTGTTATGTTAATCTTTTCTTGGGCTTTTCCTAGGAAAGCCGGTCTGGAACATCGTTTATTCATCTTTTAGTTAGGTTAGTTCACCGTTGAAGTTGAAACTACTTCAATCCATTAGGTGTACGTTTTAACTACTCGTTTCGCAATGTTTGACCTACGATAAAATAGAATTCTGTGGTGCATGGTTTGCGGATTAATAGATGGCGCTGCTAACAGTGGAAGGTTTTCAATCCCATTTTAAAAGTACGGCGTTACGCAACCTTACCTTCTAGATAACCGTATATTTAAGCAAAGTTAAAATTTTCGAATTTTCTAAAGAAAAAGAAAATTTCTTGGAAAGGACTTATTATTATTCTTATTTTGACGAAATATGATTTAAATTTATGAGACAGATTCATAAAATAGTGAATTATCTCAGGGTCTTTCAATGATTTTATAAAAAATCATTGGAATTTTTCAATAAAAAAAAAGAAGAAAAAGTCAAAATTTCGAGATTAAAATCAAAATTTCGAGATTAAAATTGAAATTTCGAAATTAAAGTCTTAGTTACGAGATGAAAGTCGAATATTTGATAAAGAAGACAAAATTTAAAGAAAAAAGTCGAAATTTCGTGTTTAAAATTGAAATTTCTTGAAAATATTAGAAATTTCTACTTCAAACTCGAAATTTCTGATTTTTTTAAAATTAATGTCATTTCTATGTCTTCATAATTTTATGATTTTTTTTAGAAGTAAAAAAATCATTTATCTTGACGATGAAAAAATTTAGATGTTTTGCGTATTCATAACTATTAAATTTTATTAACGATAAAAACGCAATAAAATTTTAAAATTTTACAAGGTTTTTTTTTCAATTGTTTTACGTATAATAATTAAAAAATGTCGCTCATTCAACTCAAGTTTTGCGGAAAATTCGTACAAAATATGTATTTCAGTGAAATCTGCATCAAAATCCCTGTTTTATTTTGGAGATTAAAAAATCGGATGTATACGGACAAATCAATAGATGTGGCAACGCCGGCATTACAGTTGTTCACGTTTGGGCCGCAACTGTACATCAACATCGATCTGCTCTTTCATTTTTATTTTATCTATGAAAGTTGCGCGTCGCTTGGTTCGTATTCTATGAATAAAGTTTCATATTTTGTGGTTTTTTTAAGTTTTTTGTTTTGAAGGTTAGAGTTGCGGCAAATTGTTTAAATTCTTGGAAATTCAATAAAAAATCAGATAAGCACCCCCCGAGAATTTGGATTTGCCCCTGTCATGAGCTTATATATTGTGGCCGATTCAAATTATGGCAGACGTGATTACTCTTTCCTCCTCTGATTCAGATGAAGAGAAAGGTCCGCCAAAAAAGGTAATTACGATGAGAAAAATTCTTAGAAAATATTAACAATTCTTAAATTGCTCCCTGTTAAATTATGTTTCTGTATATGGTTTTTAGAAAATTAAACTTATAACGGTGACTTCACCAGATGAGAGACAGTTTAGAAAGGAGCAGAATTTGGATGAAATTCTCATAACTGACTCCGATGACGACTCTCAGGAAATTAGAATAGTTGATATGCCCGAAAAGGTCAAATCGGCAGTAATAGAACAAGCGTTAGAAGAACGAAGCAAAGTTAACCTTTTGACAGAACTAAGTGTAAGCGAGGTTGCGGTTCCTGTTGACGAAATAACTATTAAAGAACTCCTTAAGAAAGAAGACAAATTGAATGGTAATGGTGAAAATGAAATTTCTAATGTGAGTGTGAAAAATGCTGAAGTACGTCTAATAGAAGATTCAAGCGATAACGATGAGACGGTTACAAAAAATAACGAAGAAGGGACTAATAGTGGAACAATTAGTAATGAAGAAATAAGTATTATTGAAGATTCGACTGATAGTGATACTGAAAAACCTGTGGCAAGCTCAACTAAATCTAATATCGATAGTGAAAGTTCAGTTTTAAAAATTAGAAAAATTAAATATAAAAAGCTTACTCAGGTAGTTCCATCGACATCAAAAGAACCATTAGAATACGTCGATCATTTAGAATTGTCCAATTTTTTAAAAACTTGCGCAAAACGGGTTAAAAATTCGTCTTTCGAAAACCCTTTAATTAATAAGTTTCCGGATATGATCAGTTTATTCAAAAAATTGTCGGAAAAAGATTTGAAAAGTGAAACCTTCAGAAGGAGTGTGGATAAATATACTAGGGAAGCCGAAGTTTCTCCAGCTAAATCAGTTTTGGCCTTCAAAGATTTATATATGCATATTAAAGCAGTGATATCGAGCGAATTTATTGAGTTACCCCCGAGTAGACAAGTTTTCGCTAGGAAATTAGAAAAAACAATTAAGAAGTTAATAAGGAAGATAAAAAGCTTAGAAGAAGCAGAGGTAGACTTTGATGAGGATAGTGATTCTGCCTATGTACAACAAGACAGGTATATTGTTTTCATTTTATTGTCTAGGGCAGAATTCCCCAAATTATGTTCCATGGAGCAGCTCGAATGTCTAACAGATATAAAAATTGAAAATGTTTTATCGATTAATGCCCCAAACATGATCGTGGACGTCATTTTTAAGCAGAAATGAAGATTCATTCATTTCTACGTCAACGATCATAAGTTTGGGGCACTAATCTATCATCCCCCAAGCGGAATAAATGCACAACTGCATAATGTCAGCAATACAAATTTAAATGATGCAACGTAAAATAAAACGGTACGATGTAAAAATAAAACGATGAAAGAAAAACTCCACAAACCATGAATTCTAACCAAACACATTATTTTCCTTTAACTGTAAAAATAAATGTTCGAAGCCCCCAAACGATATTATTATCCAAATTACTATCTTTAGAAATCCACTTTGGTGTTGCATGTGTTGAAAAATAACCTTTTTAGTTTAAATTTAAACAAATCGTTTTGGTTATACAAATTGGACAAAAAAACTGAAATTTATTTGTATTTCAGATACATGGACCGTCTGATTAAAACGCACAAGATGTATTGTGAGCTCTTAAAAACTAATCCTTACGCAGGTAGACTGACCCATGAAAAACTCAGCTTTGTTTCATCAGAATACAATGAAATTAATAGAGCTCTGAGTAAAAAATATAAAAACAACAGTAAATTTCCTAGCTATTCAGAATTTAATAACTACGTTAGAAAGGTTGTCAAAGAGAACAATTTGAAAATATCGGAAATAGAACTTAAAAAAGAAAGTCAGTAGATAACCATGTTATTTAACCGTTCTAACATATCATTTTTAGTTAACAAATGTTTCGAAAAGTTGGGGAATCTACTACAAACTCGAAGAAAAAAAGAGCTGTATGAATCCCATTGCAATTTTATATTGCAACAAGACGATCCAGCTATTTCAGACCCTCAATTGGAAACTCAGTTGAAGAAACACGCGAAAATCAGGCAAGACAAAATCGATGAGATTTGTCGAGAGTGAGTGGCAAGATTTTTTTGTTATATTTACATATATTTAATTATTATATTAGTAATAATTGTATTATAGGTACGTTCTTAAGCAAGAAGCAGGACAAGAAACAATTGTCGAAGAAGAGAGTGAATCAGATAAAAGTAGCTATATGGATAGTGATGAGAATGAGGAGCAAAAACAGAAAGTTGAAGAAACAAAGGAGACAGAAGCGATCGTTTTGTCAAACTAATCTAATAAGTGTACCAAAGTGTTGTTGGATTCCTAATTTTGAAATTTTGTTGTATTTGACTTGCTAGTTGTTTAAGCAATCTTTTTTTTTTTTTTTTGATTAAGGTTTAGTAGATTTTGATATTGAAATAATTTAATAAAGTATTTATATAGTATTGTAATTTTCCTTTTAGTTTAGCTATTCTTTAATTATAATTTAGGTTAAATCATGTCCAAATTTAATATAAATTTGATATTGTGATCACGAGAAGGATCAGAGTGAAGAAAAACTTTGAAAATTTTATATAAAGGCTAAATTTTGAAAAATGGTGAAATATTTAATAATAAATTAATTTTTCTCATATAAGTTGCAAGCCAAAATTAAATCTTTCAAAAAAGATCTAAATTCCAAATTTTATCGCCTTAAAATACATATTTTGAACTCAAAATTTCAACTTCGATTTTGAAATTTGAACTCTTTAATCACATCATAAACGTAATCAATGAAACATTAAAATAATAAAAGGTACATTAGTAGATACAGTTAACTAACGTTTGTAAACTACTTATTATAAATTATTTTTTCTCATTTAATTTAGATTATGGTCTTTTAAAAAGATTTTGGAAGTTCGATTTATATAAACGTTGAATGTTTAACATTTTGACATTTCAAACTCTCAATTTCAAGTTGAATTTCAGGTTTCAGCTTGAAATTTCAGTTTCATTTAGAATAATTTAGATTATTGTAGAATTACAAAGGTAAATCTGCAATAATCTAAAGCTCTGGCTTCAGAGGTGAAGCCAGAGCATCAGAGGCACAAACTGCTTATAGAAAAGTTTATATCTTCATTCAATCGTACTTCTGCGTTATATAAAAATAATAAGCAAGATACATATCTATATATTTTATTTAAATTTTAATATAAAATTATCCAAAGTAAATGTGGCAGTTTTGGTATTTTGACTTAGAGCTAATTTAGGATCTTTAGTATTTACAATTTTTATATGGAATTTATCTACATCAGTCCGGCACAACTCCAACTTATAACTAACTTTATTACTTAATGGTTTATTTTGGTTGGATTCGATAACATCATTTCGGCCAAATATAAATAAAATATTTAAATTTTTAACAATCGAATATATATTTTCAAATAATTTCAAAGAATAATGATATAAACTCAACATCGGCGTTATTCCTTTATCTATCCAATAAAAAGAAGTTATATCGTCTAGAATTAAAACACTGGCATCATTCTGTTGCTGTATATGTTCCAAATTTAGCATCGTAACACACAACTGGGACTTATCAAAGCATTCGAATAAGGTAAGTCGTTTTAATGATTCTTCTATGATATTACTGCGATTGTTCACATTTAACATTTTTAGATGTAAATCCATGACTTTCACAATTCGATAGATGCTAATTTGAAAATTTGTATTCACAAGAATAACTCTAACGCCTTTAAAATTTGCATGAAGCGTCTTTGGTAAAATACTTCTGATAATGAAATCGACTAATATATCGCTTTTCTCTGATAAATTCAAACTCCAAACTTCCACGACCTGGTTCAATAAATTTTCATCTTTCGGAAAGAGATGAATGTTTAAATTGTTGAATTCATCTTTGCCGTGTACTCTGGTAAAAAGTTGAAGGCCCGTTTCAATTTTATCGTATTCCATACCAGGCACGAAAGAGCTACTATCACTGAAATCGATTAGATATTTTCTGTCTGTTTTGGGTCTACCGTTGTTTGTACTCTAGCTTAACTAAAAGTTTAATACAAAATGAAACTTGCCCAAACAACTTTTTCGACATGCGCAAAATGTAAAGACCAAATAAATACAACGTACATATCAGAAAAACATAAAATACGAAAATAAAGTACACTTTACTGAAAATTATCATTTAAGGCAAGAAGTCTATAATAAGGAGGATAAACTAGTATGGAAGGGGTACGTTCAAAAACAGGACCCAATGATAAAAGTGGCGCGAATAAGTTCACTGCGCAAAGCTAAAATTAGCGTCTCCGCGCATCTTCGCTATTAGTAACTTTTATTTGCCTTTGCTACCAACATAATGTTTTTGTTTACGGTGTTGATGATATCTTTGAGGTTATTTAAAAACGTGATTTTTCGGCGAGATTTTAAATCCCGTAAATATGATAGAAGTTTTATATATATTACCTAGTAGTAGCTATATTTACACAGCAGACTGTGTTAAAACTTCGTTAGTGGGTAGAAGTGGGTTAGTAATTTCAAAGAGACAGCAATTGCGAACGTTTTTAAGAATGGATGAAAAGTGTTTTGAACTTTTGTTTAAGCAATTTAAGCCAGAAGGAGATTTCATAAAATTACATAGAGAATGGAGTTTCAAGGGGTAATTTCGTGAAGTTTAATGTATTTTTTCATGTTACCGCGTGCACAAAGTTATAGACTTCTTGATTTAAGGATTTCGAGTGAATTTTTTGAGGTTAGGATTAGAAGCATAGAATCGCAAACAATAAAGATGTGTAATATATATGAAATTAAACAGTAACGAAATGACAATCCAGGGTGGATCGATTAGATATTTTCTGTATAAAATCGATTCTTAACTACAGTGTTATATAAAAATCACAATTTACAGTAGTGGACGTTTCTGGAGTTCATTTTACGGAATGGCTCTGAAAGGCAGTTTAGCAATATTGTATCACATTTGGGTAATATTCATATTGCTTTTTGTTTTTTGGGTCTACCGTTGTTTGTACTCGTTGATTGAATATAGTATTCAATCAGCGTTGTACTTTAGCTTAACTAAAAGTGTAATACAAAATTAAACTTGTCCAAACAACTGTTTCGACATACGCAAAATGTAAAGACCAAATAAAAACAAGGTACATATCAGAAAAACATAAAATACGAAAATAAAGTACACTTTATTGAAAATTATCATTTAAGGATTTCGAGTGAATTGTTTGAGGTTAGGATTAGGAGCACGGAATCGCAAACAATAAAGATATGCAATATATATGAAATTAAACTGTAACGAAATGACAATCCAGGGTGGATCGATTAGATATTTTTGTATAAAATCGATTCTTAACCACAGTGTTATATAAAAATCACTATTTACAGTAGTGGACGTTTCTGGAGTTTATTTTACGGAATGGCTCTGAAAGGCAGTTTAGCAATATTGTATCACATTTAGTTAATATTCATATTGCTTATTGTTTTTTGGGTCTACTGTTGTTTGTACTCGTTGATTGAATATAGTATTCAATCAACGTTGTACTTTAGCTTTGTAATGGATTTTCCGTCGTAGATACCTCGGACGTGATTTAGTAAATATAATTAAAGAGATTGATTTTGTGTACTATAATATATTAATACTTTTAAATAATCCTAATAATAAACTTACTTCTAACAAAGGTTTGACCAGACTGACTATTCTAATTTTAAATACAATACATACATTTTGCACCCTGACCCTTTTTCGCAACGGGGTTTCCGCTTGTTCTTTAGTTAGATCTTACAAGTGGCGGAAACGTCTAATACACAATAAGAATAAGTAATTTAGATGAAACAGATGTAACAACTTTGGTACTTAGAAGGATCTGGACCCAAGTGGGTAGGGTAGGTACATTACAGCTTAACTAAAAGTGTAATACAAAATTAAACTTGTCCAAACAACTGTTTCGACATACGCAAAATGTAAAGATCAAATAAAAACAAGGTACATATCAGAAAAACATAAAATACGAAAATAAAGTACACTTTATTGAAAATTATCATTTAAGGATTTCGAGTGAATTGTTTGAGGTTAGGATAAGGAGCATAGAATCGCAAAAAATAGATATGCAATATATATAAAATTAAACAGTAACGAAATGACAATCCAGGGTGGATCGATTAGATATTTTCTGTATAAAATCGATTCTTAACCACAGTGTTATATAAAAAGCACAATTTACAGTAGTGTACGTTTCTGGAGTTCATTTTACGGAATGGCTCCAAAAGGCACTTTAGTAATATTGTATCACATTTAGGTAATATTCATATTACTTACTGTTTTTGGGTCTACCGTTGTTTGTACTTTAGCTTAACTAAAAGTGTAATACAAAATTAGGCTTGCCCAAACAACTGTTTCGACATACGCAAAATGTAAAGACCAAATAAATACAAGGAACATATCAGAAAAACATGAAATACGAAAATAAAGTACACTTTACTAAAAATTATCATTTAAAGATTTCGAGTGAATTGTTTGAGGTTAGGATTAGGAGCACGGAATCGCAAACAATAAAGATATGCAATATATATGAAATTAAACAGTAACGAAATGACAATCCAGGGTGGATCGATTAGATATTTTCTGTATCAAATCGATTCTTAACCACAGTGTTATATAAAAATCACAATTTACAGTAGTGTACGTTTCTGGAGTTCATTTTACGGAATGGCTCTGAAAGGCACTTTAGGAATATTGTATCACATTTAGGTAATATTCATATTACTTACTGTTTTTGGATCTACCGTTGTTTGTGCTTTAGCTTAACTAAAAGTGTAATACGAAATTAAGCTTGCCCAAACAACTGTTTCGACATACGCAAAATGTAAAGACCAAATAAAAACAAGGTACATATCAGAAAAACATGAAATACGAAAATAAAGTACACTTTACTAAAAATTATCATTTAAGGATTTTGAGTGAATTGTTTGAGGTTAGGATTAGGAGCACGGAATCGCAAACAATAAAGATATGCAATATATATGAAATTAAACAGTAACGAAATGATAATCCAGGGTGGATCGATTAGATATTTTCTGTATCAAATCGATTCTTAACCACAGTGTTATATAAAAATCACAATTTACAGTAGTGTACGTTTCTGGAGTTCATTTTACGGAATGGCTCTGAAAGGCACTTTAGGAATATTGTATCACATTTAGGTAATATTCATATTACTTACTGTTTATGGATCTACCGTTGTTTGTGCTTTAGCTTAACTAAAAGTGTAATACGAAATTAAGCTTGCCCAAACAACTGTTTCGACATACGCAAATGTAAAAACCAAATAAATACAAGATACATATTAGAAAAACATGAAATAGGAAAATAAAGTACACTTTACTAAAAATTATCATTCAAGGATTTCGAGTGAATTGTTTGAGGTTAGGATTAGGAGCATAAAATCGCAAACAATAAAGATATGTAATATATACGAAATTAAACAGTAACGAAATGACAATCCAGGGTGGTCATAATGCGCATGCGTTAATTAGTGTTGCCGTGTTGCCAGACTAACCATTTAATTACTATTTTGTACACTGCGGCTCCTAAAAACTTGGACGCTCGGTTTTGACGTAAATATCGAAAATGTTAAGTTTTGTAATATGCAAATCAAATCTTTATCAGTCACTATCTGAATTATTTGCAGTATTATTATTTATTTAAATATTTTTAAAATGATCATAACATGAATTTTCTAAGTTAAGCAGATTTACTTTGCAAATTTTTTAGCGATTCGCCTAATTGATGACGAGAGTTTGACCGATTCTCTCGAAACACTAGAGCACAGGCGGATGGTTGGTGACTTGTCTCTTTTTACAAGTACTACCAAGGAAGATGCTCGCAGGAATTAATAGCATTGATCCCTCCAACGGCAAGATTCTTGAGGCATACAAGACAGTCGGAGGTAGTAAATTCCTGTGCGGTCCAGCTTGACACTGTCTACGAAGACTCTTTTTTCTATAGAACTTCCAAGTTATGGAACTTGTTACCGAAAGGAATTTTCCCCAAAAATTACAACCTATCCTCGTTTAAGAAGACGGTTCATCGCCATCTATCCTTGTTTCCGCATCCTACTCGCATTGCTTTGAAAGCATAATGGGGTTACCTTTTGCGAGTGGATTAAACTTCGGTTTTCCCCAAACTTAACGTTGCCTTATTGGTTGTTGTGTTTTTAGGAGGATGAGGAACCATTGGAAGAAGATGAATTACCACAGCTTGAGGCCTGCTCCCCCATTAGATATAAACAATCTTGACGCCAGTAATCCTGAAACTATCCAGCAAGCGTCAAAGAAGGGGAGGACTCTTATGACATTTGTAAGTGTTTCTGGTATATTCTGGTAAATTCTAACCTAAAAATTGGTTGAAATAAACAAAATATAAAAAGATAAATGAATAAGAAATATTACAATATATTGAAAAGCAGCAACAAGATGTAGAAAGAGTTTATTAAACATTAATTAATACAATATAACAAAGTATAAATATTACAGCGTCAAACAAATAAAACAGTAACGATAGATTTTAAATAATTTTGTGATCGAACCTTCTATTATCTCTAGAAACTATTTCCAAAGTTTTTTTCTGAAATAACATTTGCCTCAGGGATGACGCTTCTTCTCTTAAAGTTAACAGTTGGGCCCTTAAGATCGCGTTTTCATGTTCTAAGATCGTCGCCCTTAAAGCTACCTGCAAGGTAGACGAATTGATTATGGCATAATTAAATGAGACGAGTTTACTACTTGATCTTCTCGCATTTTTCTAGCATCTCTCGACTTTTTGGCCGCCTGATTATTCCTTTTTCTTCTTTCGTAGTATTTTTCGTCTTTTTGTTCATCTGGTATTGGCTTTTTCTCACCACGTTGTCGTCTTATTGGCGAGTTGTACAAAGACGAACACGGCGATACAACATGTATCGATCTAGAACCTAAATAAAACTTGTTAGACGCCAAGACACATTTTATAAAACGAAATAATAACTGGCTGTCGAAACGCGTTGTTGTGTTTTTTAATCTTTCTTGGTTTCAGGGGACAGCTTTGTATTTTAGTTTTTGAAGATAATCAAGGACCAAAACTATTTTTTTTTTAGTGGAAGGGACTGGTCCTTGGTTATTGATATACAAACGTTGTCTATGGAACATAGACAGATAAAAAAACACAACAAAAGTTGCTCTAAGGCGTCTGGCTAGCCAAGCTATCAACTTTGGAGAGATACTATTAACTTTCTGAAGAAGGATTAAAAAATAGAACAAAAGTTGCTCCAACGCGTTCGATAGTCAGAAGATACTGGTATCTCTTTGGAGACGATAGTTTGTCTCTCCAAACGCGTTAAAGTAACTGTTGTTGTGTTTTTTAATCACAACATCGGTTGCTCTAACGCGTTTCGGTAGACAAGAGATGATGGTATCTCTCTGAAGATGATGGCTATCGAAATGCGTTAGAGCAACTGATGTTGTGTTTTTTAATCTTTTTTGGTTTCAGAAGACAACATTTATATTTCAATTTCTGGAGATACCCAAGGATCAGTCCGTTCCAGTAGAATTATTTTTTTTTGATGGAAGGGACTGGTCCTTGGTTATTGATATACAAATCTTGTCTCTGGAACTTAGAAAGATAAATAAAAACACAACGAAAGTTGCTCTAAGGCGTCTCGCTAGCCAAGCCGTCATCTTTGGAGAAATACTAGTATCTTTCTGAAGAAGGGTTAAAAAATAGAACAAGAGTTGCTCTAACGCGTCCGATAGCCAAAAGATACTGGTATCTGTTTGAAGACGATAGATTGACTATCAAAACGCATTAGAGCAACTGTTGTTGTGTTTTTTAATCACAACACTAGTCGCTCTAACGCGTTTCGATAGACAAGAGATGCTGGTATCTCTCTGAAGATGATGGCTATCGAAATGCGTTAGAACAACTGGTGTTGTGCTCTAATGCTCTAACGCGTTTCGTTAGACAAGAGATTCTGGTATCTCTCCGAAGATGACTATCGAAATGCGTTAGAGCGTTAGAGCACAACACCAGTTGCTCTAACGCATTTCGATAGCCATCATCTTCAGAGACTAGTATCTCTTGTCTATCGAAACGCGTTAGAGCAACTGGTGTTGTGACTAACGCGTTTCGATAGACAAGAGGTATTGGTATCTCTCTGAAGATGATGGCTATCGAAACGCGTTAGAGCAACAGGTGTTGTGCTCTAACGCGTTTCGATAGACAAGAGATACTGGTATCTCTCTGAAGATGATGGTTATCGAAACGCGTTAGAGCGTTAGAGCACAATACCAATTGCTCTAACGCATTTCAATAGCCATCATCTTCAGCGAGATACCAGTATCTCTTGTCTATCGAAACGCGTTAGAGCAACCCTTGTTGTGTTTTTTTAATCTTTCTTGATTTCAGGGGACAAGATTTAGATATCAGTGATTACTATAACGATTAAAAAATGAAATAGTAAAGTTGGCATAACTTACCAGTATGATCTCCTGGTATAAGTTGCAAATGCTGTGGATATCCGAATAGTTGGGGTTGTGATAAAATCGATTTTGAAGAAGGAAAATCTAACAGATTTTTCTCTGAATCGGTGCAATGTATATCATGTGTATTCTCAGATGGGGACTGCAGTCCACATTCTGCTGGTATCCTTCCATGGTGAAGTAAATTAGAATGAAGATCTGGAATAGATAATTTTTTTTTACTAACAAGATGAGTCAGGCGCCAATTAAACTTAAGCACGTCTCATATGCTGCGTTGCAGCAAAAATGTTACTCCCTAGTTACATGCAGCTATTAGTTTTAGCAGAATGCAATATCATCTATTAAAGGCTGTGGTTTTTATCTTTAGTGTTTCCCTCGCTGACTAAAGATATCGAAAAGTTTTTTCATATGCCTTTACGTCTGGCCAATCAATTTCTAGTACACAACGTGCTATCTTATATACTAATAAAATTAAAGCGTCCAAATGTCTGTCTGTCGACTGATCGAAATTTCGACTTTTTTCCTCAAAATTTTGACTTTTTTTCTCAACATTTCGACTTTAATTTCGAAATTTCGCATTTAAACTCGAAATTTCTGCTTTAAACTCAAAATTTCGACTTTACACTCGAAACTTTGACTTTTTTCTCGATAATTCGACTTATTTCTCGAAATTTCTTCTTTTTCTTTAAATTTCGAGATTGATATTGAATTTTTTCTCGAAATTTCGAAAATAAGTCGAAATTTCTGTACTCTATGTTTAAATTAGGCAGATGACAGTTGCGTCCACCGCTCCTCTTTCGCAACAATCTTGACAGTTGGTAGTAGGGTGCGTTCAATAATTGCTATTTTTTATTAGCACATTTTAGTCTTTTTTTTTATAAATTTCGGTCTTAAAGTTGAAATTTCGAGAAAAAAGTCGACATTTTGAGTTTTATATCGAAATTTCGCGATTATGATCGAAATTTCGAGAAAAAATTCGGAATTTAAGAAAAAAGTCGAAATTTCGACAATATAAGCTGAATTTTTCGAGAGAAAAGTCTAAATTTGAGGAAAAAATCGAAATTTCTAAAAAAAAGTCAAAATTTCGAGAATAATGTCGAAATTTCGATATTAAGGTCTAAATTTCGGTAAAAAAGTCGATATTTAAGAAAAAAGTTGAAAATTGAGAAAAAGAAAACGAAATTTCGAGAAAAAAGTCGAACTTTTCGGATTAAGGTCGAAATTTCGAGAAAAAAGTCCAAATTTGAGAAAAACATCGAAATGTCTAGAAAAAAAGTCGAAATTTTGAAGTATTTTAAGAAAAGATTTGGAATTTGTGATAAAATTCAAAATTTTGGAAAAAAAAAGTCGAAATTTCGAAAAAAAAAGTCGAAATTTGCGAAAAAAGGCGAAATTTTGAGAAAAAAAAGTCGAAATTTTGAGTTTAAAATTAAAATTTCGAGAAAAAAGTCAAAATTTGAGAAAAAAAAACGAATTTTGAGAAAGAAGGCGGAATTTGAAAAAAAAAAACGTCGAAATTTCGTAAAATTTCGGGAAACAGGTCGAAATTTCGAGAAAAAAGTCCAAATTTGAGAAAAACATCGAAATTTCGAGAAAAAAAGTCGAAATTTCGAAATATTTTAAGAAAATTTGAGATAAAATTAAAAATTTCGGAAAAAAAGTCGAAATTTGCAAAAAAAGGCGAAATTTTGAGAAAAAAAGTCGAAATTTTGAGTTTAAACTTGAAATTTCGAGAAAAATGTCTAAATTTCCATATTAAAGTCAAAATTTCGAGAAAATAGTCAAAATTTGAGAAAAAAAAAACTAAATTTTGAGGAAGAAGTCGGAATTTGAAAAAACAAACGACGAAATTTCGAAATATTTCGGGAAACAGGTCAAAATTTGAGAAAAAAGTCTAGATTTTGAGAAAAAAGTCGAAATTTCGAGAATAATGTCCAAATTTCGACATTAAGGTCTAAATTTCGGGAAAAAGGTCGATATTTAAGAAAAAAGTCGAAAATTGAGAAAAAAAAACGAAATTTCGAGAAAAAAGTCGAACTTTTCGGATTAAGGTCGAAATTTCGAGAAAAAAGTCCAAATTTGAGAAAAACGTCGAAATTTGGAAAAAAAAGTCGAAATTTCGAAATATTTTAAGAAAAAAGTTGGAATTTGAGATAAAATTCGAAATTTCGAAAAAAAAAAGTCGAAATTTCGAGAAAAAAAGTCGAAATTTGCGAAAAAAGGCGAAATTTTGAGAAAAAAAGTCGAAATTTTGAGTTTAAAGTTGAAATTTTGAGAAAAATGTCTAAATTTCCATATTAAAGTCAAAATTTCGAGAAAAAAGTGAAAATTTAAGAAAAAACGCCGACATTTTAAGGAAGAAGTCGAAATTTGAAAAAAAAAACGTCGAAATTTTGAAATATTTCGGGAAACAGGTCAAAATTTAAGAAAAAGTCTAGATTTTGAGAAAAAAGTCGAAATTTTAAGGTAGAAGTCGAAATTTGAAAAAAAAAGGTCGAAATTTCGAAATATTTCGGGAAACAGGTCAAAATTTGAGAAAAAGTCTAGATTTTGAGAAAAAAGTCGAAATTTCGAGAAAAAAGTTGAAATTTCGAAAAAAAGTCGAAATTTCGATATTACAGTCAATTTCTAAAAAGAACATTTTTTAAATAGATGTTCTTTTTATGTCTTAGTAATATTTCGTTAAATTTCGGTTTAAAAATTGAAATTTTAACTTTTTTCTAGAAATTTCGACTTTAAACTCTGAATATTGGCTTTTTCTCCTCTAAATCCTGAGATTAAAGTCAAAATTTCGATTTTTTTCGAAATGTTGACAATAAAGTCGAAATTTTGACTTTAATCTCAGGATTTAAGGGAGAAAAAGCCAATATTCAGTGATATTTTTTTTTTAAATTGATGTCCTTTCTACGCTCTTATAATTTTTACTTCAAAAAAAGCAAATAAACTTTTTTTTAACTTTGTAGTGTACGTATTAATACGTGTGTAACATGTGTGACTAAATAAAAGTTTTTGAGACGAGTAACAAGTAATAAAATAACGTAGGGTAATTTTTGTGAAAATACGGTAATTTTAACTGCGTATGTATGGAATTTTATCTTCTTATGGCAACACTGCACCACAGTTATCTTTTCTAATCAGTCAACAACAACATGAATGAAATTAAATGTTAATGCTGCTATCTGTTGGCTTATTAACGTAGCTATTGCTAGTAGAAGGAAGTGGAGAATAACATAGCGACATAAATAAATTTATATAAAAAATTTTTGTCATTAAATTTACAGGAACCTGCATCCAAGGTAAATCGATCCGATCGTTAGGATTTTTGAATCATTCATTAGATCGATTTTGTATTCAAGATCGATGTAAAAAATCGATCTTGAGACTTGAAAAAAACGATTTTTCGATTAATCGATCTCAGATCGACATCTCTACTTGTTACTTTCAGTTAGGAGAGTAAACTTCTATATTAAAAAGGAGTGTTTCTCTTCCCTTTCGTGGGTTCAAGTCACTCTCCGACGTCACTTTGTCACTCTTTCGTACTTTACAACTGTTTTAAAATCAAATGAACTCTTCTGAAGAAAAGCGGCACAAAACGATATTTTTAGAGAGAAGAGTATGGTAGTTCCCGCATCTGATGTGGTTGATATACTGAGCTACCGTGCCCTTATGTCTTAAATGTAGGATTTATCTCGTTCTTGAAGAAACCTTGACGTAGGCAGTTGAAATATCGAACTTTTTAACTAAATCCTTGACACGGTTAATATCTTGTACATGTTATAATGTGGGGGATATCAATTAAAAGCATTAAAATTTCAAGCTCATTACTTTAGCATATTTAAGTTAGAAGAACTGAACGCCTTTGTTGTTAAATGTATTTTCCAAATGGAATACTCTCTGTTTATCAGTAATTAATAATTCATTCGTATAATGCGATTGCGTGATGACTGTCTGAGGTGATCAAAGTTTCATGTTCTTAAGTTTAAATTCGGCGAACTGATTGCTTCTGAAATAAATTAGTGTGGTCAGGGAAAATCACTTTAGCATTCACAAATTGCCAGGTTAAGCCGGAAAAGTTATCACGACAGCTGTTATATGGATATTTATTTTCACTGTTGGAGAAAATAAATTTCTTGCATGATGCATGTTTCAGTTTTATGTTTTTCCAACAAACGATTTAAACTTTGTATAGAACAACTGGGAGTGTATGGAAAATTAAAAATAAATTAATCACAAACTACAATTTTTATACGTTGCGTAGTATTTGGAAATATGGGGTGGATCGATGTTTAATTTTTTTTAATTTCAGAAGGCGTTTAGTGAGAAAATTGCATATTGATGCCCAGTTTTCGGAAGTAAAATACTCTGTAATTTTTAAAATGTTTATCCCTCTATCAGTCGTTAAATATTTATAAAAATTATTTTGAAAACTAAACTTCTGGGGTGGGAAATGCTTTGTAATTGTTTATTAGCCACGAATAAAATATATTTTTTAATTATTTATCCCACCAGCCTGCAAATGTGGTCCAATTTATTTTATTTTTATGATAAGGCAGCTCTTCGACACAAGGAGGTTGTTGTCTTATAGTGTGGGCAGTCAGTAAAAAACTGAAAACTGAAAATCTTTTTTTTCACGATGCCCTATGACACGTACCAGTTTGTTATAAATCATTGAACAAAACCGAGCTCATTACTACAAACAATACTAATATTCATCTTCTCAATCTTCTCAGAGAAGCTAGAGTTTAATTTTGAGAAAAAAGAACAAAATTTGAATAAATTAAAATTTAAGTTATTAAATTTCGCACTGATGCGCCTGTTTGTAAATATTTTGAAGTCTCGATGTTAGAAAATAGGTTTGAAATGCCATGTGGGCATCAATAACAACATGCCAACAAACTCACGCATTAATTAGAATGCCGTGCAAGGAAAGGACAAAACTATGCCTACAACTTTAAGGAATAACCTCAGGAAACTTGTAGGAATTTGGACAGGTCACTGTCGGTTAAACAAACACCTCCACAGAATGGAAATTATAAACGACCGAGTTGTAGAGGGTGTTTAGAAGAAGATAAAAGTGTCGAGCACGTGATGTGTCACTGCTCGGCACTAGCATCAATCAGAGGATCTACGCTGGGGGACTTCTGGCCTAGTGGGGCCAGTTTGAGAGAGGCGCATCCAAGGGACGTTCTTCAGTTTCTCGACAAGGTTGGGTGGCTGAATGAATGACCAAGGACACCTCAATCACGAGGATAGCACAATGGGCTCGGGAAGGGTGGTCCAAGTGCTGGCCTAAATTTTAGGCAATCCACAACGAATCCAGAATCCAGGTTTGAAATGCCAGCAAGTTTTGATTTTAAAAGAGAAATGGTCTAGTATTCGAACTTAACTTCTAGATTATGAAACTCAAAATTTCTGGGATTTCTGTTACCAAAGTTATATGTATAATACTGTTACGCGCTTTATCGGTTCGAATTGATTCACACGTGAATTGAAAATAATATCCACTTAATACTAAACTAAACTTGGATCACCACAATTGAACAATTAACTCACTTATTATTGATTTCTACTAACTCACTAATTACACTGATTCTAACTCACTTACTCGAGGGAAAGCCGACCGCCTTATATAGTTTTGGCATCCAGGTTCTAGAACAATCCGGCAGATAAGACTTATCGTTTGCCGAAATTTCGGGAACGCTTATCTGCGGTTTGCTTCGTTATCGCGGTCGCTTTCCCCTTATCAGACCATTCTAAAAACTTTTCTTGTGTACTAAATTCTACAATTCTATTTTAAATTCTATTCCCTCTATTTACATTGCTTTACAATACATTCCGAAGTGTTCTTTTCAAAACTTTGGCATTTCTCTCTGAATTTTAAGCTGGAACTTACAGCCTTTATTTTTTTCGTAAAATCTTGACTTTAATTTAAAAATGTTGAGTTTTTTCGTTAGAAATTTCTACTTTGTTTTAAAAATTAAATTCTTTCTTTTGATTTAAAATTTTGCTTTTTTTTATTTTTCTTAATATTTACATTTATACTTGAAAATTCGAGAAATGTTTATACAAATTTAGTTTTGTCCTAAAGTGCTCATTATTTTCTTAATATCTATTTTTTATAGGCAAGTGGCAATTTTCGGTTTTGTACACGAAATCTTAATTTTTTTCAAATTTCCAGTTTTACAATTCTGTTCTTCTTTCACATTTCCGTTTTAATCACGAGATTTTTCTTTCACATTTCCATTTTAATCACGAGATTTTGGATTTTCGATCGAAATGTTGAGAAAAAGGTCAAAATTTCCATATTTAAAGCCGAGGGCTTTATATAAATTTCGAGTTTTTTCTGTTTGCCCTTCAACTCAAAATTTTGTGCACGATATATATTGTTTAAAAATTTCAAAATGAAACTGGAAAATCTTAAATTCTCTTTTCAATCACAATTCAAAGTTACTTTCTTGAGTGAAATTTCGAGAAAAAAACATTAAAAAAAGTCTCGAAAAAAACTGCTAGTTTCTAAATCATTTTCTCATTTTCCACGCAGAAATGTACTTTTCCAGTAATTTTGATATTTCATAAAAAAGTCTCGAAGAAAACTGCTAATTTCTAGATCATTTTCTCATTTTCCATGCAGAAATATATTTTTCTAATGAATTTGATATTTCATAAAAAAGTCTCGAAGAAAACTGCTAATTTCTAGATCATTGTCTCATTTTCCATGCAGAAATATATTTTTCTAATAAGTTTGATATTTTATAAAAAAGTCTCGAAGAAAACTGCTAGTTTCTAGATCATTTTCTCATTTTCCATGCAGAAATGTACCTTTCCAATAAATTTTGATGCTTCATAAAAAAAGTCTCGAAGAAAACCGCTAGTTTCTAGATCATTTTCTCATTTTCCATGCAGAATTATATTTTTCTAATAAATTTGAAATTTCATAAAAAAGTCTCGAACAAAACTGCTAATTTCTAGATCATTTTCTCATTTTCCATGCAGAAATATATTTTTCTAATGAATTTGATATTTTATAACAAAGTCTCGAAGAAAACTGCTAGTTTCTAGATCTTTTTCTCATTTTCCGTGCAGAATTATATTTTTCTAATAAATTTGATATTTCATAAAAAAGTCTAGAAAAAAACTACTAGTTTCTCATTTTCCATGCAGAAATATATTTTTCTGATAAATTTGATATTTCATAAAAAAGTCTCGAAGAAAACTGCTAGTTTCTAGATCATTTTCTCATTTTCCATGCAGAAATGTACTTTTCCAATAAATTTTGATATTTCATAAATAAAGTCTTGAAGAAAACTGCTAGTTTCTGAATCATTTTTTCATTTTTCATGCAGAAATATATTTTTCTAATAAATTTGATATTTCATAAAAAAGTCTAGAAAAAAACTACTAGTTTCTAGATCATTGTCTCATTTTCCATGCAGAAATATATTTTTCTAATAAATTTGATATTTCATAAAAAAGTCTCGAAGAAAACTGTTAGTTTCTAGATCATTTTCTCATTTTACATGCAGAAATGTACTTTTCCAATAAATTTTAATATTTCATAAAAAAAGTCTCGAAGAAAACTGCTAATTTCTAGATCATTGTCTCATTTTCCATACAGAAATATATTTTTCTAATAAATTTGATATTTCATAAAAAAGTCTCGAAGAAAACTGTTAGTTTCTAGATCATTTTCTCATTTTCCATGCAGAAATGTACTTTTCCAATAAATTTTGATATTTCATAAAAAAGTCTCGAAAAAAACTGCTAGTTTCTAGATCATTTTCTCATTTTCCATGCAGAATTATATTTTTCTAATAAATTTAATATTGTATAAAGTCTCGAAGAAAACTGCTTGTTTCTAGATCATTTTCTCATTTTCCATACAGAAACGTACTTTTCTAATAAATTTTGATATTTTATAAAAAAAATCTCGAAGAAAACTGCTAGTTTCTAGATCATTTTTTCATTTTCCAAGTAGAAATATATTTTTCTAATAAATTTGATATTTCATAAAAAAGTCTTGAAGAAAACTGCTTGTTTCTAGATCATTTTCTCATTTTCCATACAGAAATGTACTTTTCTAATAAATTTTGATATTTCATAAAAAACATCTCGAAGAAAATTGCTAATTTCTAGATCATAATCTCATTGTCCAAGCAGAAATGTTCTTTTCCAATAAATTTAAACATATCATAAAAAAAGTCTCGAAAAAAACTGCTAGGTTTTAGATCATTTTCTCATTTTCCATGCAGAAATGTACTTTTCCAATAAATTTTGATGTTTCATGAAAAAAGTCTCGAAGAAAACTGCTAGTTTCTAGATCATTTTATCATTTTCCATGCAGAAATATATTTTTCTAATGAACTTGATATTTTATAAAAAAGTCTCGAAGAAAACTGCTAGTTTCTAGATCATTTTCTCATTTTCCATGCAGAAATATACTTTTCCAATAAATTTTGATGTTTCATAAAAAAGTATCGAAGAAAATTGCTAGTTTCTAGATCATTTTCTCATTTTTCATGCAGAAATTTACTTTTCTAATAAATTTTGATATTTCATAAAAAAGGTCTCGAAGAAAACTGCTAGTTTCTAGACCATTTTCTCATTTTCCATGCAGAAATATATTTTTATAATAAATTGATATTTCATAAAAAAGTCTCGAAGAAAACTGCTAATCTCTAGATCATTGTCTCATTTTCCATGCAGAAATGTACTTTTCTAATAAATTTTGATATTTCATAAAAAAGTCTCGAAGAAAACTGCTAGTTTCTAGATCATTTTCTCATTTTCCATGCAGAAATGTACTTTTCCAATAAATTTTGATGTTTCATAAAAAAAGTCTCGAAGAAAATTGCTAGTTTCTAGAACATCTTCTTTTGCTAAAGTTGTTTAGAAATCACGAATTTATTTTATAAAAAATCATTAATAATTTTGAAGTTAAAGTTAAAAGTTTTGAGTCGAAATTTGAAAAAAATCAAAATTCCGGCGAAAGGAAATGTCAATTTATAAAATACTTTTTTTCTGAAAGTGTGTTAAAAAATCGAATTTGGTTTCGAAAATCGAAAATCATTGAAATTTTGACAATAAAGCCCAAAATGATCGATATGTTTTTTATTTAATGGTCCACTCTTTGTATTAGAATCAAAATTTAAAAGTTTTTACTAAAATTTAAACTTAAAACTAAAAATTCAAAATTTTTTCGAGGATTTTGAAAAATAGTCGAGATTTCGAGAGAATGTTGACATTTTTAGTTTAAGAAAAAGTTTCGAAATGTCATCTTTTTATATATTTATTTTGTTTTTCACTTGAAGCTTAAAATGTTGACTTCAGAATCTTTTTTCAAAATTTTGAGTGTAATCTTGAGATTATCTTGCCTATGATTAGTAAAAAGTCGAAATATCCAAAAAATATTTAAAATATCTGCAAAAAAAGTCGAAAGTTTGAGCTTAAACTTGATTGTAGAACAAATTTAAAATATATAACAAAGAAAAACTTATTTTACAAAATAACTGTCATCACTAAGTGTGGAAAAATTAATCTTTATTAAAATTTTTAAATTTCGACTTCGACCTTGAAATTTTAGGTGTGATCACAAAATCTTCAAAAAAAGATGCTGGAAATTATAAAAGGAAGTTGAGTTACCATAAAAAAACCTACAATTAAAAAAAATCTTCTTAAAGTATAAATTTCCGATTGCGAGAAGGGTGAAATTTTGAAATTAAAGCTTTTAATCTTTTTTCTTTCTTACAGTATCTCGTGTTAAAATTAGAAATTAATTGCGACAGGCGAAAGAAAAACAAAAAGATTACGCAGCCGAATCAACAAAAAAGTCTCAAAAAAAATTGCTAGTTTCTAGAACATCTTCTCTTGCTAAACTTATTTTAAAATTACGAATTTATTTTATAAAAAATCATTAATAATTTTGAAGTTAAAGTTAAAAGTTTTGAGTCGAAATTTTAAAAAAATCAAAATTCCGACAAAAGGAAATGTCAATTTATAAAATACTTTGTTTTGAAAGTGTGTTAAAATATCGAATTTGGTTTCTTAAATCGAAAATCATTGAAATTTTGACAATAAAGCCCAAACTGATCGGTATGTTTTTCAATGTTTCACCTCTTTTTTATTAGAAAGTATTAGAAAATATTAGAATTTAAAAGTTTTTCTTAAAATTTAAACTTAAAACTAAAAATTCAAAATTTTTTCGAGGATTTTGAAAAATAGTCGAGATTTCGAGAGAATGTTGACATTTTTAGTTTAAGAAAAAGTTTCGAAATGTCATCTTTTTATATATTTATTTTGTTTTTCCCTTGAAGCTTAAAATGTTGACCTCAGAATCTTTTTTCAAAATTTTGAGTGTAATCTTGAGATTATCTTGACTATGATTAGTAAAAAGTCGAAATATCCAAAAATATTTGAAATATCTGCAAAAAAAGTCGAAAGTTTGAGCTTAAACTTGATTGTAGAACAAATTTAAAATATATAACAAAGAAAAACTTATTTTACAAAATAACTGTCATCACTAAGTGTGGAACAATTAATCTGTATTAAAATTTTTAAATTTCCACTTCGACCTTGAAATTTTAAGTGTGATCACAAAATCTTCAAAAAAAGATGCTGGAAGTTATAAAAGGAAGATGAGTTACCATAAAAAAACCTACAATTAAAAAAAATCTTCCTAAAGTATAAATTTCCGATTGCGAGAAGGGTGAAATTTTGAAATTAAAGCTTTTAATCTTTTTTCTTTCTTACAGTATCTCGTGTTAAAATTAGAAATTAATTGCGACAGGCGAAAGAAAAACAAAAAGATTATGCAGCCGAATCAACAAAAAAGTCTCAAAGAAAATTGCTAGTTTCTAGAACATTTTCTCTTGCTAAACTTATTTTAAAATTACGAATTTATTTTATAAAAAATCATTAATAATTTTGAAGTTAAAGTTAAAAGTTTTGAGTCGAAATTTAAAAAAAATCAAAAGGAAATGTCAATTTATAAAATACTTTTTTTTGAAAGTGTGTTAAAATATCGAATTTGGTTTCTTAAATCGAAAATCATTGAAATTTTGACAATAAAGCCCAAACTGATCGGTATGTTTTTCAATGTTTCACCTCTTTTTTATTAGAAAGTATTAGAATTTAAAAGTTTTTCTTAAAATTTAAACTTAAAACTAAAAATTCAAAATTTTTTCGAGGATTTTGAAAAATAGTCGAGATTTCGAGAAAATGTTGACATTTTTAGTTTAAGAAAAAGTTTCGAAATGTCATCTTTTTATATATTTATTTTTTTTAACTTCAAGCTAAAAATGTTGACTTCAGATTCTTGTTTCAGAATTTTGAGAGTAATCTTGAGATTATCTTGATTATGATTAGGAAAAAGTCGAAATATCCAAAAATATTTGAAACATCTGCAAAAAAAGTCGAAAGTTTGAGCGTAAATTTGATTGTAGAACAAATTTAAAATATATAACAAAAAAAAACTTATTTTGCAATATAACTGTCATCACTAGGCGTGGAAAAATTAATTTCCATTAACATTTTTAAATTTCGACTTTGACCTTGAAATTTTAGGTGCGATCCCAAAATTTTCAAAAAAAGATGCTGGAAATTATAAAAAGAAGGTGAGTTTCCATAAAAAAACCTACAATTAAAAAAAATCTTCTTAAAGTAAAAATTTCAGGTTGCGAAAAGGGTCAGTATCTCATGTTAAAATTAGAAATTAATTACGTCAAAAGAAATGACCAATTAAATGTTCTGTAATTAAACAGTTAAACGTGCTTAAAATTGAAAATATGTACAACCGCAACCATAGACTAGTTTCGGCCTTCCTTGGCCTCGTCAGCATGGTACGGTGGTTGTATACACTTCCAATTTAAAGCCGTTAGTCAGTCGTATAAGTACCCAAGAGAGCAAACCTCCATCGGGTGACTTGTAACTGACTTTTAACTGTTTATTACGCAAACATTTTCGCTAAATGCTAATTGAAGCATTACTCTCTGCTGAGATAATAAGCCTTGTATATACGAATATATACAAGTTTATTACGATGCAATTGAAATCTAATTTCATTAGAATCTAATGAAAATTAGACTGCAATTGCAAAGTTCACGTAGATGAGGCAAAGCTTGTATCACGGGTTGCATCGCAACATCCATAGATACAAACGTCCTCGGCGTGACTTTACTTTCATCTAGTTTTGACAAATGACCAATTAAATGTTCTGTAATTCAAAAGAAAGAAAAACAAAAAGATTATGCTGCCGAATCAAGGAAAAAGCCAATTTCAAAACCGGAATCTTCAATATTGGATTTTCGAATTTAATTTTGAAATTTCGACTTTCAACTTAAAATTGTGATAACGAAAAACCTCGAATTTTAAAGTAGAGATGAAATTTGGAAAAAAATTGAAAATTCGACTTTAAAAGTCTAATTATATTTTAAGTTTGATGTTAAAATTACGAGTTTGAACTCAAAATATTGAGATTTTCTAAATGATATATTTTAAGAAAAAAAGACTGAAACATCTGGAAAAAATCAGCAATTAAACATTTTTAAATTTTCTTTTTCCTTTCAGCTTTCAGAATTAATACATTTACATTTCGATAATTTAAAAAAAAAGTTTAGAATCGAAATTCTGGTAAATACAGTCGATATTTTAAATTTTTCAGAGAATCTAGGTTTTTTCTTCGAAATTTAGTTTCTTTGACATTTTTCAGTGAGATTTTTCTTTTCAAATCCTTATTTTCTAACGGATTTATATTTTTCTCAAATCCTTCGGTATAAATATGAAATTTTTCTCGTTATTTTCAGGTTTTATCAAAAATTCGCTTTTTTTGGCGAAATTTTGTGATTTTAATTGAATTTGAAAGGGGCGTTATTTTAAAGTTTGCACAAGAGCGGCTGAGAAGCACGCGGCGGGTCTGCACGTAATACAAGACTAACGGATTGTTCTCGTTTTCGCCTTTCGACAAAAACTAAAGGGAACAATTTCCAAACAAATAACACGTTTTACAAACCTGGTGCTTGAGCCGACAACAAATAATTACAGTTTCTCAGTAAATTATAAGCGGAAAACGCTGAAACCGGTAGAAATCCGGCACCGGCGCCTCCACCAAAATTGCTATACGGCGGAGCCTGGGAATCCATGCGCTCATTCAGCGTAAAACTTTACATAATTAATCTGAATTTCACACTTTGAAAGAAGCGAATCGCACAAACAATAGTCTAATACTGACATTTGTGTAAATACTGAAGGTAATTGTCGACATGCAACAATTTAATCTTGAAATTATGATATTAAGGGTTGAATTTCGTGGGGTTGCTATGAATTTGCTATGACACCAGAGGCGTCGGCATCAAAACGGCCCCGCCTCTCCTGCTGTGCGCAAGGAGGTGGGTTATCTATTGGCCGGCAACGGTCAGAAACAGTACACAAGAGGAATGTTGGCTCTAAAAAAGAGAGCGGCGTATTTGTGTAACTCCTCCCCAGCTCATTCCAACAAAGTTTGAGTACCGAGTGCGGAATTTATGCAGCCAAAGTATCTACTACCGATGCCCGAATTCGTTTTATAAAATTCGTTTTTTCTTTTATTTCAAATTTGTTCCTAAAGCTTGTCGCCTTTTTTCCACCAAATGTAACTTGTTCAAAATTTTGTTTTCAAATTCGTCAGTTTTTTTTTCGAAATTTCGACCGTTTTCAAAATTCTATCTCTGCAAATTCCGTCTTATTAACCAAAATGTAATTTTTTTAAATTTTGTCGATATTGTGATAAAAAGAGAACAATTTGGAGAAAAATATTGATTTGGAGATTTTGAAATAGAGAACTTGTCCCCTGAAACCAAGAAAAATTAGGTATCTCTCTGAAGATGACAGCTTGGCTGTCGAAACGTCGAAACGCGTTAGAGCAACGTTTGTTGTGTTTTTTAATCTTTCTTGGTTTCAGGGGACAATTTTTTAGGTTACCAAGGACCACCAAAAAAATTGGAGATTTTGAAAAAGATTTTTTAGAGATTTTGTAAAAAGGGAAAAATTGCTTTTTCTGAAAATTTCCAATTTATTCTCAAA
This sequence comes from Dastarcus helophoroides, assembly GCA_028583605.1. NCBI lineage: Eukaryota > Metazoa > Arthropoda > Insecta > Coleoptera > Bothrideridae > Dastarcus > Dastarcus helophoroides. The sequence goes on along the minus strand of CM053327.1, from coordinate 45,466,170 downwards.
TTTTCTCAAAATTAAACTTTCTCTGAAATATTCCAATTCTATTTTGAAAATAACGACTTTTTTCTCAGAAGTCGTCTTTTTCCAAAGTTGGAGTTTTTTTTTATATTATTGCTCTTTTGTCCAAATTTAGACTTTATTAACGAAATTTGACTTTTTTGTATTAAAATTTGACGAATTTCGAATTTCTTCTCAATTTTATGTATTTTTCGTAAAATACCAACCTTTGTTGTCCAAATTTAGACTTTATTAACGAAATTTGACTTTTTTGTATTAAAATTTGACGAATTCCGAATTTTTTCTCAATTTTATGTATTTTTCGTAAAATGTCAACCTTTTCCTCGAAATGTTGACTTTTTTTCAAAATTTTATTGTATTTCCTAACACTGGGCTTTTAGAACTTGATTTATTGGAAATTTTGAGAAACCTTTTTGCCTTCTTCCTGAAATTTTGAGTTTTACCTCTTTTCGAGATTTAGAAAGCCTGAGTATTTTTTTTGAAATTCGACTTTTTATCAAAATTTTGAATTTTTCTCTTACAATTAATTTAAGCGAAAATTTCCCTCTTCTTCCATATTTGTCGCTTTCAAAATTGAGATTTTTTTCGAATTTTTCTTTAAGAAAGTGATTTTTTTTCGCAAAAATTTGATTTTTTAAACATTTTCAATCTCAAAAATTGAAATACAGAATTTGTCCCCTGAAACCAAGAAAGATTAAAAAACACTCTAATGCGTTTCGACAGCCAAGCTGTCATCTTCAGAGAGATACTATGACAGCTTGGCTGTCGAAACGCGTTAGAGCAACCTTTGTTGTGTTTTTTAATCTTTCTTGGTTTCAGGGGACAAGTTCGGAGGTAACCAAGGACCAGTCCCTTCCACCAAAAAAATTTGAGATTTTGAAAAAGATTTTTTAGAGATTTTGTAAAAAGGGAAAAAATGCTTTTTCTGAAAATTTCCAATTTATTCTCAAATTTTCTCAAAATTAAACTTTCTCTGAAATATTTCAATTGTATTTTGAAAATAACGACTTTTTCCTCAAAAGTCGTTGTTTCCCAAAGTGGGAGTTTTTTTTTTTACCAAATTTAGACTTTATCAACAAAATTCGACTTTTTTGTATTAAAATTTGGCTTGAAAAATTTCGAATTTCTTCTCAATTTTATGTATTTTTCTTAATATGTCAACCTTTTCCTCGAAATATTGACTTTTTTTCAAAATTCTATTGTATTACCTAACACTGGGCTTTTAGAACTTGATTTATTGGAAATTCTGAGAAACGTTTTTGCCTTCTTCCTGAAATTTTGAATTTTACCTCTTTTCGAGATTTAGAAAGCTTGAGTCTTTTTTTGAAATTCGACTTTTTATCAAAATTTTGAATTTTTCTCTTACAATTAATTTAAGCCAAAATTTCCCTCTTCTTCCGTATTTGTCGCTTTCAAAATTGAGATTTTTTCGAATTTTTTTTTAAGAAAGTGATTTTTTTCGCAAAAATTTGATTTTTTAAACATTTTCAATCTCAAAAATTGAAATACAGAAATTGTCCCCTGAAACCAAGAAAGATTAAAAAACACTTAAACGCGTTTCGACAGCCAAACTGTTCTCTTCAGAGAGATACTATGACAGCTTGACTGTCGAAACGCGTTGGAGCAAGCTTTGTTGTGTTTTTTAATCTTTCTTGGTTTCAGGGGACAAGTTCGGAGGTAACCAAGGACCAGTCCCTTCCACCAAAAAAATTTGAGATTTTGAAAAAGATTTTTTAGAGATTTTGTAAAAAGGGAAAAAATGCTTTTTCTGAAAATTTCCAATTTATTCTCAAATTTTGTCAAAATTAAACTTTCTCTGAAATATTTCAATTGTATTTTGAAAATAACGACTTTTTCCTCAAAAGTCGTCGTTTCCCAAAGTGGGAGTTTTTTTTTTACCAAATTTAGACTTTATCAACAAAATTCGACTTTTTTGTATAAAAATTTGGCTTGAAAAATTTCGAATTTCTTCTCAATTTTATGTATTTTTCTTAATATGTCAACCTTTTCCTCGAAATGTTGACTTTTTTTTCAAAATTCTATTGTATTACCTAACACTGAGCTTTTAGAACTTGATTTATTGGAAATTCTGAGAAACGTTTTTGCCTTCTTCCTGAAATTTTGAGTTTTACCTCTTTTCGAGATTTAGAAAGCTTGAGTATTTTTTTGAAATTCGACTTTTTATCAAAATTTTGAATTTTTCTCTCACAATTAATTTAAGCCAAAATTTCCCTCTTCTTCCATATTTGTCGCTTTCAAAATTGAGATTTTTTCCAATTTTTCTTTAAGAAAGCGATTTTTTCCGCAAAAATCTGATTTTTTAAACATTTTTAATCTCAAAAATTGAAATACCGAATTTGTCCCCTGAAACCAAGAAAGATTAAAAAAACCCTCTAATGCGTTTCGACAGCCAAGCTGTCATCTTCAGAGAGATACTATGACAGCTTGGCTGTCGAAACGCGTTAGAGCAACCTTTGTTGTGTTTTTTAATCTTTCTTGGTTTCAGGGGACAAGTTCGGAGGTAACCGAGGACCAGTCCCTTCCACCAAAAAAATTTGATATTTTGAAAAAGATTTTTTAGAGATTTTGTAAAAAGGGAAAAAATGCTTTTTCTGAAAATTTCCAATTTATTCTCAAATTTTCTCAAAATTAAGCTTTCTCTGAAATATTCCAATTATATTTTGAAAATAACGACTTTTTTCTCAAAAGTCGTCGTTTCCCAAAGTTGGAGTTTTTTTTTACCAAATTTAGACTTTATCAACAAAATTCGACTTTTTTGTATTAAAATTTGGCTTGAAAAATTTCGAATTTCCTCTCAATTTCATCTATTTTTCTTAAAATGTCAACTTTTTCCTCGAAATGTTGACTTTTTTTCAAAATTCTATTGTATTTCCTAACACTGGGCTTTTAGAACTTGATTTATTGGAAATTTTGAGAAACGTTTTTGCCTTCTTCCTGAAATTTTGAATTTTACCTCTTTTCGAGATTTAGAAAGCTTAAGTATTTTTTTGAAATTCGACTTTTTATCAAAATTTTGAATTTTTCTCTTACAATTAATTTAAGCGAAAATTTCCCTCTTCTTCCATATTTGTCGCTTTCAAAATTGAGATTTTTTCGAATTTTTCTTTAAGAAAGCGATTTTTTCCGCAAAAATCTGATTTTTTAAACATTTTCAATCTCAAAAATTGAAATACAGAATTTGTCCCCTGAAACCAAGAAAGATTAAAAAACACTCTAACGCGTTTCGACAGCCAAGCTGTTATCTTCAGAGAGATACTATGACAGCTTGGCTGTCGAAACGCGTTAGAGCAACCTTTGTTGTGTTTTTTAATCTTTCTTGGTTTCAGGGGACAAGTTCGGAGGTAACCGAGGACCAGTCCCTTCCACCAAAAAAAATTTGAGATTTTGAAAAAGATTTTTTAGAGATTTTGTAAAAAGGGAAAAAATGCTTTTTCTGAAAATTTCCAATTTATTCTCAGATTTTCTCAAAATTAAACTTTCTCTGAAATATTTCAATTGTATTTTGAAAATAACGACTTTTTCCTCAAAAGTCGTCGTTTTCCAAAGTGGGAGTTTTTTTTTTTACCAAATTTAGACTTTATCAACAAAATTCGACTTTTTTGTATTAAAATTTGGCTTGAAAAATTTCGAATTTCTTCTCAATTTTATGTATTTTTCTTAATATGTCAACCTTTTCCTCGAAATGTTGAGTTTTTTTCAAAATTCTATTGTATTACCTAACACTGGGCTTTTAGAACTTGATTTATTGGAAATTCTGAGAAACGTTTTTGCTTTCTTCCTGAAATTTTGAGTTTTACCTCTTTTCGAGATTTAGAAAGCTTAAGTATTTTTTTGAAATTCGACTTTTTATCAAAATTTTGAATTTTTCTCTTACAATTAATTTAAGCCAAAATTTCCCTCTTCTTCCATATTTGTCGCTTTCAAAATTGAGATTTTTTTCGAATTTTTCTTTAAAAAAGCGATTTTTTCCGCAAAAATCTGATTTTTTAAACATTTTCAATTTCAAAAATTGAAATAGAGAATTTGTCCCCTGAACCCAAGAAAGATTAAAAAACACTCTAACGCGTTTCGGCAGCCAAGCTGTCATCTTCAGAGAGATACTATGACAGCTTGACTGTCGTAACGCGTTAGAGCAACCTTTGTTGTGTTTTTTAATCTTTCTTGGTTTCAGGGGACAAGTTCGGAGGTAACCAAGGACCAGTCCCTTCCACCAAAAAAATTTGAGATTTTGAAAAAGATTTTTTAGAGATTCTGTAAAAAGGGAAAAAATGCTTTTTCTGAAAATTTCCAATTTATTCTCAGATTTTCTCAAAATTAAGCTTTCTCTGAAATATTTCAATTCTATTTTGAAAATAACGACTTTTTCCTCAAAAGTCGTCTTTTCCCAAAGTTGGAGTTTTTTTTTTAATTATTGGACCTTTTTCCAAATTAAGACTTTTAGACTTTATTAACGAAACTCGACTTTTTTGTATTAAAATTTGACTTGAAAAATTTCGAATTTCCTCTCAAATTTCATGTATTTTTCTTAAAATGTCAACTTTTTCCTCGAAATGTTAACTTTTTTTCAAAATTCTATTGTATTTCTTAACACTGGGCTTTTAGAACCTGACTTATTGAAAGATTTGAAAAACTTTTTCGCCTTTTTTGTGAAATTTTGATTTTTATCCCTTTCGAGATTTAGAAAGCTTGGGTATTTCCTTGAAATTTTTTTTGTCAAAATTTTTTTTATCCAAATTTTGAATTTTTCTCTTACAATTAATTTAGGCCAAAATTTTCCTCTTCCGCTATAATTGTCGTTTTCAAAATTGAGATTTTTTGTTAAATTTTTCTCTAAAAAGGCGATTTTTTCCGCAAAAATCTGACTTTTTAAACATTTTCAATCTCCATCCTAAAATTCGCTTGTTTTTATTTTCGAATCGTTTTTTTTTCTGAAAACTTATTTCTTTCAATAGAGCTTTGCGCAAATTTTAAGTAATTTATCAAAATTTGTTTTTTGTAAAATTTTTGCAAAAAATATTTGTTTGAAAACTTTCGGAATCATTTTTAAAAAATGAATTTTTCTAAAAAGACAAAAATCTCAAACCAATTTTCAATTTTATTCAGTTTCTTGATTAATTTTTAAAAAAATTTGATAACATTAGATATCCACTTATTTCGAAATGTAACTTTTCTTCTTTTTTCTTTCTTTTGTGTTTAACTTCGACTTTAATCCACGTTTTTTTTTAAATTACTTTTATTAATTTTTTTGTGTGGAAAAGGTGAGTTCTATCGAACTTATCTTGGTATTTCGATTTCTCCTTGAAATTTCGTTATATTTTCCAGTGGCGGCGGTGACTTTTTGACAGGGGGTGCTCAGATGCAAAAATATTAGTAGTAAAGAGCTTAGGTGACTCTAGTGCCATAGCAAGGTATTAAATTTGAGAGAAACAAAAGTGATACAAAAGGTGCGATATTTAATAGTATTTTTACGAATTAAATTTAATTAACATCTTATAAACTCTAAAATATTTTTGGATTAACACCTCTGAATTATTTTCATCGAGTACAAAAAAAAACATTATTTCTGAGCCTCTTTAACGTACTCTGCATGGTTGTATCTCGTTACGGCTCTATTTAATTAAAATTGTTTGCTTTCATAGAAATAAAATTATATCACTTTTTTATGAAAACTGCATTTGAAGATAAAATGTATTTTATTACAAAGTTCTAATTAAACTCTACAAAAACACAACAAAAATTATTTTTTTAAACAAAATCCTCTCTACATCTTTTAAAGAAATAAAGTGTTCATTACTTTCTCATCAAAATTGTTTAAATCCAAATTTACAAATTAATAATTAGACCCTAGAATGGGTACTACTGCTTTGTGAATAGCGGTACTATTGGCAGTTAGGTCTGTAAGCGGCACAATTAGCAATCGCAATCAAATCAGTCGGTACCTACGCATTTAGCATCATAAACTGTAAATACACACTTCAAACTCTGACTCGTACTCACCATTTGGCAATATCACATAAGCGCGGAGCGGCGTACCGTACCGCGGGCTAGCTTTAGCGTGGTGTTTTGTAGTTTATTCCTCCGCATCCCGTGGAAGCCGTTGATAGACATCGCATGACAGCCACGCTAGGTGCGCAATCAGATCAGCGGGCACCTACGCATTTAGCATCATAAACCGTAAATACACACTTTAAACTCTGACTCGTACTTACCATTTGGCAATATCGCATAAGCGCGGAGCGGCGTACCGCACCGCGGGTTAGCTTTAGCGTCGTGTTCTGTAGTTTATTTCTCCGTATCCCGTGGAGGCCGTTGATATGCATCGCACGGCAGCCAAGCTAGGTGCATAATTCTACGCGCACCAACTTATTTAAATTTCCTTATAATATTTAATATAATGGAATCAAACGTTTGCATACTTTATCCCAAATCACTCACAAGTATTATTAGTTAATTAGTATATTATTATTTTGTGTTTAAAAATATGATAAATCCAAGTCTTTTACATTAAACAGAAAAGAATAGATCGCCCATTTCAGGGCTCTTGCGCTCTTTAAGACCAGCCGCCAGTGATATTTTCAACATTGGGATTTTTCGGAAAGTTCCGACTTTTTTCGAATTTGAAACCTTAACCGATTTCATAACATTCAAATTTTAAACACAAATTCCATATTTAGTGATTCTGGAATTGTCGACCTTTTCCTCGAACTTTTTTCTCGTAAAATGAATCTTTTTCTCAAAATTCGCCCTTTTCTACAAAAACGTATTTTGATAAATTGTCTACTGCCTACTTTTTTACTGAAGGATCAGGTAAATTTTGATAAACCAATCGAGATTTACATTTAATTTGAAGAAAATTGAATATTTTCAGGAAAAAATCGAATTTTGAGGAACAGTGAAATTTCGAATAAATATAAAGAAGAATGTTAAAATGAAATTTCAAAATTTTGAAAACGCTGTATTTTGATAATAGAAGTCAAACTATAAAAACGAATTCGAATCGTCGAATTTTGGGGAATAGTGAAATTTCGAAAAAAAATAACGAAGAATTTTAAAATGAAATTTCAAAATTTTGAGAACGCTGTATTTTGATAATAGAAGTCGAACTATAAAAACGAATTCGAAATTACAAAAGAAAAAAATGAATTTTGTAAAATAAGGCGAAATTTGAGAAAAAAATAGAATATTTTCAGGAACAAATCGAATTTTGAGGAACAGTGAAATTTCGAAAAAAAATTACGAAGAATTTTAAAATGAAATTTCAAAATTTTGAGAACGCTGTATTTTGATAATAGAAGACAAACTATAAAAACGAATTCGAATCGTCGAATCTTAGGGAACAGTGAAATTTCGAAAAAAAATAATGAAGAATTTTAAAATGAAATTTCAAAGTGTTGAGAACGCTGTATTTTGATAATAGAAGACAAACTATAAAAACGAATTCGAATCGTCGAATCTTAGGGAACAGTGAAATTTCGAAAAAAAATAACGAAGAATTTTAAAATGTAATTTCAAAATTTTGGGAACGCTGTATTTTGATAATAGAAGTCAAACTATACAAACGAATTCGAATCGTCGAACCTTGGGGAACAGTGAAATTTCGAAAAAAAGTAACGAAGAATTTTAAAATGTAATTTCAAAATTTTGGGAACGCTGTATTTTGATAATAGAAGTCAAACTATAAAAACGGATTCGAGATTACAAAAGAAAAAAATAAATTTTGTGAAATAAGGCGAATTTTGGGAAAAAAAGTCGAATTTTAGAGAAAATATCGAATTCCAAGGCAGAATAAATTTTGAAGAAAAAAATTGAAGCTTCTGGAGAAGGTCCTACTAGTTGAAAATAAATTTTTGATTGATTGCTTGAACCAGAACATCTGTGAACTTTTTCTTTTGCAGAAAGGAACCAATCCTTCTGTAGATACTGTCCAGCTTATTCAGCTGAATATTTCTTCAGTTAATAGATGGCGCTAGGTTTTGAAATGAGGCCTGGTTCTTTGTTAGCACAAAGATTAGGACTTCTTCTGAACTATATGTTAAAAACAGGGGCGGCCTTAGCAATTGCGAGGCTCCGGGCGGGTAGATCTTTAAGAGGCCCTCGTCGTAGTCAAAATAGGGCGCCTGCCCCCCCCCAGCTCGTGTGGTTAACGAAAATTTATATTGAACTGAGGAGACTTTCTCTAAAAAATTTCCATTCGACAAAAGTCGTCCTTCTTTTGGGCTATTGATATTTTCTCGAAATTTCGACTTATTTCACGAAATTCGTCTTTTTTCATAGATTTCTTTGGAAATTTCAAATGTATTCCTAAAATTCGATTTATTTTATCAGAATCCCACTCAACTAAAAATTTCGAATTTTTATCTTAAAATTCATCGTTTTATTTTTCGAAATTCTATCATTTCTCAAAATTAGTTTTTTCCGGAAACTTCGACTTCTCTTTAAACTTGATTTTCTGCAAATTTCGACTTTTTTTATCAAGATTTACCCTTTTGCTTAAAACTTGATCGATTTTTTAATGACAATATTTATCTGGAAATTTTTATAATGATTTTTTTAGAAATTTTGTAAAAAAACAAAAATTCCGAGAAAATTTACTCTGGAATGGGGAAATACAACTTGTTTCTCAAAATTTCGACGATTATTTCAATATTGGACATCTTCTGACTCAGGGTAGGGCAGAACAGGGCGCATGTCTGCCTCTGATTCAAGCGCTCAAGAGAAAAATCTAGAAATTAACATTTTTCTCAAAATTTGTCCTTTTTCCAAAATTTCCGACAAAATTTGACTCTTTCTGAAGAATTCCGAGTGTTTACTAAATTTTGACTTTTTTCTCAAAATGTCGATCTTTTTTTTTTGTTTTTCAAGGAAAAAAATCGAAATTTAAAAAAAAAACAAATTTAGAAAAATCGAAGCTTTGATATTTTTCTCAAAATCCGCCTTTTTTTCGCAAATTTAAAATTATCCTGAAATCCCATCCTGTATGTTCCCGGAAAACTGAATATTTTTCCTGGAAATTCGTATCTTTCTTAGAATGTTGACTTTTTTTCAAGACTCGTTTTTTCCACAAACGGACGGCTATTCTCAAAGTAGCACTTTTTCTTTAAGTTTGAATTTTTTCTGGAAATTTTCGATCTTTGATGCTTCATTTGGTAGTTTTTCTAGAAATGTCGACTGCTTTTTAGAGATTTCGTTTTTTTAATTCCTTTATTTTTATTAACATCAGGTTTTTCTGAAGATTTTGATCATTTGGAATTTGATTTTTTAGAACTTTTAACAGATTTCTTAAAATTTGCCTTTTCCCGATATTTTTATATCAAAATTCGATATTCAACTTTGCTAAAAAGTTTGAATTTCTCTTAAAATTAGTTCAATTTCGTCTTTTCAGAAATTTCAACTTTATTCTCAAAATTCCACTTTTTGGGCTCTTCTTTCGGAAATCATTTTTTCTATCAAAATTGAGCCACTTTTCCGAATATTTGTCTTTGCTTTAAATTTTGACTTTTTTAAATTTGACTAGAAATTTCATCTTCATATTTCACCTTATTTAGGAAATATTGACTTTAATTTCAAAATGCCATGTTTTAGTGAACTTTCTGGACCTTTTCCTCGGAATTGGCTTTTCCTTTAAATTTCAGTTTTCTCGAAATACGTCTGTTTTCTCTAAATTAGGTCGGCATATCGAAAATTAAAAATGTTGCGAAAAATATTTTTGGGTAATTTCGAGAAAAAGATTTCTTGTACATTCAATTACTTTATTGAAATTTAAATATTATGTCAAAATTAGAATAAAAAAGTAAACATTTCGAGAAAAGCGTTTTTGGAAATTGCAAATTTTTTCACAATATTTGGTCTTTGGAAATATTTTGGCATATTTAGAAATTTCGAGTTCTTCTGAAAGGTTGGGTTTTTATTCAATTTCGGTTTTCTAAAAAATCCTTTCCCAAAATAGGGTTTTTTCAATAAAATTGGTCGCTTTGGAAATTACCACTTTATTCTACATTTTTCTCTCAAATTTGAACTTTCATTTTTTTAATATTCGTTTTTTTTCTGATTTTTTTTTCAAATTTAAGTTTCCGAAAATTTCATGTTTCTCAAAAGTTGTCTTATTCTGGAAATTTTGACTCGTACTAGAAATAGGGATGTTTTATTCTTCTGAAAATTTCCGTTTACAGTGAAAGATTTTTCTGAAAGTTCCAACTTTTTTTGAAAATTACATCTTTTTTTCACAACATTCCACCTTTAAAAATATAATTTTTTCGAATTTTCAACAATTTTTGAGATTTTTCGAAAGGTTTGAATTTTATTTTAAACACGAATTTCTAAACATTCCAACTTTTTCCCAAAATTCGTTTTTCCTCGTCTCTTTCAAAATTAAAATTTCTTTTAAAAATGTTCACTTTTTTTTTAAGAGATTTCAACCTTTTTCTCGACATTTAGACGGTATTTTTTAAAATCGTTATTTCTTTAAGTCTTCGAAATTAGTTTTTAAAGTTTTCCGAAAGGATCGGCTTTTATTTTAGATTCAATTTTCTGACTGTTTTCGCAAAGTTCGACTCTATTTCCAAATTTCTAAGTTAATCTGAAAATTCGATTACTCAGTTCATGTAGTTAAATGAAAATATTCATATTCTCGGAACGTTTTCTGGTTTTCTTTCTTTATCAATTTTTCAAAATGATTCTTGCCTCTCCCTGAAGTAAATCCTGCCTACGCTTATGAATTTCAATGATGATGCTTGACTAGAAATGCAAAGTCATAAATAAATATATTTGGACTTTTAAAATCGTTTATTGGTAACTAAGAACTAAGAAAAATTAATAAACACAAAGATTTTTTTTGGTGGAACGGACCGGTCCTTGGGTATCTTCAAAAAAATCCTTCTTGGCTTCAGGGGACAATTTTTGTCCTTCAATTTTTAAACGCAAAGATAAGAAACTATTAATCATGATAAATAAGGTGCATTAATGTCTTAAAAGGATCAAAGATTTCGAAATGATGAAGACTGCTCTAATATAAAAGCATAATCCGACAACAGTTGACAGCTGAAATGAAACAGGGGAATTCCCCGAATAGTAAACACGAAAAAAACAGGGGAATTCCCCGAATAGTAAACACGAAAAAAATGGAGTACTATCAGATTTTGTTTAGCGCTTGTAGTTGGCAGCACTTGTGGCACTGCTACGAAATTTCGTCAATGTGAAAGAGAAGGAAAGGAACATTCATTGGAGCGAATGAGACAGATATCAGCGCGATAACTACCACGCAAGGGAGCAGCGAGTCCAGTTTTATAACGCGCGGTTAAGGCTCGAAATTCAAATGAACATTAGAATTCGTGCTATTGTGCGAATGCTCGAGGCCCCCTACAAGAGCGAGGCCCCGGGCGGTTGCCCTGCTTGCCACCCCCAAAGGCCGCCCCAAATTTAATATTTCAGAATATGTGGCTTTGTTCCTTTTTGCAAAAAGTCATCCAAATTGTAATATTTATTGAATATAGGCTTTGTTGAATGAACAATTCCGCGTTCAAAAGCAATACACGATACACGATAAAATCGTGTTCACCCCTAGACATGTTTGTTTACGGTAATTTCATGAAAGAAAATGTCATTACAAAATGCTTAACGTGTGGCGCAAGATAAAACAAACATTTACCTTATTAATCTCAATTTAACATCAAATTTAAACATAATTTATAAACACGTTAAAGCACCACAGGTTGACAGCCAGTGATTGTGTTCGCAATTGATTTTTAGGCGATTTTTTTGAATAAACGTTTTGACTTTTAATCGTTTAGTTTAGTAAATAAATAAAATATCGATATACGGGTATAATAGTTACAAAGACCCCTTCAACTCCTTTAATAAATAATCCTCTTTAAGTTTCTGAAAATCTTTAATATCTAGACAATTTCATTTAAGTCACTGATCGTTTTCTACTAAAAAATTCATTCGTTTTAAGAAATATAGTGCTTTCCACAAGAGATCTATAATATTGACACATTAATAAATAAATGTGGTATAAAATTTTAATAAAAGATAATGCATTGCTATGACTTTAGTGCCTTATCTAAACTGTTCCTCCTGGAAGAAGTATATTTTTACGTATATTCAGCCGTAAACAAAAAAAGAAAAAAAATTTCATAGTCTTGGAGATTGCCAACAGAAGTGAAATATTTAAACTAGGAAATAATAGCGCATATGTTGTGCAGTTCGAACCCAGACTAGTAAACAAGTCAAAATATTTTGGTCCTTGGTTATCTTTAAAAATTGAAATACAAATCTTGTGCCCCTGAGATCAAGAAAGATTAAAAAACACAACAAAGATTACTGGCTAACGCATTTCGATAGCCAAGCTATCATGTTCTCTCTCAGTATCTCTCTTAAGATGATAGCTTGGCTATCGAAGCGCGTTAGAGCAACCTTTGTTGTATTTTTTAATCCTTCTTGGTTTCAGGGGACAAGATTTGTATTTCAAAAACCAATACATTTTCGAATGATTGAGTATTCCATCTGTGGGATCGTGCTCAAACCTCCTTCTCGTGAGAGATGAACAATAATATCCGCTCTTGTTGTATAAACTACTATTGTACTCACTGACAGTGATTTGACAATTAAAAACTAAAATAATAATCAAAGTAAAACTTAATTTAAACAACGCACAATAGTCATCGCGTTGAGCGATTTTTAATAGCTTTCGCGTTACCAACACGCTAATTTTACTTCACCAATAAGCTTTAATGGTAACAGCATAATATTGTAACGAAATGTAAATTATAGAATTTTAAATTTAGAATTTAGTAGATTTGATAAGGGGAAAGCGGCCGAGATAACGAAGCAAACATCAGATTAGTTTTTTTGCAAAATATTCCTTTTTCGTCCCATTTTGGGGACTCGTAAATTAAAAACGAAAAGTTGCTAAGCAACTTAGTTAACAAATATCAATTAAATAGCTCAAAATTGATCCAATGGCACATAATTTGCAATAATTTAATATAAAACCCGATTGCTATTGAAGGGAGAGGCAACTGGAACGTAAATTCATGTTATTTTTAGCATGTTAGGGGTTGCAGCTTCAAAACGAAAAACGATAGATAAACTTCGTTAGCGAATTTGAATTCTGCAGCTCAAAATTGATCAAAGCAGACATATTTCAGGATTATTTAATCCAAAATGTGGTTGCTATGAAAAAGAGAGGCACTCGAAAATCAAAATAGTGCAGTTTTTGCCACTTTTAAGGTTGTATCTCAAAAGCGGTAAATTTTAGGCCGATTTCGTTAGCTGATATCGATTCCGCGTCACAAAATTGACCAAAACAGATATATTTTAGGATTATTTAGTTTAAAATGTGACTGCCACAAAAGGGAGAGACGCTCGAAAATCAAAATCGCGCCATTTTTGCCAATTTAAGGGTTATATCTTAAAAGGGATAAACCGTAGGCCAATTTAGTTATCAGATATCGATTCCGCGTTACAATATTACCCAAACCAGGACTATCTTGTCAGCTTTTATGAAAAAACGTGTTTACTAGGATGGGGAGAGACACTTGAAAAAAGGCGAAAATCGAAACTGTGAAAAATGAGAATTCCAAATTTTGATCAAATTCACTCCGTCGTTATTCCCAAATAAGCTGAATTAAAAATGCATTGTTTTTACCATAATTGTGCATTCGTTCACTAAAGTTTGTTATAAATTTCGAGAACTAGGAAACATTTGAAGTTTTTTTGCAAAATATTCCTTTTTCGTCACATTTTGGGGACTTGTAAATTAAAAACGAAAAGTTGCTAAGCAACCTAGTTAACAAATATCAATTAAATAGCTCAAAATTGATCCAATGGCACATAATTTGCAATAATTTAATATAAAACCCGATTGCTATTGAAGGGAGAGGCAACTGGAACGTAAATTCATGTTATTTTTAGCATTTTAGGGGTTGCAGCTTCAAAACGAAAAACGATAAATAAACTTCGTTAGCAAATTTGGATTCTGCAGCTCAAAAATGATTAAATTAGACATATTTCACGATTATTTAATCCAAAATGTGGTTGCTATGAAAAAGAGAGGCACTCGAAAATCAAAATAGTGCAGTTTTTGCCACTTTTAAGGTTGTATTTCAAATGCGGTAAATTTTAGGCCGATTTCGGTAGCTGATATCGATTCCGCGTCATAAAATTGACCAAAACAGATATATTTTACGATTATTTCGTTTAAAATGTGACTGCCACAAAAGGGAGAGACGCTCGAAAATCAAAATCGCGCCATTTTTGCCAATTTAAGGGTTATATCTTAAAAGGGATAAACCGTAGGTCAATTTAGTTATCAGATATCGATTCCGCGTTACAATATTACCCAAACCAGGACTATCTTGTCAGCTTTTATGCAAAAACGTGTTTACTAGGATGGGGAGAGACACTTGAAAAAACGCGAAAATCGAAACTGTGAAAAATGAGAATTCCAAATTTTGATCAAATTCACTCCGGCGTTATTCCCAAATAAGCTGAGTTTAAAGTGCATTGTTTTTACCATAATTGTGCATTCGTTTACTAAAGTTTGTTATAAATTTCGAGAACTAGGAAACATTTGAAATTTTTTTGCAAAATATTCCTTTTTCGTCCCATTTTGGGGACTCGTAAATTAAAAACGAAAAGTTGCTAAGCAACTTAGTTAACAAATATCAATTAAATAGCTCAAAATTGATCCAATGGCACATAATTTGCAATAATTTAATATAAAACCCGATTGCTATTGAAGGGAGAGGCAACTGGAACATAAATTCATGTTATTTTTAGCATTTTAGGGGTTGCAGCTTCAAAACGAAAAACGATAGATAAACTTTGATAGCGAATTTGGATTCTGCAGCTCAAAATTGATCAAAGCAGACATATTTCACGATTATTTAATCCAAAATGTGGTTGCTATGAAAAAGAGAGACACTCGAAAATCAAAATAGTGCAGTTTTTGCCACTTTTAAGGTTGTATCTCAAATGCGGTAAATTTTAGGCCGATTTCGTTAGCTGATATCGATTCCGCGTCACAAAATTGACCAAAACAGATATATTTTACGATTATTTAGTTTAAAATGTGACTGCCACAAAAGGGAGAGACTAGTCTCTGGTTTACCCCACCAAACCGTGGTATACTACTGGTTTGCTACCTTACGGATTTGTTTCCAAAATAAAGACCATTCAAATGATTAGGGTTGTCAAAAATTTCGGAATTACGAAATAGAACGAATTTATTATATTAAGAAGTCAATATTTCAGTAGAATTTTCCGCCGAGCCGTAATACATACCTTTTATTTGAAACACGCCTTCGCTTGTGTCTGTAATTAGCCGGCGGAACATTTAAAATTCATAAAGGTTTAGCGATGATTATATTAGAGGTCGGCGTAATTTAACGATGGCGTGTGGTCGGCGAAGTTCTTTGGCGTTATAACACGATGCCAAGGGGTAATTATTTCGTACGGAAATGATCGCCCTCCGCGACTGGGTCGTGAGATTTGACATGTGGAGGCACCCCTCATCATTATATCATTATTGTTAGTAATACGGTGCACGTGCTAATTGAAACAATAAAAATTTGTACGAATATTTTTCAGAAGGAATCATTTGCTTCAAGTTTGATGGAACGGACTGGTCCTTGGTTATCTTCAAAAATTGAAATACAGAACTTGTCCCCTGAAACCGAGAAATATTAAAAAACACAACAAAGGTTGCTCTAACGCGTTTCGACAGCAAAGCTGTCATCTTCAGAGAAAAAATAACTGAGTTATTTTCTAGCTGAGTTAGTCTCTCTCTAAAGATGACAGCTTGGCTGTCGAAACGCGTTAGAACAACCTTTGTTGTGTTTTTTAAGATTTCTCGGTTTCAGGGGACAAGATTTGTATTTTAATTTTTGGAGATAACCAAGGACCAGTTCGTTCCACAAAAAAAAAAAACTATTGACTGTTCATTGCAGTAATTGGTACGGGAGATTAATTGCGCGAGCGGGCCTCCGTTTGCACCCAACTCGCTCTTGGTTAAATTATTTCGTTGAGTCAATACAGTATTCAGTAAATTGTTTGCATATTGACCGGACACAAAAAGCCATAAAACCGCGTTGAATAATTAATTCGGGTCGAATATAATATAATGAAATATAACTGGTATAAGAGTAACTATTATTTTCCATTACTTGAAATCTATACACAGGCATTTACGGTAATGAATTATTAAATATCAGCTCATTTATAATTCTGCTGTCACTTAACCTCCATTATTAATGTGAATTTCATACAGTTCGCCTCGTTAAATATTAAGTAATTATTATTTAAAAACTTTTTATCTAACCAATACATTAGTATTTTTCTAAATATGGCTTAATCGAGGAAATGTTTTTTATTTGAACCAAAAAATAATCTAGCTGTATGTCTCTATATTATTTGTTTTTATACTTTAACTAACAAATATGAATTTATAAATTATCATTGATGTGTTTCACTACTAAAAAAATGTCGAGAAACACTGAGTCTAATTTATGGGAAATAAAACTTTATCTCGTAATTATTTTTATTTCCATACACTTCAAATCAATAGGAAAATAATAGCACATCTCTTAAATTTTTCGTTTCTAAACTAAAGCGATTAATTCAGGGGTGTCTCAGGGGTCTATCTTGTCTCCTACTTTGTTTCCTTTACACATAAACGATCCCTAAGCTTAAACTTCCAATCCTATATACAGCTACGCAAATGATAGTAGCTTTGTGTCATCTTTTTCTTCTTGTCCCAAGTTCTTGGTTTCAGGGGGCAAGTTCTGTATTTCAACCATATAAGCAGTTTTTTTAATCGAACTTCTGCTTCCTTACACAAACCATCGCCTCTTTTATGTAAAAAGAGGGGCAATTCGATAATGGTGTTTTTATGGTTTGTTGAAAATTGTTTTTTATTCGAGCGCACGTATGAAGTCATAAGCTCTGAGAAAATATCGAATAATAACAGGTGAAATGGCGACACGTAAGGGCTGTTGCGTTGCGTTTACTTATTATAAAATCAGTCACCCCAACCTGCCAACGATCAAACGATTTCGATCATCTCTGGACATTATAATCATTTGTTTTTATTTTGGTGTACACCCGAGTTGTATTCTACACATACTAAACATGCGATCTGCGTATATATCAAATCGTACCCCGGATTATTATCTGTATAATATTTCTAGTCTTATGTACCTGAAATTATCATAACGTCATTGGCTATAAGGGTGATATACTTTATTGATTTTACTAAAAGAATGATTAAATATTGTTTACTACGATATACAGAATTATGATAAATTCTATACTGGAATAAAATCGTCTACTTGAGCATTTGGGTGAAGATTTCCAAGAAAAAACCTAGTCTATCATTTTGTCAAAATTGAAATACGGAACTTGTCCCCTGAAGATAACCAAGGACCAGACCAAAATATCAATTTGACAATTTTTTTTGAGCAGACAGGTAAAGTGTAGAAAATTCTGGCAGTACATTCAATAGGAGGCAGGATTGTGTGAAGATGGCGACTGAGTCAGCTTTAACCCCAAGTTGTATGGCACAGGAAAAATCCCATTGGCGACTGATACAGATTCAACATTAGTTGGCATCATGGTTTGGATTGGACTGTGTCAAAGAACTAATCGACGACAAGAAACCGTTTGACAACTTTTAGTAATACTTTAACACGAGCGAAAACTTAGAACACTTTAAGTAGCTTCTTAAAGAGCTGCTGGAGGCACTAGCTTTGATAACGACTGATTGAAAAAAAAGGTATTTATTACAAATTAAAATTACAATTACAACAAAAGAGTGGTTGTGTTCTAAATTCTTATCAAACTGCCAACAATATTCAGCGAAGAGTTTTTATTTACTCTATGATATTTGGCATCCATAAATTTCCAAATACTGTTTCAAGGAACATGGATGTGTTTTAAATTCTTATAAAACCGTCCACAATTTTCAGCAAAGAGTTTTTATTTGCTCTATGATATTAGGCATAAATTTCAAATTCTGGTTTCGGGAAAATGTGGATATAAACAAATATAAATAAAAATATTTTTCAGCGGTCTATCAATGCTGATGTGATGGCATGTTTGTATGATTTAAGGTGCAATCAATAAATCAAAAGCTAATAAAACGTTTTACAACATAATTTTTAGTACAAGTCAAATAACAGTGCAGACTGGGTCAACATATAATTTACGTTCGTAATATTTCGACATGATATGTCGTGCGAAGTTATTAAGACGGAATCGTCATAAATAATTCAGCAATGAGTGTTTCGTGCCCAGGACCAATGAAGTTTGTAATTTAACGCTGGGATGTATAATGTTTAAAGTTGGGTAAAATTGTGTAAAGATGGAAAGGCACCAGTTCATTATCATTCGGTTGATATTACAGTCTTGCGCGTAAAATGGTGAGAAAGCTCAGCTGTGTGTGCCCTAACTTTGTTATGGAAACAGAATTATCGCTAAATTATTCATAATTATTGGGGTCATTAGATGTGACCTGGGGACTGCACATCCAAATTTTAAATACATCTAATAAATGTAATCTTTCATGTATTCTTTTTTAATTGAAAAGTTAGCCCAAAAGTACTATTTAAAAATTTGTTTTTAAATTCCGAGATCTGTCAGCGAGAAAACTGGATATCAAATGATAGAGTCCTGGAGGAAGACCGTAAGATGTTAATTTGGCGAGAAGAGATCGGTACTAGATTCTGTCAAAGGCCTTTGAAATATCCTCATCGTGTTTTTCCATGGCTGAGATACATACATGAGTAACTTATGCCAGTAGGGGGATAGCAGAATGCACCTGGAACAGGTGACTGAAGTGTTCTAATCTTAGACACTAATACATACACCCTACATCCAACCTACATCCAGCATATATCCAGAATACGTTTTGCAAAAGAATCAAACAAAGTTAGAGTTTTTTTGCTAAAAATATATTTGTCACAGAAAATAAAAAAAAATATTATGATTATAATACAGTTTGTTCTTAAGGAGAGTCTACTTCTCTGGCTGCTTCTTCGGGATTTTTATAATTGGTGATCGTCAAATTGTTCTTTTCCCTTGCCGGCAAGAATACTCTATGAATGACATAGTGAGCTATACCACATACCAGTGACAGTATACTAAATATTTGCAAAGCTGCTTTGCCTCCCATATATTTGTAAATTATACCACCAACTATGCTGCCCACTGCGTATCCTGAAAAAGAAATTTGTTAATTAGAAAATTGTCAGTTTAACAAATTACATTTAAAATGACGTTTCATAAGTCTAAACAACAGAAAAATGTTTCTTCCAGATTAAAGTACATATTATTAATTAGTAAGAATCAAAATAAATCAGTAATAAATCCTCAGACCATAAAATAAGTGTGGATAAATTATTTACAAAATTTTATTTATAGTGAAAGAAAATGAAGCATCTTTAAAGTTTGGTGGAACGGACTGGTCCTTGGTTATCTTCAAAAATTGAAATACAGACAGCTTGGCTGTCGAAACGCGTTAGAGCAACCTTTGTTCTGTTTTTTAATCTTTCTTGGTTTCACGGGACAAGTTCTGTATTTCAATCATTAATTTTAAGAGAAAAATGAGTATGATACAATTTTTTTTAGAATATGCACTGCTTCCCAACAATAAGGGACAAATTCTGTAAAACCATGTCTATTTTGATTTTTAAATTGGCATTTGAACATGTAAATTTCCACCCCCTCTTCCCTCTTTAGCAATCCAACTTTAAAACTTCAAATGGCAAAGTATCTTTATCTCAGTTGATGGATTTTTTTAAATAATATAATTTTAGTCGTTCAAAAATTGAAATACAAATCTTGCCCCCTGAAACCAAGAAGATTAAAAAACACAACAAAAGTTGGGCAACTTTTATTATCTTTCTTGGTTTCAGGGGACAAGATTTGTATTTCCAATAATATAAATTTAGTAATACATACCAAGCCCATCGTCCATTCCAGCAGCTATCCCCTGCATCGTAGCTGATACACCAGGCGGTGCAAGTTCATTGGCGTAGGCGACGACTGTAGTGTATGTTAAGGCGTAAGTGGGCCCTTGGAATACGAATTCTATGGGTAGAATATACCAAGGATTGGGTGCCAGCGATACTAGACCCAGTCTTAAAGCGTAATTGACGAAACATATACTAAAACATTTGACGTGTCCCAATCTTTCGAGGATTTTACCTACAAATCCAAATCAGTCAGTTTCTGTAAATACTGCAATGCGTTATTTACCAGCAATGGAAAAGAAAATTATTTCTCCGCCCAAAGTTTCAGCTGCCACGATTAGTCCTTGTAGAAATTTTATATTTACCGTATTTGTCATTATTGATAAATCTTCGATATACCTAAAAGTAGATTGGTCATTCCCTAAATATGCGTCGATGTGCTCTTACCAAATTAAAAAATATATAATAAAACCATCAGCTATTCCAGAAAGAGCGGCGAATGTTAAAAATACAATGACGTGTCGATCGCTCAGTAACTTTTGAAAGTCTTTGACTATATTTTTTGGTGCCTCAATAATAGGAAGCTGAAACAAGTTGTTAACCCGGCATGTGACACGTGAATTTTTTTTACACCTTTCGACAGGTGGGGTGTCAGACACCCCAATTTCAAAATGAGATTTTAATAATTTCTATAAATATTTAGGGCTACTTATTTAATTTTTATTAACTTGTGAGTTATCTTTATAAAATAAATCCAAAAAAGTAAAAGAAGTATTTATATTTTTGCCAAAGATACATTAATAACTTAAACATACATTTTTTTCTATAAAATATGCACTATTTTATAGAGTCTAAGTTTTAAAATACAAAACAAGTGTTATTATTTTGGGTCATATGATAACTAAAATAACAAAATCACAATTTTTAACAAAATATAAAATCATTGCTATATGTGAAAAAATTATTACGTTAGTGGGAATCGAATTCGAGTGATTTTCCATATTTTTTTTGCAGTGTTGTAATGAATTCTCAAGACATATGATAGCTCTGCAGGCTTCACACACGTTTTTTACTTTTTTGATTTCTGTCACTGTCGTTTCGACGTAACGTGGCGAATTTTTCCATTTTTCAGATTTCTTAGCAATTCGATAATTTGCATTTCTTATAATATCTGCTATCATTTTTTCATCTGCGAGTATAAGAAGCTGAAAACATTCTATTGGCGTTTTAGCCTTCTTTCGATTAACCTTTATTCCTAGCAAGTAAATAACAATATTTTTAGATCTGGTTCTAACATTTTTATTTGGTGTTTTTTTACTCCATTTGGTTCCATTTTTTCCTATAAAAGTTATTTTCGTTCTCTTCTGCCTTTTCCATTTCACCATTCTCTTCTTGTGTCTCTCTCTTCACTCTTCGCTTCCTGAAGTTGTTTCTGGTTAGGATAGTCCAGTTTGGTACTAATTTGGTCGATTTCATCATCTCCTTCCAAGACGTCTTCATCGATAAAAGGTTGGTTGGCCTCGGACTCTTTCCCATAAGGCTAACAGACGATCCTGCTCCATTTACCATTTACACATCTTGATAAATAGTTACAAAAGAAAACGCACTATAAATTTAGCAAAAAAACTCTCAGAAAAAGTCGCTCTTACCTTGTTCAGCAGGCGAAGAACCAAAAACGTAACTACTAAAAAAAGTTTCAAGAACCGACACGTGGGGTATTACACACCCCCAAACAATTTTAGAGCGACGTTTTTCCATTAAAGTGCATTAGACGAGTGCAATTTCTGTATAGGTGCATTAAAAAATGCACAATTGAAAGCTAAACGGCGGGGCAGGGCGCAAACTAAATTTTAAGAAAGTTGTGCATACGTTTTCAGTCGTTGGGGTTTGTCACACCCCACGTGTCACATGGCGGGTTAAATGTTCTGTTGCAATATTTAATAACTTACCTCTAATTTAAAGCAGGAAATTAAATCCAATATGGAGAATATTAACATTACTATAAACGCTGGAGTGTAGGAAATTTGTACTCCAGAAACCATATCTACTAAGTAACCACCTATTAGGGCCGTTATCCCGAAGCCGACAGTGCCCCATACTCTTTGTTTTCCGTAGTCATATTGTTCCCCTGAAGATAAATAAATAAAATAGTATCAGGTCCTTTAGGACTTCCTCTGAGAAGTTACTCGTTTTTATTTTACTATAAAATGTATGTATTCTATTATATATAACAGTCCATTCAAAAAGTCCATAGGATGACACATAGATAACGATACTAGAAATTTTTCCTTACGATTTTTATTTAGTACCGACCTTCAAACGATACGTGTATAAATTTGACAACAATCTGACTATTGATTCGTGAGTTATAACATTTTGTGTGAAACAACTTTTGTTATTGAAAAAAATTGGAAAAGTGAATTTCGAGTTTTGATAAAGCTTTTTGATGAAAAAAAATGCAGTGAAAACCAAACAATGGCTTGATAAACATTATCCCAACTCTGCCCCATCGAGATAAATGGTAGAGAAGCAGATTGCTGAATTTAAACGTGGTCGTACCAGCACAAATGATGCAGAGCGCAGTGGACACCCAAATGAGGCTGTTATTCCAGAAAACATCAACAAAATCCACAAATTGGTTATGAACGATCGCAAATTCAAGGTGCACGAGCTAGCTAACATTGTAAAGATATCACATGGTAGTGTTTTTACCATTTTACAGGAACGTTTGGGTATGCGAAAGCTCTGTGCAAAGTGGGTGCTGCTCACAGTCGACCAAACAAATCAATGCTTCAGAGGAGTGTTTGGCGCAGGTAAACCGCAATAAAAAAGAATTCTATCGTCGATATGTGATAATGGATGAGACATGGTTTCACTATTACACACCAGAATCCAAAAGATGGTCAGCTGAGTGGACAGCAGTCGACGAATCAAAGCGAGCAAGACGCAACAGTCGGCCAGTAAGGCTTCTGTATTTTGCGATGCAAACGGAATAATTTTCATCGACTATCTCCAAAAAGGAACCACCATCAACAACGACTATTACTGTGCACTTTTGGATCGATTGAAGGCTGAAATCGCAAAGAGACGTCCACATTTGCAAAAGAATTAAGTGTTGTTTCACCAAGACAATGCATCGTGTCACAAATCGATGAAAACGATGGCAAAATTGAATGAATTGGGCTTCGAATTGCTTACCCACCAACCCTATTCTCCAAATTTAACCCCCAGCGACCTGTTTTCAAATCTCGAGAGAATGCTTGTTGGAAAGAAATTTAAGTGAAATGATGAAGTAATCGCTGAGGCCTATTTTGACGAGAAAGAGAAATCGTACTATAAAAGTGGTATCGAACAGTTGGAAAATCGTCATATTCGTTGTATCGCCCTCGAAGGCAACTATGTTGAATAATAAAATTGGGTTTTGTCAAAATTTTGTTTTTTTCTTACTTATCTTACGGACTTATTGAATGACCCGGTATTATTATAAACACATTTGAGAATATATTATATTCTCTGTATCTTCTTGAAGAGGTGTTATTTTCATTCATGTTTTACTGACTTTTTTTGGCCAGTTACTCTTTTCTAAAATCTAGATTTTCAGCAACCTTCCCTAAGGATTGGCAGAAGCTGTCAGATTCTGATAGGACGCACGAAAGTGAAGAGAAAAACAAATTAATATTGATCTTTTGACGACAAACACAGAATAACGCTGCCAGAAACGTTAAAACTTTAAAACAATCTTGTTGTTATTTAGTTTTACATCGTTCACAGCTTAAGATTGCTTTTTCAGCGTTGAGTCACAACCAGCGATTGACAGAGGCAAAGATCCAACGCAATCACTGCTTGGGGCAATCTATGCCAATCTTTAACAGAAGGTTACTGAAAATCGAGAATTGTAGAAGGAGTAACTGGCGAAGAAAACATAAAATAAAGTATGTCATTATATTAAACTTTATTCATTTGATGCATTTTCATTGCTTTCTATTAAGAACACCATTATTAACAAATTACTCTTACTTTATCAAACCTCATTTATCTGATTGATAAATTTTGGTGAAACGGACTGGTCCTTAGTTATCTTCAAAAATTGAAATACAAATCTTATTTCCTGAAACCAGGGGACAAGATTTATACTTCAATTTTATACATTCTCATTGCTTTCTATTAAGAGCATCATTATTAACAAATTACTTTCATTTTATTAAACCTCATTTGTCTGATTGATAAATTTTGATGGAACGAACTGGTCCCTAGTTATCTTCAAAAACTGAAACACAAATCTTGTCCCCTGACACCAGGGGACAAGATTTGTATTTTAATTTCTGATTGATAAATTAAAATTTTGTATCGGTTATCGCAGGGCAAACCACGGCTCGGGAGCCGCATGCGACTCTTTTAAAAGAAAATTGAGGCTCTTTAAATTCCCCTAAAAAAATAAATAAAAGCTGGGGTGGATGGACATGCAGACACTTATTAAACAAGTGACCTACAGAAGTCGAAACTTCCAAAAATACTTTTCCAGGAATTTTTACGTTTTACTTGAATTTTAACAAAAAGGTATATATTCAAGAAGTATTTGTTCGAAATTTTTGATTGATTTATATTAACATTTTGAAAAAACACATGAAATTTCTAAAAAAAAGACCAACTTGGGGAGACGAAATTTCTAAAAAATATTTTTTTTATGATTTTTACTTTTTTGTAAATTTTCTACAACCTTGAAATTTCGTGAATTACTTTTTGGGGAAAAAACCTAAATTTACAAAAACGGCAAATATCAATGTCCGAAATAAAAAACAGCCAAATTTTGAGAAAAAGAGATTTCGAATAAATTAAAAAAAGAGACTGAAAAAATTGAGAAAAAAGAAGAGATTCCACAAAAATTAAAAAAAGGAGAGATTCCACAAAAATTGAGAAAAAGAAAGAGATTTCGAAAGGTATGAATTTATCAAAAGCTTTCAATAAAAGGTACAATTTTAGGAAAAAAAAACGTAGAAATTCGACAATAGATTGAAATCCAGGACAAATTAAAAACCTGAAACTTTTAGACAAATTTGAATTTTTTGAAATATAGTAAAATTTCGAAAAGAGAAATTGTAAAAATTAAGTGGAATCTTAAAAAAATGTCGATCTTTAAAAAAGTCGAAGTTTTTCAGTGAAGAAGAAAAAAGTCTAATTTTAGGAAGAATTTCATGGAAAAAGTTTAGAACAGCTCGATCTTTGAAACAAATTAAAAAAAAAGGAATTTATCAAAAGATCTCAATAAAAGGTAAAATTTTAGAAAATAAAAGAAACGTAGAATTTCGACAATAAATTGAAACCCAGGACAAATTAAAAACCTGAAATTTTTAGACAATTTTGAATTCTTTGAAATATAGTTAATTCCTAGAAGAGAACCTGTAAAAATTAACTGGAAGTTTAGAAAAAAATTGTCGATTTCTACAAAAGTCGGAAATTTTTCAGTGAAGAAGAAATTTTGAGAAAAAGTCAGAGATTTCGAAAAAAATTGGGAAAAATGAAGAGATTAAAAAAAAATGAATTTGTCTAATTCGGAAAAAGAGAGAAATTTTGAAAAAAATAAATTTATCGAAGGTTCCTAAAAAAAGAAAAATTTTAGAAAAAAACGTCGAATTTTGACAATAGATTGAAACCCAAAACAAATTCAAAAACCTCAGTTTTTTAGACAATTTTGAATTTTTTTTAAAAATTGCAAAATTTCGAAAAGAGAAATCCTAAGAATAACTTGAAAGCTTAGAAAAAATTGTCGAAATTTAAAAAAGTTTTTCAGAGAAAAAGAAAAAGCCAAATTTTAGGAAAAATTTCAAGGAAAAAGTTAAAATCTTGAAAAAGCTCGAAATTTCGACAAAAAATTTACAATTTTCCAGAGAGAGTTAAATTTTGAGAATAAATTTGAAATTTTGCGAACAAGACGATTTAGAAAAAACAAAATTTTTACATGAATTGGAATTTTGAGTTCTCAATAAAAGGTAAAATTGTAGAAAAAAAAGTAGAATTTCGACAACATATTGAAACCCAGAACAAATTAAAAACCTGAAATTTTTAGACAATTTTGAATTCTTTGAAATATAGTAAATTTTCCACAAGAGAAATTGTAAAAATTAACTGGAAGTTTAGAAAAAATTGTCGATTTCTAAAAAAGTCGAAGTTTTTCGGTGAAGAAGCAAAAAGTCTAATTTTAGGAATAATTTTATGGAAAAAGTTTAGAACAGCTCGAAATGTCCATAAAAAATTGCAATTTTCAGAGAGAGCTAAATTTTCAGAATAAATTTTCAATTTCGAGAACAAGACGAATTAAAAAAAACACTCCAAATTTCAGATAAATTCGAATTTTAAGAAAATTGGTAAAATACTTTCGAAAGAAAATTCCAAGAAAATTTCGAGAAGTGTTGAACTTCAAACAAAGGTTAACATTTCCCAGAAAAAAACGAATTTTGAGAAAAAAAGATTTCGAGAAAAAATTGGGAAAAATGACGAAATTAAAACAATGATCTGCCTAATTGGGAAAAAGTGAGAAATTTCAAAAAAAATTAATTTATCAAAAGTTCTCAGAAAGGAAAATTTTAGAAAAAAAACATCGAATTTCGACAATAGATTGAAACCTAAAACAAATTTAAAACCTGAACTTCTTCTCTCTTCAATTAGCATTTAGCGAAAATGTTTGCGTAATAAACAGTTAAAAGTCAGTTACAAGTCACCCAATGGAGGTTTACTCTCTTGGATACTTATACGACTGACTAACGGCTTTAAGTTGGAAGTGTATACAACCACCGTACCATGCTGATGAGGCCAAAGAAGGCCGAAACTAGTCTATGGTTGCGGTTGTACATATTTTCAATTTTAAGCACGTTTAACTGTTTAATTACAGAACATTTGATTGGTCGTTTGTCTGAAATTTGTAGACAATTTTGAATTTTTTGAAAAACTGCAAAATTTTGAATAGAGAAATTATAAGAGTAAACTGGAAGCTTAGAAAAATTAGTTGAAATTTAAAAAAGTCAAAGTCTTACAGGAAGAAGAAAAAGCTCAAATTTTAGGAAAAATTTCAAGGAAAAAGTCTACATTTTAGGCTCGAAACTTTGACAACAAATTTACAATTTTCCAGAGAAAGTTAAATTCTGGGAATAAACCTGAAATTTAGAAGAGAAGATAATTTAAAAAAAAACAAATTTTCATATTAATTTAAATTTTGAGAAAATTCGTACAATAATTTCAAAAGAAAATTGCAAGAAAATTTCGAGAAGTGTTTACCTTTAAAAAAAGATCAAAATCTCCCAGAAAAAGCCAAAGGCAGAGATTTCGCAAAAAAATTGAGAAAAATTAAGAGATTAAAAAAAATGAATTTCTCTACAGTTCTCGAATAAGGGCAAAATTTCAAAAAGAAGTCGAATTTCGACAATAGATTGAAACTCAAAACAAATTTAAACACTTGAAATTTTTATATAAAAGAGAAATTGTAAAAATAAACCGGAAGATTAAAAAAGTGTCGGTCTTTAAAAAGGCGATAAAAATTTCGACGAAAATTTGAAATTTTCCAGTGAAAATTAAATTTGGAGAATAAATTTGGAATTTCAAAAACAAAACCAATTAAAAAAAACCCAAATTTTCAGATAAATCGAATTTTGAGAAAATTGGTAAAATAATTTCGAAAGGAAAGAGAATGTCGATAAAACTTTCATTTCGAGAAGTGTTAAACTTAAAAAAAAGTTTCTAGAGAAAGTCAAATTTTAAGAAAAAAAATCAAATTTTGAGATTTGAAATTCGTTCGAAATAAAAGTTGATGTTTTCGGAAATATTCGAATTTTGGTAAAAAAAAGAGATTTCGAAAAATATAAATTTGTCAAAAATTCTTAAAAAAGCAAAATTTTATTAAAAAAAACATCGAATTTTGATAATAGATTGAAACCCACAACAAAAATTTGTTCAGGTTTTTAAATAAAAACCTGAAATTTTTAGACAAATTTGAATTTTGTGAAAAATTCTAAAATCTCGAAAAGAGAAATTGTAAAAACTCAAAGCTTAGAAAAAATTGTCGAATTTTAAGAAGTCGAAATTTAGAGAAGAAGAAAATATGTAATTTGCAATTTTCCACAGAAAGTTAAATTTTGAGAATAAAGAAATTTCGAGAACAGGACGAATAAAAAAAAGTTCATATTCGAATTTTGAAAACATTGGTAAAATAATTTCTAAATAATACGAAATATCGATAAAACTTCCAGTTTCGAGAAAAGTGTCGAACTTTAAAAAAAGGTCAAAGTTTCCCAGAGAAAGTCAAATTTTAAAAACAAAATCGAATTTCTAAAGTCAAACATTCTAAAAATAGGCGAATTTCGTCGATAAAATCGCAGCTTGCAGAAACATAATAATATATCGAATTTTCAGTTAAAAGTTGGAATTTCGAGAAACACCTAATTTTGGGAAACAGGTCGAAACTTCCAGAAAATAAATAAAAGTTTAAATGTTCAGCAGAAGTTATTATTTGGGGGAAATGGTGAAATTTGGAAAAGGAACGTTATTTAAAAAGAATAGAAATTTCGAGAAAAAGTAGCAATTTAGAATAAAGTCAAAAAAAATGTAATTTGGAAAAAAGTCAAATTCAAAAACAGATTTGAATTTCGAAAAAGAAAACTTTGAGGAAAAGGTCGAAACTTCAAACAGTTTTTTATTTAAAATCTCCAAATTATTACTTCAAATTTTAACTTTTTTTTTATTAAGAAATCGACAAAAGATGAATTTTTGAGAAATAAGTCGAATCTTTTAGTCAGTCAAATTAGGAAAAAGTAAACATTTTTACAGATTGTCAACTTTGAGAAGAAAGGAAAATTTAGGGAAACAAATCTAATTTTAGGAGTAAAATACATAGTTAAGCAAAGACGAATACAGAGAAGAATTAAAAAAGTCGAATTTGCGAGAAAAAGGCAGATTTTAAAATAAAGCTCTAAATTTTGAGAAGTAAAAGATCTTTTGGGCTGAATATGTTTTCGTTTAACTACATGAGTCAAAGGAAGATTTAGGGAAATAAATCTAATTTACGGAGTAAAATACATAGTTAAGCAAAGACGAATACAGAGAAGAATTAAAAAAAGTCGAATTTGCAAGAAAAAGGTAGATTTTGAAATAAAGCTCTAAATTTTGAGAAATAAAATATCTTTTGGGCTGAATATGTTTTCGTTTTACTACATGAGTCAAAGGGGTCTCTCTCTGTCCCATATTTTGTCTGATGTATCTGATTTAATTTTAAAATAAAATAAAAAATAAGAAAAATTTGTGGCTCTTTGAAATTGATGAAACCAGTTTTTTTATTGCAGTTGGCTCTTTTGACTTAAAAGTTTGTCGACCCCTAGATTATCGTATTATAGCATGGTGGTGAATTTAACTAGAAATTGCAATAAAACTGTTGGCCTTATGAAACTCACCGATAACGTCGAAACATATCGCATCACTTATTGAGTTGACCACGTTGAAACCGATAGTTCCAATTGACATCAATATGACGAAACTCCAAAACGTGAAATCCCCGTAAAGGCAGCCATTGTTAACTTCGATGTCTTCGTTGCAGCTTAGATTACAGAAAGTGTTGTTCGGCAAGATAATCGAATTCTTGGGTCTACATAGGCTATGGTGTACTTCTTCGGAGTCGTTTCTTAAGTACGTTCTCGATAGAAAAGTCGCTGACTGTCTAAAGCACGTCGATGTGCATATCATTCGGACTGCTTCGTTATCACATTGTTGCTCCTTTTCGTAATCCTAAAAAATCAGAACAAACAATGAATACCAACGAGTGATTTTAGATGATAAATCTGCTTTAACTTATTTTTTTGGCTTGGAGTTGATTTACGAACCACGGTGAACATTTTTTTTGCAAGAAGCTCATTTTTTTTTCTTTTTTGGTGGAACGGACTGGTCCTTGGTTGTCTTCAAAAAATTAAAATACAAATCTTGTCCCCTGGAACCAAGAAAGATTAAAAAACACAACAGAGGTTGCTCTAACGCGTTTCGATAGCCAAGCTATCATCTTCAGAGAGGTACTAAAGGATTAGGTGTTAGTATCTCTCTGAAGATGCTAGTTTGGCCATTGAAACGCGTTAGAGCAACCTCTGTTGTGTTTTTTAATCTTTCTTAGTTTCAGTGGAAGAGATTTGTATTTCAAGGAGCTTATGTTAAAAGGGGGTAATCTATTGATGAGACATTCGGTGAATGATGTGGATGAGGAAGAATTGCGTAACTTTATTCGTTTGTGAAATAACGTGCTTCCTAATAGGAGAATTAGTCACCTTTCACTCACAATCGTAAGAGCTTATTCAGAGCTACTGAGAACAGAGGAGTGGAAGAGATTTGTATTTCAAGAAGCTTATGTTAAAAGGGGGTAATCTATTGATGAGAC
Source organism: Dastarcus helophoroides (assembly GCA_028583605.1). Lineage (NCBI taxonomy): Eukaryota > Metazoa > Arthropoda > Insecta > Coleoptera > Bothrideridae > Dastarcus > Dastarcus helophoroides. The sequence continues at coordinate 45,435,765 of CM053327.1, read as the reverse complement.
ATTCGGTGAATGATGTGGATGAGGAAGAATTTGGTAACTTTATTCGTTTGTGAGATAACGTGTTTCCTAATAGGAGAATTAGTCACCTTTCACTCACAATCGTAAGAGCTTATTCAGAGCTACTTAGAACAGAGGAGTGGAAGAGATTTGTATTTCAAGAAGCTTATGTTAAAAGAGGGTAATCTATCGATGAGACATTCGATGAATGAGGAAGAATTTCGTAACTTTATTCGTTTGTGAGATAACGTGTTTCCTAATAGGAGAATTAGTCACTTTTCACTCACAATCGTAAGAGCTTATTCAGAGCTACTTAGAACAGAGGAGTGGAAGAGATTTGTATTTCAAGAAGCTTATGTTAAAAGGGGGTAATCTATTGATGAGACATTCGATGAATGAGGTGGATGAGGAAGAATTTCGTAACTTTATTCGTTTGTGAGATAACGTGTTTCCTAATAGGAGAATTAGTCACCTTTCACTCACAATCGTAAGAGCTTATTCAGAGCTACTTAGAACAGAGGAGTGGAACAGATTTGTATTTAAAGAAGCTTATGTTAAAAGGGGGTGATTTATTGATGAGACATTCGATGAATGAGGTGGATGAGGAAAATTTTCGTAACTTTATTCGTTTGTGAGATAACGTGTTTCCTAATAGGAGAATTAGTCACCTTTCACTCACAATCGTAAGAGCTTATTCAGAGCTACTTAGAACAGAGGAGTGGAAGAGATTTGTATTTCAAGAAGCTTATGTTAAAAGGGGGTAATCTATTGATGAGACATTCGGTGAATGATGTGGATGAGGAAGAATTTGGTAACTTTATTCGTTTGTGAGATAACGTGTTTCCTAATAGGAGAATTAGTCACCTTTCACTCACAATCGTAAGAGCTTATTCAGAGCTACTGAGAACAGAGGAGTGGCAACCCAGGTTCCAAATTTTACTTAAGTCAATGTGCTACATAGTAACTGAAAGTTGATATACAAAGCTTGTCCTTGTCGAATTGTTTTGGACAAATAAAGTATAAATCAGTTCGACCTGCAAGTTCAAATTTTATTGATATTTGAGAACTCCGATGTTAATTTTAAAAATTTCACTTCCAATTCGAAATTTAGTGAATACTTCTTTTCGAAAACTTTAACATTCAACAATCTCCACATCATTTCTGAAATATCGATCAATTTGCTCTATTATGAAATCGAAATTGCATTTATATCAATAATAGATTGTGAATGATCGAAACCTATTGATCTGTGCATAAAAATGGCGTTAATGATGATTAAAAATGTTTTAATGTGAAGACTAATCATAATATGAAGTTCTATCATACTAAAGAATGTAACGTTAGCTCCCCAGGATCATACAACATAAACATATTGAAATACAGAACTTGTTCTCTGAAACGTTAGAGCAACGTTTGTTGTGTTTTTAATCTCTCTTGGTTTCAGGAGTCAAGTTCTGTATTTCAATTTTTGAAGACAATCAAGGACTAGTCCGTTCTATCAAACATAAATAGATAATTCGGTTATTTTAATTAACAAAATACATTCACACAGTCGGCGATTATGTCTGTATCAGTCTTAAGAATTGTTAAAAAACAGTATCTCTCTGAAGATGACAGCTTGACTGTCGAAACGCGTGTTGTGTTTTTCTTTCTTGGTTTCAGGGGACAAGTCCTGTATTTCAACAAATACTGACAAAAAATTAGTTTTTAACGCTAAACAAAATATATTACCACTGACTATTGAATTACAATCCTCCAGAGTGCGATTTTCCAAGGAGACATCGAATTTCAGTCGGATTTTCGGTGGTATAAAATTCATCAGAGCATAAGATAGCGTCATTATTACAATGAGGGCCATAAATATGGCCTTCCTATAATCCCTGAAAACATCTACCAATAATCCAAAAACAGGCTTCGCCAGTAAAAAGGCGAATGGCAGTATTCCCGTTATGCTTCCCATAACAACCGATGATATACCCAGTTCTTTTCCATAGACGGAAAGCTGGGGCAAAATGGGCCCCATAGCTAAAACGAAACACAATGTAAATTTCGTAGGAAATCACTATTTAATTTCTTTCCGAAGTTACAGTGATTTCGCACGAAATAATAAAATAGTAGAAGTATATCGCTTAATTTTGACTTTGATATAGGTGTGTCCCAAAGTAGTGGATACAGTATTGATATTTAATAACAATGGCACAATAAAAACAGTATTAACCTCTTCTCAGCAGACATTTAATAATTTACTTTATTTTTTTTCGAGGGTTTGCAGCTTAATATAATTTTAAAATGAGCACAGATACTATTCTGTGATGTGAGTCGAACCCTCAGGAGGGTTGAGATTCTTGCAGCATTATTTAGCTGCTTATCTGGATAATTTAGCATTAAATTTACGCAAGTAGAATGCACCCACAAATCCATGCAGCCCTCCCAGGCGTGTATAGTGAATCATAAAGCTGAACTACCAACAGTTGAAACACTGCCACCTAGCGAAGCGGTTGCTCTCTAGGAAAGTTCCCAGAAGACAAGGATTCTAATGCACAGACCAATAAGTTTGAACATTTATTAGATTCGAAGTTTGGAAACCAAATACCGGTTTCGATCTTGTTAGATCTCGTCATTTTGGTATATCCAACTCGAATGCTAACAAATGTTCCTATAAGTAAGTATTAAAGAATTCACGGACGTAACGCGTGTGATTCTCAGTACTACCGCTACCTGTTGATCCTGGAAAAATTATGCTACTACGGATAATTGTTATCAGAATGTCATACATCATCTTATTAAAAGCGTATAAGTAGCATTTTGCTCGAATCTTTTAGGAAAAATGATATTATTAAAATGAGTTTATCATAGATAAAAAGTAACATAATTTTATCAGCTATTAACCTAGATTAACTTATTCACATGCTAAATTAGTACTTTTTTAATTAAGATATTTGACTAAAATTAATAATTTGACTACATCACTAAATAATCAACTAAATGTAAAAATATGAATTTTTTATAGGGCATGAATTCATTAATATTATTCAATCCAGTTGAAATGAATTTGCTTAACAACAGAAGCATAAATTTACATAAATAAGAAGAATAACTAGGCTGAAAATGTATGATCGAAACACTTAAAACAAACAAGTTTCGCTGATTCAATTCTACCTGAATTATTCACTATTTGAATGTGGAAGGATTAGTCTCTGGGAAGGATAATACCGTTTACTGATAAATAGTTTTTCATTCGACGATAATACATATTAAAGCGGACAAAGTAAAATTGAAAATTGGTCGTTATACTAGGAGGTTTTAGATGTCTCAGTAACAAAAATTTAATAACAATTAACCAATAATTAAAAAACTCACCCGCCATGAAAAAGAAAAAGTGGGATTTTATTGGTAGAAGCTTTCGATTTATCCGCATGTCTGCACGGGGAAAACTGAAATAAACAAAACAATCACTAGAGTAATTTACATCGACATAAATTAAGTTGTTGAAAGTTTATTGTATCCAAATGAAATATCTTATCACGTCGAGATAATTAAAACGATGTCTCATATTTGCAGTGGATCTTGCTCATTGTTTTGCATCATATTGACACTTTGTGCCACATTTTAATTATTTTTATTTCTAGATAAATGTACTGCAATCGGCATCCGTCGTTATTAAATTTCAAGAAAATGTCATATTACACTGAATTTTTTTTTCAGTATCTCTCTGAAAATGAAAGTTTGGCTGTCGAAACCCGTTAGAACAACCTTTCTTGTGTTTTTTAATCTTTCTTGGTTTCAGGGGAAAAGTTCTGTATTTCAATTGCATTGAAAAAAAAAAGTCTTTCATGAAGTTGTTTAAATGCATTTAGCTTAAAAAAAAAACGAGTAATTCCATCGGGTTCTAAAGTAAGAAAAGTGATGCGTTAAAGAATTTACTGACATTTCTAACCCTTACTTTGTGGGATTCTTCAATGTATTCATTATTATTAAACTTTATTAAGGATTAAAACAAAATTTTTAATATCTGTCGTCTTCAACGTTAATAAAGTTTAATCATTATGAAAAAATTCACTTACATTTTATTAATAAAATAACAATTCGGTTCAACAACCGCGAATTTGTTTCCTCAAAATAGGTGTCGCGAACCTTGGCACGAACTATTCTCATGTAACATTACTCCAGTTAAATTTTTTTGTTATTTTGCCATAGGTACGCGTTATAACTTTATCTAGAGTAAATGTTTCATTTAATCTAATAATATGTGATGTTTCTTTGTGTTTATCTTAATGTAAACAAAATAACTCGTGGGCTGCAGACGAGAAAAAATGTTGAACTTGTTGTTAACGTTAATAAAATACAAGAAGATAATTTGTTTTATTGATGCTTTATTTCATCAAATCGCGATCCCGCATCCATCGGTTGTTGCATATTAACTCTAGTAATTTAACAAGACTAATAAACCATTTTGCATTTTTTAAACCTAAAACTTGAGCATTAGATAAATATTAAATATAGTCAAGACTTAGGATAATTCCATTCCTGCTGATTGGTATTTTCTTCGCCAGCTGCTTTTTACAGACTAAAAATTTTTAGTCTGTAAGTAGCAACTGGTCAAAAAAATGCCAATCTAAAAATTTTTAGTCTGTAAGTAGTAACTGGTGAAGAAAACGCCAATCAGCAGGAATAGAATTAACGAAACTTTAAAAAGACGATGCAGGGAATATCTAAGGCTCAAGATAGTTAAAATGGGAAAACACTTCTGTACTGTTACTATCCCCTAAAAGGCATCAATCGGCTTAAATTAATAATAATTGGAAGCAGGCACGTAGCCAAGATTTTCATTCGGGGGGGGGGGGTCCTACTCAAAATTTCTAGAAAATACTCTTTAGAAAATATAAGAAGCTACATCAATTACTTTTATGTATTCGTTTCTTTTATTTTATTTTATTTTTTTTTTCATTTTGTTAATTAGTAAAAGTGAAGAATAAAATCTAGTGACCTTAACATTATATAAATTTGACAAATAAAAACGTGAAACTTACCAAAAAAAATTTCCTAATATCTATTTTGAGTTTACGTATTTAATTTATCACCGATCAAGAATCGACTTTTTTTTTAAGTAAAAATTACAAGAGCGTAAAAAGAACATCAATTTGAAAAAAAAATATCACGGAATGTTGACTTTTTCTTCTTTAAATCCCGAGATTAAAGTCAAAATTTCGACTTTAATGTGAAAATTTAAAAAAAAAACGTCGAAATTTGGTGTTTAAAGTCGAAATTTCTAAAAAAAAGTTGAAATTTCAGTTTTTAAATCCAAAATCTTACAAGGGCGTAGAAAGGACATCGATTAAAAAAAAATGTGTTTAGAAATTTCGACTTTTTTCCAAACTTCGACTTTTTTCTCAAATTTAGACTTTTTTCTCAAAATTTCGTCTCCTTTTTGAAATTTTAACTTTTTTCTGGAAATTTCCACTTTTTCGAAATGTTACAAAGGCGTAGAAAAGACATCGATTAAAAAAATGTCATTTTTAGAAATTTCGAATGTTTTCTCAAATTTCGATTTTAAGCTCGAAATTTCGACTTTTTTCTGGAAATTTAGATTTTTTTCTTAAATTTCGACTTTATTTCTTAAAATTTCAACTTCTTTCTCGAAATTTTGACTTTTTACTCAAAATTTGATTTTTTTTTCTGAAAATTTTGCCCTTTTTCTCGAAATTTTGTTTTTTTTTCTCAAATTTCGACTTCTTTCTCGAAATTTTGGCCTTAATATCAAAATTTCGACATTCCTCTCAAAATTTCGACTTTACACTCAAAATTTCGACCTTTTTTTATTGAAATTTCGACTATTTTCGCAAATTTCGACTTTTTTTCTCGAAATTTCGTCTGCTCGAAATATTTCGAAATTTCTACTTTTTCTCGAAATTTCGACGTTCTTCTCAAATTTCGAATTTTTGCTTGAAATATTTCGAAATTTCGACTTTTTCTCGAAATTTCGACGTTATTTTCAAATTTCGACTTTTTCGTCGAAATTTCGGCCTTAATCTGAAAAGTTCGACTTATTTCTCGAAATTTTGTTTTTTTTCTTAATTTTAGACTTTTTTCTCAAATAAATATCGACTTTTTTCTCGAAATTTTAACCTTAATATCGAAATTTTGACATTTTTCTCGAAATTTAGGCTTTAAACTCAAAATGTCACTATTTTTCTAGAAATTTCGACTTTTTTCTCAAATTTCGACTTTTTTCTCGGAATTTCGACTTCGTTTTTCTCAAACTTCGACTTTTTTTCTAGAAAGTTCAACTTTTTCTCGAGATTTCGACTGTTTTCTCGAAATTTCAACCTTAATCTGAAAAGTTCGACTTATTTCTCGAAATTTTGTTTTTTTTCTCAATTTTAGACTTTTTTCTCAAATAAATATCGACTTTTTTCTCGAAATTTTAACCTTAATATCGAAATTTTGACATTTTTCTCGAAATTTAGGCTTTAAACTCAAAATGTCACTATTTTTCTAGAAATTTCGACTTTTTTCTCAAATTTCGACTTTTTTCTCGGAATTTCGACTTCGTTTTTCTCAAACTTCGACTTTTTTTCTAGAAAGTTCAACTTTTTCTCGAGATTTCGACTGTTTTCTCGAAATTTCAACCTTAATCTGAAAAGTTCGACTTTTTTCTTGAAATTTCGTTTTTTTTTCTCAATTTTCTACTTTTTTCTCAAATATTGACTTTATCGTAATTTCGACATTTTTCTCAAAATTTCGACTTTATACTCAAAATTTTGACCTTTTTTTATCGAAATTTCGACCTTTCTTTATCGAAATTTCGATATTTTTCGAAAATTTAGATATTTTTCGAAAATTTCAACTTTTTTTCTCCAAATATTTCGAAATTTCTACTTTTTCTCGAAATTTCGACGTTATCCTCAAATTTCGAATTTTTGCTCCAAATGTTTCGAAATTTCGACTTTTTCTCGAAATTTCGACGTTATTTTCAAATTCCGACTTATTTCTTGAAATTTCGGCCTTAATCTGAAAAGTTTGACTTTTTTCTCGAAATTTCGTTTTTTTTTTCAATTTTAGACTTTTCTCTCAAATATCGACTTTTTTCTCGAAATTTCGGCTTTAAACTCAGAAGGTCGACTATTTTTCTAGAAATTTCGACCTTTTTCTCAAATTTCGACTTTTTTCTCGGAATTTCGACTTACGTTTTTCTCAAACTTCGACTTTTTTTCTCCAAATTTCGACCTTTTTCTCGAAATTTCGGCTTTTTTTCTCAAATTCCAACTTTTTTCCCGAAATTTTGATCTTAATTACGAAGTTTCGATTTTTTATTCGAATTTTCAATTTTCATCTCGAAATTTCTAAAAAAAAGATCAAAATTTGCTAACTAAAAATAGCAATTATTGAACGCACCCTACTGCAAACTGTCAAGATTGTTGGAAAAGAGGAGTGGTGGGACGCAACTGTCATCTTCCTAATTTGATCATAGTGTAGAAATTTTGACTTATTCTCGAAATTTCGAAAAAAAATTCGATATTAAAGTCGAAATTTCGACATTAGTCTCGGAATTTTAAGAAGAAAGTAGAAATGTCTAGAAATTTTTGAGGAAAAAGTCGAAATTTCGAGTGTTAAGTCGAAATTTCGAGTTTAAAGCCGAAATTTCGAGAAAAAAAATCGAAATTTAAAAAAAACCGAATTTTTGACAAAAAAGTCGAAATCCCTAAACATTTTTTGTTATAATCAGTGTTCTTTTTACGCTTTTGTAAAATGTCGAAATTTCTAAATATAATTTTTTTTGAACAAGGCCTTCCTATGCTTTTGTAAAATGTTGACTTTAAACTCAAAATTTCGACTTTTTTCTCGAAAATTCTACTCCATGCATACATATGTCAAGAAAGTCGAAATTTGGGGTAATAAAAAATCGAAATTACTGAACGTAGTCTACTGCTAAGTGTCAATATTAAATTGTAAAAGGGTTGGTGCATGTATTGGAAAGCCTTGAGCTCATTGCCAATTTTTATTAAAATGTCTACATGGCTATTTTGCTTATCATAAGCTCAATAGTTGGCAATTTCGAAAGTTATTTACATGTTTAAATATACAATCAGCCGTTTTTCTACTGATATTTCAATTCGTATCATCGTAAATTTTTTGGGGAATATTCATTTCGGGGAGGGTCCGGACCCCTTGGACCCCCCCTGGCTACGTGCCTGATTGGAAGTTATTTATTCACGACCGGATTTTGTGAATATTATTGCAGACGTAAATTTATTGTCATTTATGGTCACCAACCATCACCACTATACATATAAATTTATATTTTCTAAGACGCAGAACAATAAATTGTAACATTTTAAAATCTTGCCCTCGTTCAATTTATTCTGTTAACTACTATAGCCACATAGAGCAGATTGCTTTTTTAAATTGAAAACAATGGTACACATTTTAAATAAAAAAATGATCTTTCACCTAAAACTGCTTATTCACGGTAGGCAACACACATTGCTCTGATTAAATGATTCCATATTTTCGTAATAGTCTTACTTCTACTGTAACTTGTAACCCACATATTTTTTTCTTGTATTGTGAAATTGAAATACAGAACTTGTCCCCTGAAACCAAGAAAGGTTAAAAAACACAACAAATGTTAGAGCAACGTTTGTTGTGATTTTCAATCTTTTTTGGTTTCAGGGGACAAGTGCTGTATTTCAATTTCTGAAGATAACCAAGGACCAGTCCGTTCCATCAAACTTGTATTGTAACTTGTAACCTACATATTTTATTACAAATCAACATGTAAACGCTGAGATATAAAAACTAAAAGTTTTAAGCAGACGAGCATGCACGCACGATTTAATTATCCAGGCTAAATAAATTAAACAAAGAACCCACCTTTATACGATTTGTATTACAAAAATCAAGTAATTCACATTTCGAGCACAACTTTTTAACTTCATATTTAATCAGTCTATCGCACTCTAATCTTAAATTAATTGGCACTACTCCTTCGCATGTTTTGCTATTCTTAACAGCTCTCGAGCAAGTTCAACAGGATCTATAAATAGGACATCATAATTTATGAATTATTATCACTGAATGCGTTAGGAAATAACCTTGTCGAAGTAAAAAACGAAGTATGGGTAAATGTAAAAAGCAAAACGATAATGTTTACGTTTGGTGTGTTTCGTCTGTGTTTACTTTTGTATCGCCTGCGATGCATTTGCATTCGAATTTAATACACATCGGAGACTCATAAACATAAAGGATTCGTTGAACTACCTACAACCAGGTCTTTAGCCAGTACTTTTGAAGTAGGGCCAGTTGCACGTGTGGGAGGATTGCTTCAGAACGACGCACAAAATGATTTTCATCAACTGAAATTCAAAAATTTACCAAAGGGTAAAATTTTGGGTAATGGGAAAAAGTGTAATTCGTTTCTTTAATTTGACGACTATCTGGAGACTGTTGTAGATAACGTTTCGTTCGAGGCACGTAGTCAGGATTTTTTTTCTGTGCCATTCTCTTTAACACCAAAAGTGCCTCTTCAATCTTCAGAAAAAAGGGGATGAAAATGTATTAATCCTACTATAGTTTCTAGATTCTATAGTCTATAGATTTATTGATAACAGAGCTTGATTGACCATAGGATAAATCGGAGAAATGCCGATAGGGCAAATGTCCTTTATTTGGTGGAACGGACTGGTCCTTGGTTATTTTCAAAAATTGAAATACAGAACTTGTCCCCTGAAACCAAGAAAGATTAAAAAACACACAACAAACGTTGCTCTAACGCGTTTCGACAGCCAAGAGAGATACTTTCCTGGTTTCAGGGGACAAGTTCTGTATTTCAATTTTCAAATGTCTTTTGTACAGATATTAAGTTTTATTTTAGAAATAGGTTTGTTATATATTTTTCTTTAACTTTTTTTATTTAGTTACCATAAACCAGGGTAACTTTGTCCCTTAAGGTGTTATTTTGTCGTATCCAGAGAAATTGCTGTGAATTTTTCTAAACATAAAATAGAACTTCGAAGAAACGAAATGATGGCTTTCCTAATAAGTAGAACATTTTAGCAAACTACTTGAAGCTTAAATCTGTGATTTTATGCCCAATAGATTTCGTTATACACAGATTCTAATAGAGTCGTTCCAGTGTTTATTTTTTTAGCAACCAAGCTCCATTATTGCGTTACACGTTGAGCCAAAAATCTGGCATTTGAAGCATAATATATGTAGACATTTCTGGAGATCCTTCAATCCTTTACTTTTATACTTGTTGATTGTTTTTTTTTGAAATAGGGTTGGGAATGTGTAATCTTGGGTCCACTTAAACGAATTATTTTGGCCCATGGCCAAGGTAGCCCTAACCTACTCTAAATGGTATTTAACAATTCGTCCCTTTAATTGTTCTTCATCTTCCAGATGGTTATACAATTCGTCTTTTAAATTTTTCTTCATCTTCCAGATGTAATTTCAGAGTGCCTAACTAAAAGAAAATCTGACAGTCGCTCTTACCCGGACCATAGTAATTAAAAGCTAAAATCTCGTTTCAACAAACAACTGGAATTTATCCAATAGATAAGAATTCGAATTTTAAACCACTTCCTTGATTAAGGCCGCCTGAATGTAAACATTGATTCAGAATAAAACGTTTTCTTGGGTAGATTAAAAAAACAGTGAGAAATAAGCACTCAAAAAAACCATAGAAGTAAATTGATAGTTCCAACAGGTCAGAGTGTCAACCGAGAAACAATTCATCCTTCTAAATAATCTAATAAACTTTTGGTGGAACGGACCAGTCCTTGGTTATCTTCAAAAGTTGTCCCCTGAAACCAAGAAAGATTAAAAATCAAGAGCAACCTTTGTTGCGTTTTTTAATCTTTCTTGGTTTCAGGGGACAAAATTTGTTTTTCAATTTTTTGAAGCTAATAAACGTTCTCGCAAAATAGATATGCCAGAAAAAACCAGACGACCCTCAGATACATTATCAATTATCAGTTACGCTGGAAACAGTCCGGAACCATTTGGTTCACTGAAAGACAAACAGAACAATTTTGAATCATTATCGGATTTAGTAGAAAGTCAAAAACTACTTCTTTCGACTAATGCTGTCGTTGAAGGCAATACCCCCATAGAACAGATACCGAAAATTAGTTGGCAGTCGTTGAAATCCAAAGATTTTCTAACTGTAGACTGCATGAATGCATGAAAAAGGATAATAAGTCTTGAACATGGCCTAAGTAAAAAGATATTTTATTTTATAACATTTGTGACATCAAAAACAAGATTTCTTCTGTATAGAATATACTTCTTCCGGGATTGGACCGTGTCAAAGAACTACCAAAAGTGTTCGACTGTCGCCCACCATCGTAGGGGGCTTCTTCGGGAACAAAGAAACCATAAATGAAAAATAAAATACAAGGAAATATACAAAATTGAAAAAAAGCCAATTTCAAAACATCAGACCACGGTAACTGAGTATGTCCACCATACCAAAAGCAAAACTTTTCTGAATTGAAAATTTGGTACAAAGGATAAGAAAGTTTAGACACAAGAGCACGGTACCTCAGTAAGTCCACCATACCAGAGGCGAAACTCTTCTGAGAGGATTTTTTTTTTAAAGTAGGGGAAAATCCTTTAAGAACATCTGGGAAGATGACCCAGATAGTGTCGGACTTCCGCTCGAACTACGGGTACCGACTAAAAACCCCAACTTCTTCGGGCCGGGCCCTTGACCCCCAATCCCTCCGTCGAAACAGTACAATAGTGCTGGAGCACTTTTGTAAACAGTTTTTTTTTAAGTTTAATCCACTCGCAAAGGGTAACTCCATTATTCTTTCAAAACACTGCGAGTAGGATGCGGAAACAAGGATAGATGGCGATGAACCGCCTTCTTGAACAAGGATAGGTTGTAATTTTTGGGAAAAATTTCTTTCGGTAACAAGTTCCATAATTTGGAAGTTCTGTAGAAAAAAGAGTCTCCATAGACAGAAGTCCTCACTGTGTCAAGCTGGACCGCACAGGAAATTGCTGTTTCCAACTGTCTAGTACGCCTCAAGAATCTTGCCCTTGAGGGGATTAATCCTATTAGTTCCTGCGAGCATCTTCCATGATAGTACTTGTAGAAAAGAGACAAGTCACCAACCATACGCCTGTACTCTAGTGTTTCGAGAAAATCGGTTAGACTCTCGTCATCAATTAGGCGAATCGCTCCTCTTTGAATTGAATCCAAGAGAGCTAAAGTGTGTTTTGGGGCTGAACTCCAAACATGGGAACAGTTTTCTCCGACTGCCTTCTATGCCTCAAGAATCTTGCCCTTGGAGATAGTTCCTGTGAGAATCTTCCATGATAGTACTTGGAAAAAAGAGACAAGTCATCAACCATTCACCTGCGCTCTAATGTTTCGAGAGAATTGGTCAAACGTTCTTCATCAATTAGGCGAATCGCTCTTCTTTGAATTGAATCCAAAAAAGCTAAAGTGGGCTTTGGGACTGAACTCTAAACATGAGAACACTATTGACTAGTGTTGCCCTAACTTGAGCGTTGTATAGTGTTAATAGCTGATGAGATGCGAAGTACTTTTTAGCTCTGAAAAGAAAGCCTAGCTTCTGGTAATGGCGCCCACATGATCGTCCCAAGAAAAGTTAGCGCTCGCCTGAAACATAAGAAACAAACAAAACAAAAATTTCCGAAATGGAAGTCGTAGCGTAGAGGACCATCCTTGGTCTCCTAATCTTGGTTGGGATGGTGGGGCTGGATCGTAATCCACTGCCTGTCGAACTAGTTCGTTGGGATGCGTTTCCGCTCTCACAATCGCCCTGGAATTAATTTCCCTAAAAAAATCTCTTACCAAAGGTAGTTCAGCTTTCCTATGGAGTTGATTGTTTCTCACAAACCATGGAGCGTCCATGGCCTGTTTTAGAAAGACGTTCTGGAACACCTAGAGTTTCTTCATTTGATTATTCGTCGACCAAGCTGGAGATGCGTAGGTCATCGCTGGTCTTTTGATTGATTTGTATAGTAACACTTTAAGTCCAATGGACAGGTTACTACTTCTACCAAGCATCGCTTGCAGCATTTGGCTTTGGATACTGCATAATCGATGTGTGCCTGGAAGGTAAGTCTCTTATCAAGAATTACACCTAGATACTTTGCCTAAAGTCTCCAGTCGACGTTTTGCCCATGAACATTTACATGTCCGTACGGTTGGAGTCTTCTTCAGATGAAAAATACTGCTTGGGTTTTGTCTACGTTGACTTGGATTCTCCATTGACCGAAATAATCTAGTAAACTGTCTGTTGCCTCCTGAGGTCATCTAGTGACCAACTCTGGACTGCAAAAGTACGCCACCAAAGCTGTGTCGTCTGCATAAGTTGCCAATAAGGTGTGGATGATTGTTGGATTGGTTCTTGGGATGTCTGCTGTGAACAGAGAATACAGCAAAGGTGACAAGGCAGAGCCTTGAGCCACCCCATACTGTAACTATAAACTGGTTTGATAGCTCCTGTCCCACCTTTGCTCTGAATGAGCGCTGGTCCAGGAACGAGCTTACCATTTGAACCATTGTTAGAGGTATTCCAAACTGGTGCATCTTGTAGACTAGTCCTTGGTGCCAAACTGTGTTAAATGCCTTGGAGATATCCGATCTCATGTTATCAAGATTTCATTTCTAAAAGAAGAGCACAAACGATTTTTGGGTTCGCTTGAACTTGACCTTCAACAACCTTACTTTTACGTTTTTTTGATGTTTCCATGAGTGCAACTTATTTTTTCATCGAACCATAGTTCAGTTTATATTTAAAGGAGAAAATAAAAACAAAACAGCTCATGGGTCAAAATAACACTTAACATAGACCAACATTGTCCCTATTTTCAAAGTTCAAAACCTCAGTTTATTTTCAAAAAAATCGATCCAACTACCTGGTTCCAGTTCATGCGTTGAGTGATTGTTTTAACCACTCCCTGCAGCTGGTCTGAGGTAGAGTGCATGGGTTGGAATCCAAGTTCCTTAGGAATGAAGTCGCGATCGCTGATGATATTCTGCAGACGTTTCCTCAAAATCGTTTTCGCCACCTTACCCAAGTTGAATAAGAGGCTAATTGGCCTGTAATTTTGAGAAAATTTCCCATCATTACCTGGCTTAGGAATGAATATAACGTTTGCAGATTTCCACCTTGTGGGAAAATACCGGTACTTAAACTTGGAATTGACTACTGCTCCAAAGTATTTGACACCTTGGTCCGGAAAATTCTTCAGAACTTGGTTTAGAATTCCGTCCGGACCTTCCGAGAGGAACGAAAGAAAGGAAAACTTTATACACCATTGGTTTGCGCGATTACTTCCGAAGGTTTCCGATGGTTGGTTTCCAGATGGAGGAAAGCATGTAACCGCCGTCTCTGTTGATGTTTTTGGGGAAATTTGGGATTTCAATGGCCTCGCGTATTTGCCTACTATAGTAATTGGGAATAATAGATATAATTGAAATATTAGTAAAAAAAATCTTATGTCCGGTCTCATGTTATCAAGATTTCTTCTCTAAAAGAAGCGCACAAACGATTTTTGGGTTCGCTTGAACTTGACCTTCAACAACCTTACAAAATACTGTTCCTTTTACGTTTTTTTGATGTTTCTATAAGTACAACTTATTTTTTCATCGAACTATAGTTCAGTTTATATTTAAAGGCGAAAATAAAGACAAAACAGCTCATGGGTCAAAAAACATTTAACATAGACCAACATTGTCTCTATTTTCAAAGTTAAAAACCTCAGTTTATTTTCAAAAAAATCGATCGAATTATTTAAGTGACCATTAACTAATGCATAGATATTTTTTCATTTTTGTGGCACTAAAAAAAAGTAAAAAGTAAATATATAATTATAGTAAAAGTAAATATCCATTAGTAAAGTCAGTAACAAAAAAATGTGTCAAAGTAACCTTGGTTTACGGTAGTTTCAAATTTGGCAAAAAATGTCAAAATTTTGCATTTAAGTTGAAATTGTCGTCAGTTTTAAAGTTAAAATGTTAGGAGCTGAGAAAGATTTCGAGGAAAACCTAAAGTAAAAATGTTAGAACAATCTAGGTTGCATTTTTTGAGATAAGGTAAGGATGTTGGGAAAAAGTCAAACTTCATAAACAACATTTTGACTAAAAATGTTTATGCAAATAGAATACAAGCTAGACTGCAAATACATGCAGCCTTCCAGGCCTGTATAGTGAATCATAGGTAGCTGAACTAACAATAGTTGAAACACTGCCACCTAGTGGAGAGGTTGCTCTCTAGGAAAGTTGCCAGAAGTCAAGGCTTCTAATGCACAGACCAGAGACTAGCACAGACCAATAGATTTGAATGTTTATTAGATTCGAGATTTGGAAACCAAACTGACGAGAACTAACAAGATCGAAACCGGTCTTTGGTTTCCAAACTTCGAATTTAAAAAATGTTCAAACCTATTGGTCTATGCATTAGAATAAAAATGTTTACAAAAAATTGCAGTTTAAACTCGAAATATTTAGGAGAAAAAAAAAAGTTGAAATTTTACGAGTAAAATTAGATTATTTAAATTACGAAGTCGACGCTTCGAAAATTGAGAGTTTAAACTTGAAATGTTATGAAATTTTGTTTTAAAATTTTTCAGCTTTAAGTGGGAATTTTAAGAAGAAATGGAAATAAAATAAAGAAGCAATAGAAAAAAAAATAAAGAAGAAATAGAAATAATACTATTTAGTGCTAAAAAAAGATCTCATAAAAGCCAAGTAGATTAAAAATTGTGACTGTTGTCGCGAATATTGTAGGTTATAAATAGAATATGCGAAATGGATTGCCTTGGATTCATCTAATTATTAATTATTAATGAACTGAAACTGAACATATATTATACAAATAAGTTTGTAACAGAAAATAAGGTAAACACTCTCTTGTATCATGGGTAAAGTAAATTTCTATTGATATTATTATTACGGGGAAAAACCTCTAAAGTTGATCTAAGAAGAGCGATTCGCCTAATTGATGACGAGAGTTTGACAGATTCTCTCGAAACACTAGAGCCAGTTTGGAATACCTCTAACAATGGTTCAAATGGTAAGCTCGTTCCTGGACCAGCGCTCATTCAGACCCAAGGTGGGACAGAAACTATCAAACCAGTTTAGTATGGGGTGCCTCAAGGCTCTGCCTCGTCACCTCTGCTGTATTCTCTGTTGACAGCATACATCCCGAGAACCAATTCAACAATCGTCCACACTTTTTTGACAACTTATGTAGACGACACAACTCTCTTACTCCTACAGTCCAGAGTTGATCACCAGACGACCTCAGGAGGCAACAGACAGTCTACTAGATTACTTCGGTCCAAGTCAACGCAGAGAAGACCCAAGAAGTCTTTTTCACCCGAAGAACGCTCCAATCGTATGGACATGTAAATGTTCATGGGCAAAACGTCGACTGGAGACTTCAGGCAAAGTATCTAGGTGTAATTCTTGATAAAAGACTTACATTCCAGGCACACATCGATTATGCAGTGTCCAAAGCCAAATGCTGCAAGCGATGATTGGTAGAAATAGTAACTGTCCATTGGACTTAAAGTGGTTCTATACAAATCAATCATAAGACCAGCGATGACCTACGCATCTGTAGCTTGGTCACAGACGACGGATAATCAGATGAAGAAACTCCAGGTGTTCCAGAACATCTTTCTGAAAAAAGCCATGGACGCTCCGTGGTTTATGAGAAACAATCAACTCCATAGGGAAGCTGTACTACCTTTGGTAAGAGATTTTCTTAGGGAAATTAATTCCAGGGCGATGGTGAGAGCGGAAACGCATCCCAACGAACTAGTTCGACAGACAGTGGATTACGATCCAGAAATTCCAACCAGGATTAGGAGACCAAGGATGGTCCTCTAGGCTACGACTTCCATTTCGGAAATTTTTTGTTTTGTTTGTTTCTTATGTTTCAGGCGAGCACTAACTTTTCTTGGAACGATCATGTGGGCGCCATTGCCAGAAGCTAAAAAGTGCTGCGCATCTCATCAGCTATTAACACTACTACAAAGCTCAAGCTAGGGCAACACTAGTCAATAGTGTTCTCATGTTTGGAGTTCAGCCCCAAAACACACTTTAAGTCTCTTGGATTCAATTCAAAGGGGAACGATTCGCCTAATTGATGACGAGAGTCTGACCAATTCTCTCGAAACACTAGAGCACAGGTGTATGGTTGGTGACTTGTCTCTTTTTTTACAAGTACTATCATGGAAGATGCTCGCAGGAACTAATAGGATTAATCCCCTCAAGGGCAACATTCTTGAGGCGTACTAGACAGTTGGAAACGGCAAATTCCTGTGCGGTCCAGCTTGACACGGTGAGGACTTCTGTCTATGGAGACTCTTTTTTTTCTACAGAACTTCCAAGTTATGGAAGATGCTCGCAGGAACTAACAGGATTGATCCCCCAAGGGCAAGATTTTTGAGGCCTACAAAACAGTCGGAGAGAGCAAATTTTGTGTCCAGCTTGACACAGTCAGGACTTCTGTCTACGAAGACTCTTTTTTCTGTAGAACTTCCAAGGTATGGAACGCGTTACCGAAAGGAATTTTCCCCAAAAATTACAACCTGTTCTTGTTTAAGAAGACATCTATCGTTATCTATCCTTGTTAATCGTCATCTATCCTTGATTCCGCATCCTACTCACAGTGCTTTGAAAGCATAATGGGGTTACCCTTTTCGAGTGGATTAAACCTAAAAAAAAAAAAAACATTTTCTGATGATGGTCATAAGGGAAACACCCTCTAAAGTTGATGTCCTCTGATACTAATTATGTCATAAGGCCCTTATGACATAATTAGTATCAGAGGACACTTATGGTATGATCAACTGTAAGGGATGTTTTCCTTATGATAAGGGAAACACCCCTCAAAGTTGATCATACCATAAGTGTCCTCTGATACTAATTATAGGGTTAACATCCTCTAAAGCTGATCATACGAAGTATCCTCTGCAGTGGCGGCTGGTGACTTTTTGACAGGGGGTGCGCAGATGCAAAAATACTAGTAGTTAAGAGTTTAGGTGACTCCAGTGTCATAGCAAGATATTAAATTTAAGAGAAACAAAAGTGACACAAAAGGTGTGATATTTAATAATATTTTTACGAATTAAATTTAATTACCATCTTATAATTTCCATTTCATGAAAACTGCATTTGAAAATAAAATATATTTTATTGCAAGGTTCTAATTAAACTCTACAAAAACACAAAAACAATTTTTTTAAAACAAAATCCGCTCTACGATCTTTTAAAGAAATAAAGTCTTCATTACTTTCTCAACAAAATTGTTTAAATCCAAATCTATAAATGAATAATTAGACCCTAGAATGGGTACTGCTATCTCTTTGTGAATAGCGGTACTAATGGCAGTTAGGCCTGGAAGCGGCACAATTAGCAATCGCAATCAGATCAGCCGGGACCTACGCATTTAGCATCATAAACGTAACTACACACTCCAAACTCTGACTCGTACTCACCATTTGGCAATATCGCACATGCGCGGAGCGGCGTACCCCGGGCTAGCTTTAACGTGGTGTTCTGTAGGTGCATAATTCTGCGCGCACCAACTTATTTAAATTTCCTTATAATATTTAATATGTATAACGGAATCAAACGTTGGGGTATTTGATTCCAAGTCATTCACAAGTATTATTATGTGTAGTATGTCATTATTTTGTGTTTAAAAATGTGATAAATCGAAGTCTTTTACATTAAACAGAAAAGAATAGATCGCTCATTTCACGAGGAGCGCGCGCTCTTGCGCTCTTTAAGACCAGCCGCCACTGATCCTCTGATACTACTTACAGAGTTAACAACTTTAAAGTTGATTTTGAGGTAAACACCTCCTGTAGCTAATTTAAGGATAAACGCCCTCTTACAATTACATCTAAAGTACTTCCTTTCTCTCATATCTTTACACAAACACCTTCTACCTTTAAAACAGGGTAAACACTCTTATTAGTGGCCTCCATCCTCTCCTTACAGAGTCACCCCTGACCTACAGCTATTTTCATCTCATTATCTTTATTTTACTATATTGCATCAGCCCTTACCTTCTCTGATAATTACAAGCATTGACCTTTTTAAAATTTATTAACAAGGCTTCTCAATCAGGTCACTGTCGAAAGAGACCTAACCTTATGCACACCCATTCACGCACTATATTTAAATTCTTTCTTCGTTTTCTAGAGACTTATTCTTCTTCTGATTTTGCTTCTATTCGCTCCGGGTATTCCCCGTAGCATACTGTCACTCTACTTCAGAAACAGAGACTTTCTTTATGCTCCACCTGCAGTGTTGGCAACAGTTGATAATTCAAATTTAAATAAGTGGAACATTCATGGGATTCGCACTATTCACGACAACTGTAGATGCCAACAGTGTCTACGATATTCTCAAATTAAAGTACAAATATTTTGACAATTTTTATTTCACATTTTCGAATTTTTTGAACGCTGGGTGCCTAAAAGTTGTACCTTCTAAAGTGATACATACTAGTAAACCAGTAAAGAGTTCAAATTTGGCGCATTTTAGTCATTTTACTTGTAGGGAGGAAATTTTAAATTTGTATTATGGGTTGCATATCAGCAACAGATCATGTTAAACTTAAGATATAAAACCTCTTTTTTAAGATGTTAAACAAATAATGCCAATTAAATATTCTGTAATGAAACACTTGAACTTGAAAATATTTACATATTACCAATCATAGACCGGTTTTGGTCTTCTTTGTCCTCATCAGTAGGATGCTTAAGGAAAATGATGAACTTTTAAGTGAACTTTTTTATTTGGGTATTTCATTAGAACGAAATGAGTGGTGGAATATATTTTATTATAATTGGTTACCTTGTCGAAATACTCACTTTATTTTTGAACGATTTTTCTGGGCCTAATGAATGTAGAGATACTCTTTAATTCAACGTCCAGTTTCCCTAAAAATTCGATTTGGTTAGCTTAACGTAAAGTATTTGAATTTTAAATAGGCGACTGACTGAAATTTCAAATGATTATTTTACACACCACAATACAATTATTGATCAACATTTTTTTGATAAATTCTCCTCTAACTTTATAGAGTGTTTTATGAAACTTACATTTTTATCTTTCACACACACAGTATGTGGATCCCCTACGTAACCATTGAAGCAGAAGCATTTTGGATAGTGGTTTACATAAAGACATTGGGCGTTGGTACTACAAATATCACGACATCCAGTGCGACATACATTATCTTTACAATATTTATTTGTGGTGCAATCTGACTGATGTAGGCATGTTTCACTTATGTTTTGATGATTACTACCTTCAAATAATTAATAAATCTGTTTTGTTTATGAGATAAAATATTTTTTTTGTTGCTTCACGTATCAGTTTGTTTTATTTATGGGATAAAAAAATTTTGTTATTGCTTCATGTATCAGTCACCATCAAAGATAAAAAGAAAAATATTCTATAAGAAATTTTTATGACGTGCTATTTTACTTCAGTTAAAATTCGAATAAAGTAGTTTAATTTTTGCATATGCATAGATTAGTTTGACTTACCACTAATAAAATAACCCATTAAAATCAAAAATATTATTGAAACATTTTTCGTGGTCGTTACCGTTAACATAATGTTAAAATGAATTTTTCATTCCATGCAGTTTATCAACTTACAAATTATCACCTTGACTTTGTAAATGTCACCTAATAATATGGATAAGCTTAAATTTTCACTTCCTTTATCACATACATGAAACATTTTTTTAAATACTACAGCATTTCAAATTTTGCGGCAAAGTTAAAGGAATTGTCGACTAACGAGTAGTAACATTATTTAAAAGCATTAAACTTAGTCACAAAATTTTTTGAGACGTTTCTTTTTGCACGTTTCCATTAAAAAAGTTTTCGACTTTATCTAGAATTCTTTTGGAATTTATTTTCGAATTTCGATCTCATATTATTTTACAGTGTTTTTTCGATATCCTATTTTTTTTGAAATTTGGATATTGTTCTCCTCATTCCAAAATTACAATTATAATTTTTACTTTATTGCCAAACTTTCGATTGTTTTCTTTATAAAATGCGATTTTTTTTCGCAATTTTTTGAAATTCTAAAAATTCAAGGGAAAAATTTACAATTTTGCACTACCCTAATTTGGAAAACCAAAGTAATTCTCCCCCTTAACAATTTTTTGTATCCAAATATATTTCTGTTTCAATTGATCGTAGTAATCAGATGTTTCAGTTTCCAAAGACTAACAACTTTATCTTGTGAGCTAAAATACTCTATTATTTCTAGCAGAAGTAGTACTGGAAAAGATCCTCAATGCGGCCTTCTACAGTTCCACATATTTCTTCTTAGTAGATCAGTGAAGAGTTAAATATTGTGTAAAAACTTCGAGTTCCTTGTAATAAAGAAAAAATTGCTAAATACGTTTGACACTGACCGCTTTACAAGAATACGATATGTAAAAATTGCATGTAAACCACATATAATAATGCTTACTAATTAGGAATTTAATAATAACTTAATTTAATATAAATAAAAGAGAGAAATTGTATTCATAGATAAAAAAAAAATTACCAAGGCTAAAGAGTATCACATTTATTGATATGTTAAAATATTAAAAATATAACAAGTTAGAAACGACCTTTAAAATTGTACTTGCTAATGTGGAATCTCAAACGAGTTATCTAGACTTACTCAATTATTATTTTTTTATTATTTATTATTACAATTAAAGATACTAAATCCAATCCATCATTTACATGAAGGTTCCCTTGTATGCTTCTGGTAATTTGCAAGCACGACAGTGTTATTAGTTATAGTGTCGTAATTTGCAAGTACCCAGAAGCTAGAACCAATTTACCAGTGTCGTCAGCGAGACCAGGTAAACACTGAAGAGTCGGGAATTCCACGGTACCCATTTAGTGCGAAAGATCTTGCTACCGATTTGTCCTTCATGTGATTCAGCGGCAAAATATCAAGAAGAGAATAATATGGTTCGGAATAATTAAACGAATTTATGATGCCAGTGACGCTGAAGCTGTGGTGAAGTGCAGTGGTTATAGTATAATAGTGGACAATGACCATCAAAATTAGCATCGTTATCTTTATACTGTTGTACTTTTCTATAGTTTGTTGTGAGAAATGTAAGTTGAATTACGCCTCCTGTTTTCATCAGTTTATACGCAGCCGTGCGATTACTTAAACACGCATAATTTGATAAAATTTGTTCATTTTTTCATGCTGCTTGATAAATTTGCTCTGTATCTTTAGATAGACAGGGAATTTTTTGTGGCATGGATTGGTCCCTGGTTATCTTCAAAAATTGAAATACAGAACTTGTCCCCTGAAACCAAGAAAGATTAAAAAACACAACAAAGGTTGATCTAACGCGCTTCGACAGCCAAGCTGTCATCTTCAGAGAGTTGCGTTAGAGCAACCTTTGTTGTGTTTTTTAATCTTTTTTGGTTTCAGGGGATAAGTTCTGTATTTCAATTTTTACAGAGGATTTTATTAAGGAGAGGGGGGTATATTGTCTTTGATTTTACTTACCTTTCAGACAGTGTCGTAGATAGCTTTTAATTTAATGATATGTTTCTCAAAAAAAAAAAATAATTCCCTACGTTTGCAGAAACAAGTACAAACAAATTGTTTACATTCAGCACGTATTGAAAAAAATACTGGTAACTAAAACTTCAATTCAAAATTGATTTATAAACCAAAAAACCAGAAAAGAAACGTTACTTTTGTCAACATCAAAATAAAAATATCCATTCAACTCGGTTTAGTACGCATTCAGAAACAAGTAATCAGAATACGTTCAAAATCGAGTAATTAGAATACGTTCAGAGCCGAGTAATCAGAAAACGTTCAGAAACGAGTAAAGGTATTATTATTACATACAACAATTGACTTCTTGGAGGAACTCGGGTGACGTTTGCTTCTGGTTAATTACGATAATTACTGACAATCTCTGTTTCTTTCTCAATTTTTTTTTATTCTCGAAACTTGGCATTCTTCCAACCTCGATTTTTTGCACAATTCGCCTATTCCTGAAATTTTCTAACTCTTCAGAAGAACTCGACTTTCTAAATTAAGAATTTTTGAATTTTGAACGAATTGTACAAAACGAATTCGATCAAAAATGTCGATTTTAAAGTGGCATCTTAACTCTTTCGCGACACGTGCTATTTTCCTATTTTTAAGTATGCTCATAAAGCGGGCAGTTTTCGAGGTTTACGGAATCGTATGGTCTTCGTCGTTATAGCATACATTTACCGGAAAAGTACGATAATCGGAGTCTCTACAAGAATATTGTACCAAATTAAAAATTTAATTCGGATTAATTAGTCTTCGACTATTTGTCACATTTTTTTAACACGGAAATATACGGTCTTCGGCGCGAGAGGATTAAAAAGGAATGTTTTTCAAATTTAAACTGAAAAGTTTCAAAAAAAGTCGAGATTTAACAGAATTTTCGAGTTCCAAATCTAAATAGGAATTTCGAAAAGAAGAATACAAAGCAAAATTCTGTGGACAGAAAATGTTGACTATAATCTAAAGATTTTGAAAAGAAACTTCAAAATGTAAAGAAGAAAATGTTCCTCTACATTTCAATATAAACGCAAGTACCAAATTCCACAATTTCGAGTTTAAAACTTAAATGTTTTGAAAGTAAAGAAAAAGAATTCGTAAAAAGGAAAAATATGCCACTGAGCATTAGGAAAAATTTGCGTTGAGACAAATTGATCGGCGATTAACGATCAACGATTTCAGCTTTTAACGTATTTAGGCAGCTTTAAACACAATCACGTTCATTATAGTGTAACGAAATATAAATTGTAGAATTTAATACGTAAGAAAAGTTTCTAGAAAGATCTGATAAGGGGAAAGCGGCCGCGATAATGAAGCAAACGGCAGATAAGCGTTCCGGAAATTTCGGCAAACGATAAGCCTTCTCTGCGGGATTTTTCTAGAAGCCGGGAGCCAAAACTATATAAGGCGGTCGCCTTTCCCTCGAGTCAGTCAGTTAGAGTCAGTCAGTGTAATTAGTGAGTTAGTAGTTAGAAGTAAATCAGCGAGTTAGTAGTTAGAAGTAAATCAGTGAGTTCATTATCCAGTTGTAGTGTTTCGAGTTTAGTTTGGTAATAAAGTGGGTATTATTCAATTCACGTGTTAATAATCAATTCGAACCGATAAGCCCGTAACAATGTAAAAATTACTTACCTGTTGATACCCATTTCTACTATCTTAGAGATTGAATTTTGAAAAATCCTCCCTTAGTGCTCACCTACGTATTATGGGGAAATATTTATGAAATTTCATACTCCTGGCCCCAACCGTTGAAGCTATATATCTGTAAGAGTCAGTGCTTCGAGATTTATTAAATAGACAAGCCATGTACCCGATGAGATTACATTTCAGATACCCTTAGATTTTTCTCAAACGTTAAAAAATCCATAATTTTGGTGAAAGGGACTCTTACTCACGTATTACTCTAGTACTACCGAAGTAGTACTCTTTCCAAATTATTGATATTAACAATGACGTATTTTATGTATTTCTTTATTGAATGTAATTCTTTGTTCTGATATTTATTTTAATTTCAGGTCTTTGGCGTTTTATTGATAACTTGTTAGAGAAAAATGATAAACAAATCTTGTCTCTAGCAAGTTTTGATGGAACCATTGGTTCTTGGTCAAAAATTAATATACAAATCTTGTCCCTTGAAGCCAAAAAAGGTTGAAAAACACAACAATTGTCCTAACGCAATTCGATAATCAAGCTATCATCTTCAGAGAAATATTTCTTGTCCCCTGAAACCAAGAAAGATTAAAAAACACAACAGAGGTTGCTCTGTTGATATTTTTAATCTTTCTTGGTTTCAGGGGACAATACTTTACCTCTCTGAAGATGATAGTTTATCGAAACGCGTTAGAGCAACTGTTGTTGTATTTTTTAATCTTTCTTGGTTTCAGGGGGCAATATTCTATCTCTCTAAAGATGATAGTTTATCGAGACGCGTTAGAGCAACAGTTGTTGTATTTTTTAATCTTTCTTGGTTTTAGGGGGCAATATTGTATCTCTCTGAAGATGATTGAATTCCTTCCTAATATAAATTTTATAACTACATTTTGTTACATTATTATTACTATTATTATTGACTATAGTGTCATGAGTTGTGTGGGACAGAGTTGGTGACCCTTTAAAGTACAGATTTCAGCATTTGCTGCAGTTTTAGTTTGCCTTCCGATCGCATTTACTTGTACTTCTGTATTTCACGTATTCTTTCAGTGGAACCTCCTTTAGACTCCGAAAGCATCTGTTTTGTGGCAGATCTTCATCCATTTATTATAGAACTTGTCCCCTGAAACCAAGAAAGATTAAAAAACACAACAAAGGTTGCTCTAACACATTTCGACAGCTAAGTTATCATCTTCAGAGAGATATACGTATATATGGTACATCTCTGAAGATGATAGCTTGGCTGTCGAAACGCGTTAGAGCAACCTTTATTGTATTTTTTAATCTTTCTTGCTTTCAGGGGACAAGATTTTTATATCAAACGATAAGGAGTTAATTTTAGGGGAACTTGTTCTGCGCATACACTCCTTTTCATCTGATGTATTTTGAATTTCTTTCTTTTCCGAAAACCCTTGAATATGTCAAATTGTGGGTAAAACGATGACATGTATTATCAACGTTGTTCGTTCTGCAGCAGTTTTCCAGTTTTACCTCCGCATGGCCACACATATAAGAAGTGCGATAAGCAAAATAAACACCGCCGCGCCGATGCGAGAGCATGTCATACAGTCAAAGTGATGAGTTAACGCCATATACTTTCAAGATATGGTTAACGCCATAGAGAAAGGTTAACGGCGATGGCGCTGGTATGGTGGACATACTGAGTTACCGTGCTCTTCTGTCTAAATTTTCTTATCCTTTGTATCCTTTGTACCAATTTTCAATTCAGAAGAGTTTTGCCTCTGGTATGGTGGACATACCGAGTTACCGTGCTCTGATGTTTTGAAATTGGCCTTTTTATTTTTCTTTTTTTTGCACATTCCCTCATATTCCTCTTTTCATCTATTTTTCTTTCTTTGTTCTTAAAGAAGCCTCCTACGATGGTGGGCGAAACGTCGAACACTTTTAGTAGTTCTTTGACACGGTCCAATCCCGGAAGAAGTTTATCCTTTCAATTTATTTGATTAATTCTGATTTTTTTGAAAATGTTACACATAAATTCGATCTTTTTCAAAATTGTTATTCCTTTTTTCAAAATCTTGATTTTTTTTCTGTAAATTTAATAATGCTGAAAAACTGACTTTTGAAAACTTCTACCCTGTTTTTTAAATTTTCATCTTGATCCAACTTTTGACAATTTTTCAACGTTTTGATTTTTTTTGAAAACAGATTTTTTTTTTAAATTTAGACTTTTCTGTAGTAAATTGAACTTTATTTGAAAAATTAGATTTTCCTTTAATTTTTGTTTTTTTTGTGAAGTTTAGATTTTTACAAAATTTTGACATTTTAAATATTTTCGAACCTTTTTCAGAATTTAGACCTTTTTTGAATATTTCGACCTTTTATCATCAAAATTTCGACTTTTTCTCGAAGCTGTAACTTTTTCAAAATTTGATTTTTTTGGAAAATTTCCCCCTTTTTTCAAAATTTCGACTTCTTGTTAAAAATTTGGCACAACGTTTTTTTTTAAATTTCGATTTTTTCGAAATTTAGGATTTTTATATGATCATGTTGAAACATTTTTTTCTAAAATCTTTACCTTTTTTCTGAAAATTTCCACGTTAGTTCACACTTTGTACTATTTCTCGAAGTTTTAACTTTTTTCTGAAAATTCCGACTTTTTCCCGAAAATTTTCACTTATTTTAAAAATTTAATTTTTTTCAAAACTGCCACTTTTTGAGATATTTGAATTTTTTCAGTATTTTAACCTTTTTTGAAAATTTTTACCTTTTACTATTAAAACTTGGACTTTTTTCGAAGTTAATCAATCAAAATTTGAAGTTTTTTTTTTTCGAAAATTTATTTTATTTTTCAAAAGTTCGAATTTTTGAGAAAACTTCGACATTTTTTCAAAATTCGCTCGTTCCAGAAATGTTTTCATTTTTATGAAGAATCTATTTTTTCAAATTACGAATTTTTAAATTTTGAACGAATTCTACATAACGAATTCAAGACTTACCTAAATTTCGATTTTAAAGCTGTCTAAATTCCAAACAATCTGCAAAAAAAATTGCAGCTTCGAGTTCAAAGTCAAAATTTTAGAAAAGAAGACAAATATAGCACAAAGATAAAAATTGGAAGTTTATATTAGACATTTTCTAACATGTCACCGATTCAAGTTTACTCTCAAAATTTCGACCTCAAATTCAAGATTCCGGCTTTTAATTGGAATATGAATGTTGTATTTTTCTACTGAAATTTTGACTGAAATTTTCAATTTCTAGGAAAAATTAGGTATAGCGAAATTTTATCGAAAATTTTAAGAAAAAAAGCGAAATCCTGGAATTGTGGGAAGTCTTAAGAAGTAGGCTTCGTAAAAAAATCATTAGAATTTGAGATTTTGAGAAAAAATTGGTATATTGAAATTAAAGTGAAATTTGAAGGAAAAAATTCAAGATAACTCGAAATTATTTTAGTAACCTCAAGGGGTATCAGTTTATAAAAGGGAAAATCCAAGTTTAAGAAAAAAAAAACAAATTTTGAGTATTTGTTCTGAAGAAAAAATTGGAACTTTCAGAAAAATTCGAATTTGCAAATAAAATTGCCAGGACTCGGTGCTTTAATGAAAAAGACTCCACTGCTTTAGTCCAAATTTATAATAGAACATAAAAGTTTTTTCTTAAACTCGAAATTTTAGGAAACAAATAAAAATATTTGGAGAAAAAGGTCCAAATTTCAAAGAAGAGCCGAAAATTTTGAAAAGAGAACATTCAAGTTATACAACATAAAATTCAGTTTGGCTTAAAATTTTGAGAATAGAAATCATCTTTCTTAGAAAATGTGGACTTGTAAATTTCTAATCCAACTTTCCAAAAAAATATTTTTTTAAAGCAAATTGGTAATTTTGAGATCAAAGTTGCATAAATTTGTGTAAAATTTTGAAAAAGGAGTTTCTAAAAAATCCCAAATTTTAGGGTAAAGTAAAAATTATTTTAAGAACGTACAAATTCAACGAAACGAAATAAACCGTTATTTTTTTTTCAGTTCTGTTCCGGTTCTCGTTTCGACAAAAATAAGGATTTTTTTCGGTTTCCTGTTTTCGGTTCAGTTCCGGTTCGAAGCCCTGCTTTATACTACAGATTTCATCATTTGTTGCAGTTTTAGTTTGCCTTCCGATCGCATTTGGTTGAACTTCTGAATTTCACGTATTCTTTCAGTAGAACCTCCTTTAGACTCCGAAAGCATTTGTTTTATGGCAGATCTTCATCCATTTATTATAGAACTTGTCCCCTGAAACCAAGAAAGATTAAAAAACACAACATAGGTTGCTCTAACACATTTCGACAGCCAAGTTATCATCTTCAGAGAGATATATGTATATATGGTCCCTCTCTGAAGATGATAGCTTGGCTGTCGAAACGCGTTAGAGTAACCTTTGTTGTATTTTTTAATCTTTCTTGATCTCAGGGGACAAGATTTGTATATCAAACGTTAAGGAGTGAATTTTTGTTCTGCGCATACACTTCTTTTCATCTGATGTATTTTGAATTTCTTTCTTCTTCGAAAACCCTTGAATTTGTCAAATTGTGGTTAAAACGACGACATGTATTATCAAAGTTGTTCATTCTGCAGCAGTTTTCCAGTTTTACCTTCTCTTGGCCACACATATCAGAAATGCGATAAGCAAAATAAATACCGCTACGCCGATGCGAGAGCATATCATATATAATCGTCATACAAAGTGATGAGTTATCGCTATATACTTTCAATATATCGTTAACGCCATAGAGAAAGGTTAACGGCATAGAGAAAGGTTAACGCCATAGAGAAAGGTTAACGCATAAAGGCAACTTTAAATCCAGTTGTGTGTATTTACTTATTGCGTACCTTTTTTAGGGTTTCAATGCCCATTTTAGGTCCTTGGAAGTTGAATTAAAAAAAAATCCTTTCTTAGTGTTGACCAACGGTATACGTAAGCTTCGTGTGCAAAACTTGATTTGACAGTTTTCAAATATTCCTCATTGACAGGCACGTAGCCAGGATTTTCGTTCGGGGAGGGTCCAACTCCCCATTTTTTTTTAAGTTAAAGACAAACTTCTTTGAAATGAGCAATATTGCAAAATTTAAAGAAAGGTTGAGTTGTTAAATTTATAAACGTCTTGGTTTTTTACCTAGTGCTCATTTTTTACTTTTGCGTAAAATTTCCAACCTTAACTTCGAAATTTGAACTATAATTTGAAGCTCTCAAGTTCGACTTCAGTCTCGATATTTAAATCTTTCAAATCTAGTGTATCTCGACATTTTGAAAAAAAAAATTAAAATTACCCAGTATTTTTTTCAAAATACGTGATTTTTGAACTTTTCAGAACAGCTTCAAATTTCAGATCAAAGACGAAATTGGGAATATTAGATATTAAAGATGAAATAAAAAAATTTCAATAGCAGCTTTCATTTTAATTTGTAATTTCGATTTTTGTCGAAACTTTAAATTTAATTTAGAAAGGAAAAGGGTGAATCTAAAAATCTTCAGGAAAAGCAGAAATTTGGACGAAAAATTAAAAGGATGAAAAAAGAAAAGAACTTTATCAAAGAAAATCCAAGAGCTTCAAAGTTAAAGTCAATTTTTTTTTGAACTAAAAATGTTGAGTTTATCGAAATATTTAGAAAAAATTTAAATATTGAGAAAAAACCCAAAATTTTCTGATGAAGCAAAAATGTTGGCTTTAAACTAGAATTTTTTTGAAAGTAGAAGAATTTCGTGATTAGAATTAAAATTTAAAAATATTAAAGCATACAATGTTTAGTGCAAAGCGAAAAATTTAGAAAAGAAATAAAAAAACTGAAATTTTAAAATAAAGATCTGCAGAAAAATTTAAAATTTTAAACAAAAAAAACACGCAAACATTATAAAAAATAGTTCTAGCTAAACTGAAAATTTTAAGTAAAACGAAATTTATAAAATCATTTTTTTAGAAATTTCGATTTTAAAGTCGAAATGGAAAAATAAAAATGTTGATATTTCTAAATTATTTCAAAATGTTAAATAAAAATTAAGTCTTAAAAACATCAAAAGTTGGAATTTCAAATGAAAATTTCGTTTGCATAAAAGGATTAAAAGTCCAAATGTGAATTAAAAAAAAGTTTATACTTTTAAACTAAAATGAATATTTTAAAAATAATGTCAAATTGCGTATAAATATGTTTATCAAAAGAGAGAAATCTCTGAAAAAGTTGAAATGTTGAATTTGAATCAAAAATTAAAAGAAAGTTAAAAGAATTTTACAAAAGAAGTTGATATTTCAAAAATTTCTAAAAATAAACGAAATTTAGAAAAACGTTGCAATATATAGAAAATTTATTAATCAAAAGTAAAACATTTTTGGGAAAAAACACCAGAATTCGGCAAAAAATTATTTATACGTCCTTGGAATTTTAAAAAATTAATTAATGAAATCGTTTATGTACGTACACTTGAACCCCCCCCCCCTGGCTACGTGCCTGCTCATCGAAGTTTCGATTTTTTTTAATCCCGAGACTTCTTACTTGAACATTTTAAATTCGTTTCGAATTTTCCCTAAATATATCAACTTTTCGCTTTCAATTTACATGTGCTTTCAAAATTTAAAAATAATTGTCTTGTTTTTAGATTAGATTAGATTGTTTGGTCGAGGACAAGATTTATATATCAAACGTTAAGGAGTTAACTTTAGGGGTTCAACCCATACTTTCCTTTTCATCTGATGTATTTTAAATTTCCTTCTTCTCCAAAAACCCTTGAATTTGTCAAATTGTGGTTAAAACGACGACATATATTATCAACGTGGTTCGTTCTGCAACAGTTTTCCAGTTTTACTTCCGCATGGCCACACATATAAGAAGTGCGATAAGCAGAATAAACACCGCCGCGCCGATGCGAGAACATTTCATACTGTCAAAGTGATGAGTTAACGCCATATACTTTCAGTATATGGCTAACGCCATAGAGAAAGTTTAACGCCATAGAGAGAGGTTAACGCGTAAAGACGACTTTAAATCCAATTGTCTGTATTATATATTGCTTACCTTTTTTAGGGTTTCAATGCCCATTTTAGGCCCTTGGAAGATGAATTTTAAAAAATCCTTTTTTAGTGTTCACTAACGTTATACGTAACCTTCGTGTGCAAAATTTCATTCTTGTAGAGTCACCCTTTTAGGCTGTGCGTTGCCTGTCAGTCGGTGTTAGAGTTTTATTAAACAGATTTCACAGTTTTCAAAGATTCGTCATCAAAACTTCGATTATGTTTAAATCTCGAGACTTCTTACTTGAAAATTTTAAATTCGTTTCGAATTCTCCCTAAATATACCAACTTTTCGCTTTCAATTTACATGTACTTTCAAAATTTTAAAATAATTGTCTTGTTTTTAGATTAGGTTAGATTGTTAGGTCGAGGTTCGCTTTAGGTCTTTTCAATTTTCAAATTTAACATTTTAAAGCGTAAATTACTGTTAAATATTGTTAATTACTACATGATGACATAATAATGACTTTAATTGCATTTTAAAAGAATACACGAAAACTGTTCTTTTAAACCATATAGGTAACTTTAGCGTTTGATAAAATGGCATATTTTATACTCGTAACTATCTATTTGACAAAACACTCCCATTAACTAGTTTGGCACCGATCTTTTCTCGTCAAATTAACATCTTATGGTCTTCCTCCTGGGCTCTGTCATTTGATATCCAATTTTCTCGCTGACAGATCTCTTCAGGTCGTCGTCGATGGCATCTCATCCATTTGCGATTAACGCAGGGGTGCCTCAGGGGTCTGTTCTGTCTCCTACTCTATTTCTGTTACACATAAACGATCTCTTAGTTTCAACTTCCAATCCTACGCTACGCAGATGTTGGTAACCTTGTGTCATCTTTCTTCTCCGACAAACCATTATCTATCGCTGCTACAGATCGACTAAGGGAACAGCAGAATTTTTAAAATTTTCAGTGCAACATAAATCAATCAGGTTTTTTTCAATTTATTTAACATTTCTTCGGCCCAGTTTGGAAATATTTAAATTTTTTATGGTTTGTTGACAATTTTCTAAACAATTTTTGAAATGCGACTACGTGAAGAATAAATCAATCAGATTCGGTCAGACCCTTTCATCCAAGTTAGCCCCTCAATATCAATCAATCAATATCGTAATTTCATAATTTTTTGCAGCTCCAACTCTTCCTTGTTTCCAATACGAATAATTCAAATTTTGGTAGGACTCATCCAGAGATTGATTCATCTCAAGTTTAAGATGCTCAACGGGCTTTAAATTTTCATTACAATTAGATAATAATATCCGGTCAATAAGGGTCTACCATGAAGAATAATATCCTGGTTTGCTTGCTAAAGAAGTGAAATTAAAATTTATTAAGCACTGCATGTGAAGCCAGATATCAAGATTTTTTTTTAACGCTAAATATAGACGACCAGTATTTCACTAGCTCCTAGAGAAACGTGATATTAAGTTTGTTAAAAAAATGTCGTTCTCAATATGTCATTTAACGTGGCATTAGTAAAACTCGTTTTAATATGGAACGTCTAGACCTCTAGACAAGTTAAGTTTTGATATTTTGTTTAAGAGCTATTCATTACATATTACGTATAATTAAAATGCATTTTTTCATTTCATTTCATAACATAATTTTGTCGACCTTGACTGTTGTAGCTCCTAATCGAATCGATTTATAAATATCACAATTTGGTTTCTTTAAGTAACCAATTGAAATACGGAACTTGTCCCCTGAAATTAAGAAAGATTAAAAAACACAACAAACGTTGCTCTTGTTGTGTTTTTTTAATCTTTTTTGGTTTCAGGGGACAAATTCTGTATTTCAATTTTTGAAGATAACCAAGGACCAGTCCCTTCCACCAAATTTAAGTAACCAAATTGTGTAAAATTAATAACACTAATAGCAACAAAAAAACGAAGCTAATTTACTGAAAAATTTACAGCTTCACGGGTTCGTATTACGGTGCATCTAGTTTCTGGATGCATCATTATAAAATGTGAAGTAAATGTAAATCATGTGAATTTGTAGAACAAACATCAATCTATAGAGTGAGATACGTATGTATAAATGAAGGATAAGTTATCAAAACAAAATATTTATTTCCCTGCAATATTATTATCTGTTATGGTATCCGAGAATTCCTTAATTATCAATTTGAGAAGAATAATGTTTGAACATTTTCATAAACAGATTTGAGTGATACAAAACGGCTTCCATTTTTGGTTTGGATTGGATTGAAATGCAAACGTGACGTCTTTTTCATTAAATATCAACTGTTGTGTTGAGAAGAAACTATGTAATTAAAGAGAAGTATGTAATCAAAGAAAAATATGTAATTAAAGAAAAGTATGTAATTAAAAAAAAGTATGTAATTAAAAAGAACTAATACATTTTTCCAAAGAATAATTAGACGCGTACATTTACACTCCCATGGTGATCCCGCTTAATTGAAGAACTAAGAAGTTGGTGGAATTATGCCAAAGTTAATATCCCTGAAGCTACGACTTCAGTTTATCCACAAGAGTGTGCGCCTCGATTAAAAACAAAACTCGAAGTTATTTATTCGCGACCGGATTTTGTGAATAATATTGCTGCCGTAAATTTACTGCCATTTATATCAAAAACCTGGAAGCGTAAAGTAACCAAGTATAATTTCAACAGAACCAACGACAATCACAGAATCATAAGGTGGGTGCTCAACGTTAAAAAGAAAAGTGTCTTAAGCAGTACCGAGAACAATAGTGATGGATTCGGCGACTAAGGAAGGGTTGTCTGAGTTAAAGCTATGGAAAAGATGCAAAGAAGTCTCTTAATTCTTCCCAGTTTGCAGAGTTAAAGTGTTACGGGGCTGCGTCTGGAAGGGAGGTGGTATATGAAGCGAGCCAGAGGCTGTTACAAGCTTGTAATCCGAATTTCCAAGCGGTGATGTCACAGAAATTTTATACGAATTTGGTGAATTTGTAAGGAAAAGGTCGAATAGAGTAGGTTGATGGGTATCTACATCAGGAATTCTTGTGGGTTCCTCAACTAATTGCGATAATCCAGAAGTGATGGCGAAAGCCCCTGCCATCCTTCCCGTGTCGTCAGTTCGGGAAGAAAACCTTAATCAATTTGTAGAAACTACTAGAATATGAACGAGTCTTAAAAAGAGTATGCGTTTAGATTGATCCTGATGCAATTTGAAAACGATTAAACTTCGTTTACATGACCTTCCTTTAAATTGGTTTAGTTGATTTTCTACAATTAAAAAATGAATTGATAGTAGTAACGTATCAATTACTATAATGTTGCAGGAAAATACTTCGCTACGCATTAATTTTATTTACGATAAAATTTACCAGATGTTAAATCTGTGGCTTTTCAACGGATTTGATTTATTTTGAGAATGACATAAAAAGCAATGACAAGCTGCTTATTTAATTAAATAATTTGCATAATTCGCGCTAAATATCGTACTCGTACACGTTTGATTCGCCTATAAATAAACGTTGAACCCTATTATGTAATTCAACTGAATCATAACTTTACTGGAGATTTTGTATAAAGTCAAGGACTTATTACATTATATTCTATGAATCCAACAGTCTCTACACTTACCAATTGACGACATTCTTAAAGTAGAAAATACAAAAAAATGACAAATTGATAAATTATTCAACTCCAATTAATTTTTCGATAAGTTATTCGTCACTAGTTTACTAAAATTGATTACTGCAACAAGTAAAATTTTTACACAATGGCACTTTAAAACCAGAATTCCTTTAGATGGCCTTAGGAGGAAAAGCAGCCTGTTATTCCTTTTCTGAATAATGAAAAAATAAAACCATCTATTTTCATCACCTAACTGAAATAGGAGAAACAAAGTTGACCTTTCAATTCACAATTTGCAAAAAAAAAAATTCAAGTACAAATTACTCTCAAAGGGCAACCCTTTTGGATTACTGCGAGTAGGATGCAGAAATAAACGTTTTTAAATATGAATAGGTTGCAGGTCGGAGGAAAAATTCCGTTCGGCAACGAATTTCGTCGTTCTATAGAAAAAAAGAGTCTCCATAGACGGAAGCTCTCTTTGAGCCCAGTCACATATAGGAATTTACTGTCTGATCTCTTTTCTCGAAATTGACATGATTATGCCATAATCAAATAGCCGCCGATCCGCCATAAAACATATGCTGTGCTTGGGGGTAAGAATACGTGAAGTACATAAGTTCAACCAAATGCGATTGGAAGTCAAACTAAAACTGCAGCAAATGCTGGAATCTGTAGTATAAAGTATCACCAACTCTGTCCCACTAACCAATAATAATAGTAATAGTATTGTAACAAAATGTAGTTATAAAATTTATATTAGTAAGGAATTCTCTAGAAAAATTTGATAATGGGAAGCGGCCTCGATAATGAATCATACGGCAGTCAGGCGCTCTAGATGTTTCCGGAAACGATAAGTTGTATCTGTACGGATTCCCTTCTAAAAAACCGGAAGCCTATAAATACGCGATCGTCTTTCCCTCAGTCATTTAATTAAATAGTGAGTTAGTTAGTTGGGGGGTCAGTTAATGAGTCAATTAGTCAGTTAAGTGAATTGTAATTGTAATAACAATAGCGTTATAGTGCAATAGTGTTCCGAAATCAGTTTGGAAATAAAGTGGTTACAATTCACGAAGTTTTGATTTTTCGAACCGATAACGCGCAACAGCATCATGCACAGGAATCACCAAATCGCTCAAACCATCCGCGCTAGAAACAGACCAAGTACATCGCAACTGAATTAACACTTTTTTAGGAAAGAATATGCAAACTTGCTGAGCGCCAGACAATCATATTGAAAAAGAAAATACTTAAGTAAATTCTTATTTTTGTGTGAATTAGTTGTAAAGCGAAAAGTCTACATAATTTTTGACTCATCCTTGTAATTTTGGATATGCGAATGAAGCGCTGTTTTCTAGTTAATGTTAAATAGAAGTTACGAGTATAAAATGTGTTAATTTGTAAAACGCCAAAGTTACGTATGTGGTTTAAAAAAAGAAGCAGTTTTCGTGTATTCTTTTAAAATGCAATTAAAATCCAAGTCATTATTATGTCATCATGTAGTAATTAACAATATTTAACCGTAATTTACACTTTAAGATGTTAAATTTGAAAATTGAAAAGACCTTAAAGCGAACTTCGACCAAACAATCTAATCTAATCTAAAAATAAGAGAATTATTTCTAAATTTTGAAAGGACTTGTAAATTGAAAGCGAAAAATTCGAAACGAATTTAAAATTTTCAAGTAAGAAGTCTCGAGATTTAAAAATAATCAAAGTTTTGATGATGAATCTTTGAAAACCGTGAAATCTGTTTAATAAAACTCTAACACTGACTGACAGGCAACGCGCAGCCTAAAAGGGTGACTCTACAAGAATGAAATTTTGCACTCGAAGGTTATGTATAACGTTAGTGAACATTAAAAAAGGATTTTTTAAAATTCATCTTCCTAGGGCCTAAAATGGGCATTGGAATCCTAAGA
Organism: Dastarcus helophoroides; assembly: GCA_028583605.1. Taxonomy (NCBI): domain Eukaryota; kingdom Metazoa; phylum Arthropoda; class Insecta; order Coleoptera; family Bothrideridae; genus Dastarcus; species Dastarcus helophoroides. The sequence continues at coordinate 45,399,023 of CM053327.1, read as the reverse complement.
AAGGTAGGCAATCAATAATACACACAACTGGATTTAAGGTTGCCTTTAGGCGTTAACCTTTCTTTATGGCGCTAACCTTTCTCTATGGCGTTAACCATAGCCATAACCATACACATCAGGAGAGTCAAACACTGTCCATAGGGAGAATGTTAATGAGAGATTTAACATTGAGAGTTAACAGTGGGATAGATGGGCGGCGCCTTGTATTCTCCTACACCGATGTAAACAATTCAGCGCAGAGCGCAACGATCAGTGCCGTTGGAGATTTCAGTAGTACATCATAGCTTGTAACGTGTTTTATTACGGGATTACTACTGACAGGCAACAATTTTATTAAAATTTGCGTACCACGTATTGTTTGTTCTTTTAGTCCGTTGATTTAATCAAAGTCTAAAGCAAAATAAAATTGATATTCTTTGATAACCAAAATAAGAGATTTCTTAAACAAAATAAATAATAATTTTAATGAAGAATATAACAAAATAACTCTTTAAACATTACAATATAAGGAGTTCAAATAGGCCACCAGACTGTGTTAAACAATATTCCAGACTGTTGTAAAACTCTCAATGAGTTTTTTTTAACATCTAATCTGGAAGATACGAACATGCTGCGTCAAAGTAGGGGAATACGTTCCGCGACCGGAAGGGACAATTCTTAGCGTTTTACATGGACAATGAAAATTTTTCCTTATCTGTATACTGAAAGTATATGACGTTAACTCATCACTTTATATGATGATTATGATATGCTCTCGCATCGGCGCAGCGGTGTTTATTTTGCTTATCGCACTTCTTATATGTGTAACCATGCGGAGGTAAAACTGGAAAACTACTGCAGAACAAACAACGTTGATAATACATGTCGTTTTAATCACAATTTGACAGATTAAAGAAGAAAGAAATTCAAAATATATAAGATGAACAGGGGGGTATACGTAGAACAAGTTCCCCTAAAACTAACTCCTTAACGTTTGATATACAAATCTTGTCCCCTGAAAGCAAGAAAGATTAAAAATACAACAACAGTTGCTCTAAAGCGTTTCGACAGTCAAGCTATCATCTTCAGAGAGGTACCATATATACACATATCTCTCTGAAGATGATAACTTGGTTGTCGAAATGTGTTAGAACAACCTTTGTTGTGTTTTTTAATCTTTCTTGGTTTCAGGGGACAAGTTCTATAATAAATGGATGAAGATCTGCCATAAAACAATGTAACGCAATGTAAATAGATGAAATAGGATTTAGAATAGAATTGTAGAATTTAGTAAATAAAAAAAGTTTCTAGCAGGATCTGATAAGGGGAAAGCGGTCGCTATAACAAAACCAATGGCAGATAAGCGTTCCAAAAATTTCGGCAAACGATAAGCCTTATCTGCCGAAAAGTTCTAGAAGCCGGGGGCCAGAACTATAAAAGGCGGTCAGCTTTCGAGTCAGTCGGTTAGAAGTCAGTGTAGTTAGTGGGTTAGCAATTAGTAAATAAGTAGTGAGTTACTGTTCAGTTGAAGTGTGCCAAGTTAATTTGGTAATAAAGTGGTATAATCCATCACGTGTAATAAATCGAACCGGTCAGCCCGTAACAATATTCTATGTTCTCGGAAGTCTAAAGGAGGTTCTACTAAAAAAATACGTGAAATACATAAGTACAACTAAATGCGGTTGAAAGAGAAACTAACACTGCAGCAAATGCTGAAATCTGTACTTTAAAGTGTCACCAACTCTGTCCCCACAATTCATGACACTATAGCCAATAATAATAGTAATAGTATTGTAACAAAATGTAGTTATAAAGTTTATATTAGGAAGGAATTCAATCATCTTCAGAGAGATACAATATTGCCCCCCGAAACCAAGAAAGATTAAAAAATACAACAACAGTTACTCTAACGAGTTTCGATAAGCTATCATCTTCAGAGAGATGCAATATTTCCCCCTGAAACCAAGAAAGATTAAAAATATCAACAAAACAACCTCTGTTGTGTTTTTCAGGGGACAAGAAGTATCCCTCTGAAGATGATAGGTTGACTATCCAATTGCGTTAGGACAACTGTTGTGTTTTTTAGTCTTTTTTTGGCTTCAAGGGACAAGATTTGCATATTAATTTTTGACCAAGAACCAGTAGTTCCACCGAAACTTGCTAGAAACAAGATTTGTTTATCATTTTTCTCTAACAAGTTATCAATAAAAGGCCAAAGACCTGAAATTAAAATAAATATCAGAACAAAGAATTACATTCAATAAAAAAACACATAAAATACGTCATTGTTAATATCAATAATTTGGAAAGAGTACTACTTTGATAGTACTAGAGTAATACGTCAGTAATACGTCACCAAAATTATGGATTCCTTAACGTTTAAGAAAAATCTAATGGTTTCTGAAATGTAACCTCATCGGGTACATGGCTAGACTATTTAATAAAGCTCGAAGCACTGACTTTTACAGACATACAGCTTAAACGGTTGGGGCCAGGAGCATGAAATTTCATAAATGTTTCCCCATAATACGTAGGTGAGCACTAAGGGAGGATTTTTCAAAATTCAATCTCTAAGATAGTAGAAATGGGTATCAACAGGTACGCAATTTTTATACTGTTACGGGCTTATCGGTTCGAATTGATTATTAACACGTGAATTGAATAATACCCACTTTATTACCAAGCTAAACTCGAAACACTACAACTGGATAATGAACTCACTGATTTACTTCTAACTACTAACTCACTAATTACACTGACTGACTCTAACCAACTGATTCGAGGAAAAGATGACCACCTTATATAGTTCTGGCTCCCGGGTTCTAGAAAAATCTCGCAAATAAGGCATATCGTTTGCCGAAATTTCTGTAACGCTTATCTGCCGTTTGCTTCATCATCGCGGCCGCTTTTCCCTTATCAGATCTTTCTAGAAACTTTTCTTACGTACTAAATTCTACAATTTATATTTCCTTACATTAAAATGAATAATACGCGCGATCGTATTTAAAGCTGCGTAAATACGTTAAAAGCTAACATCATTGATCGTTGATTGCTGTTCAATTTGTCCAAGTGATCAGTGCCATATTTTATCTTTTTACGATTTCTTTTTCTTTACTTTCAAAACATTCAAGTTTTAAACTCGAAATTGTGGCATTAATTTCGAGTTTAAAACTTGAATGTTTTGAAAGTAAAGAAAAAGAATTCGTGTGTGGAGGAACGTATTCGTTTTTACATTTTGAAGTTTCTTCTCAAAATTTTTAGTTTATAGTCAACATTTTCTGCCCACACAACTTCGCGTTATATTCTTCTTTTCGAAATTCCCATTTAGATTTGAAACTCGAAAATTCTGTTAAATCTCGACTTTTTTTTCGAAACTGTTCAGTTTAAATTTGAAAAACATTCCTTTCCAAAATGCCACTTTAAAATCGACATTTTTTATCGAATTTGTTTTGTACAATTCGTTTAAAATTTAAAAATTCTTAATTTATAAAGTCGAGCCCTTCAGAAGAGTTAGGGAATGTCAGGAATAGGAAACCATGGACCATCAAAAGCGCGCGAAGCGACAAAGCCCCGTGCTCGTTTCCGAGTGAATCCTACGCGAAAAACCGCCAAAAACGAGACATAATCAAAAGAGATACAGCGCCATCTACTGGAAACTGGTTACAGCACGTTTACAGTTAGCGTAAATTGCCGTACGTTTCTGTGATGTTTCTGTAATGAATCAGAGATGGTGCTGTATACGGATTCCTTATAAAGTTTTCGTGATTTTTTTTCGCTATTTCAGTAGTTATTCTGTTATTCGAGGCCGAGACAAATCCAACAAGGCGAGGATCATAAAAATTCGTCCAGACGTTCTGAGTTCGCGACATTCCAAACGTTCCAGACGTTCATCAGTTTATTTTATATTTTTTATAAATAATTAAAAAAAAGTCAAATTCACTATTTAAATGTGATATACCTACTTCATATGTCTAATAAATCTCTAACTGTGATTTATCTTAGCAATAAATACGTCAAATATTTCGTACATGTGTATATTAAACACTATAAATACACCTTTTATGGAAGATTAAATATGCCATACATTTTTTTACTCATTAGTACTCAGTTTAAACTTCACACGTTTTTTTATTTTAGGATTGGCTGTCTTTCGAGCGCTATTCAACTTGGACATTTGTTGATCATACTGATTGTCGAATTCTTCGCTGAGTTTGGAAATTTGGCTTAAAATTTTTTTGACAACACTTAGATTTTCCTGTAGACACTCGTATTCGTTCCCTTTATCTTCACTTTTAATTTTGTCGGTATTGGTTTTGGCTACTTTATAAAATTGAACTTCGCTATTCGCCCTTTGCAACTTTGAATCTCTAATTAACGAATGTTTCCAAGCGGGTTCCCTTTCATCATAGCTGGACATATCCGATGGTGGTATTTCGTAACCGGTTGAGGATTTAAGTGATTTTAAAAATATGATGTTCTTATCTACTTGAAGCGAATAATTCGTTATATCTTTATCACCTTCCTTGTGATTTGACATGGGCGACTTTAGTACATTCTTTATGAAATTATGTTTTTTCTTGATGTTGTCTTGAAAATTCAGGTACGGTTTTAATTCGTCTTTTAGTTTATCCGATATGGCGCTACCTTCGTTGAGCATTTGAGAAATGGCTTTCGACAGGTTCGAGACATCCGTTTCGTTGAAAAAATTACTTCTGGATGATTTCTCACTTTGATAAAACCTGGAGGAGAAGAGGTTTTCTGTATAGTGTAGCACATGACTTATGGCTTTGTACACGGGGTCGGTTTTGGAAACGTCGTATTCATAGTCGCTGCTGAGGGACTCCAAAATTGGAAGGTTTATAATTTTTGTTCTCATTATTCTTCCATAATAAGGCAATTTTGTTGTGTAATTAATTTTGACAGATTTTTGACATCATCATTTATCGATGAATTATCATCATCGCAAATAAAATTAACTATTGAATATATCGGGTGCTCAGAAAAAGTCATCAGGTTTTATGTGATTTTTTTTTTAAAGAGGATGTTTCATTTGAGTTTTCAACGCAGATGAACTCGATGCATCTCTTTTTCTTAATCAATTAGAGCAGGGGTTGGCAAACCGTGGCTCGCTAGCCGCATGCGGTTCTTTTAGACGAAAATTGCGGCTCTTGAAATTCCCCTAAAAAAATAAATAAATTAAAGCTACAGCGAACAGACACGCAGACGCTTATTGAACAAGTGACCTGCAGAAGTCGAAATTTCCAAATACAATTTTCTAGGAATTTTTACGTTTTATTTATGTTTTGAAAAATTGAAATACAGAACTTGTCCCTTGAAACCAAGAAAGATTAAAAACACAACAAAGGTTGCTCTAACGCGTTTCGACAGCCAAGCTGTAATCTTCAGAGAGAAAACTTAAATTTTCACAAAAAGTTATAATTTCAAGAAGTATTTTTCCAAAATTTTTGATTAATTTGTATTAACAGTTTGAGAAAAAACATGAAATTTGAAATTGATAGAAAAAGACCAACTTGCAGAGTCGAAATTTCTAAAAAATATTTTTCTCATGATTTTTACTTTTTTATTTGTAAATTTTCTACAACTTTAAAATTTCGTGAAAAAAGGTGAATTACTTTTTGTGAGAAAAAAAAATTTAAATTTACAAAAACGGCAAATATCAAAGTTCGAAATTAAAGCTGAAATTTCCAGAAAAAGTCGAATTTTGAGAAAAAGAGTTTTACAAAAAATTGAGAAGGTAGAGATTTCGAAAAAATTGAAAAAAAGGAAGAGATTTCGAAAAATATGAATTTATCAAAAGTTCTCAAAAAATTTTATTAAAAAAACTGTAGAATTTCGACGATAGATTTAAACCCAGGACAATTTAAAAACTTCAAATTTTTAGACACTTTAATTTTTTAAAATGTAGTGAAATTTTGAAAAGAGAAATTGTAAAAATTAACTGGAAGCTTAGAAAAAATTGTCGTTCTCTAAAAAAGGTCCAAGTTTCTCAGTGAAGAGGAAAAAAGTCTAATTTTAGGAAGAATTTGATGGAAAAAGTCTAGAACAGCTCGAAATTTCGATAAAAAATTGCAATTTTCCCGAGAAAACTAAATTTTCAGAATAAATTTGCAATTTCGAGAACAAGACAAACTAAAAACAAACTCGAAATTTTCAGATAAATACGAATTTTGAGAAAATTCGTAAAATACTTTCGATAGAAAATTTCGAGAAGATGTTGAACTTTTAAAAAAGGTCAAAATTTCCCAGAAAAAGCCAAATTTTGAGAAAAAGGAAGAGATTTTGAAAACAAATTGGGAAAAATGAAGAGATAAAAAAATGAATTAGTCTAATTGGGAAAAGGAGAAAAATTTCGAAAAAAATGAATTTAGGTTAGGTTAGGTTAGGTTAGGTTAAGTTAGGTTAGGTTAGGTTAGGTTGGGTTGGGTTGGGTTGGGTTGGGTTGGGTTGGGTTACGTTACGTTACGTTACGTTACGTTAGGTTAGGTTAGGTTAGGTTAGGTTAGGTAAGGTTAGGTTAAGTTAGGTTAGGTTAGATTAGGTTAGATTAGGTTAGGTTAGGTTAGGTTAGGTTAGGTAAGGTTAGGTTAAGTTAGGTTAGGTTAGATTAGGTTAGGTTAGGTTAGGTTAGGTTAGGTTAGGTTAGGTTAGGTTGGGTTAAGTTGGGTTATGTTAGGTTAGGTTGGGTTATGTTAGGTTAGGTTAGGTTAGGTTAGGTTAGGTTAGGTTAAGTTAGTAACTAAAACGTCGAATTTCGGCAATGGATTGAAACCCAAAACAAATTTAAAACCTGAAATTTGTAGAATATTTTGAATATTTTGTAAAATTTTGAGAAAAAGGACGAAATTTTGAAAAAAATTGGGAAAAATGAAGAGATAAAAAAATGAATTAGTCTAATTGGGAAAAGGAGAAAAATGAATTTAGGTTAGGTTAGGTTAGGTTACGTTAGGTTAGGTTAGGTTAGGTTAGGTTGGGTTGGGTTGGGTTGGGTTGGGTTAGGTTAGGTTAGGTTAGGTTAGGTTAGGTCACGTTACGCTACGTTAGGTTAGATTAGGTTAGGTTAGGTTAGGTTAGGTTAGGTTAGGTTAGGTTAGGTTAGGTTAGGTTAGGTTAGGTTAGGTTACGTTAGGTTAGGTTAGGTTGGGTTGGGTTGGGTTGGGTTGGGTTAGGTTAGGTTAGGTTAGGTTAGGTTAGGTCACGTTACGCTACGTTAGGTTAGAATAGGTTAGGTTAGGTTAGGTTAGGTTAGGTTAGGTTAGGTTAGGTTAGGTTAGGTTAGGTTAGGTTAGGTTAGGTTAGGTTAGGTTAGGTTAGGTTAGGTTAGGTTAGGTTAGGTTAGGTTAGGTTAGGTTAGGTTAGGTTAGGTTAGGTTAAGTTAGGGTAGGTTAGGTTAAGTTAGTAACTAAAACGTCGAATTTCGGCAATAGATTGAAACCCAAAATAAATTTAAAACCTGAAATTTGTAAAATATTTTGAATATTTTGTAAAATTGCAAAATTCGAAAAGAGAAATTGTAAGAATAAACTGTATGCTTAGAAAAATTGTTGAAATTTAAAAAAGTCGTAGTTTTTCAGAGAAGAAGAAAAAAATTCAAATTTTAGGAAAAATTTCAAGAAAAAAGTCAAAATATTAAGAAATCTTTAAATTTCGTCAAAAAATTTACAATTTTCCAGAGAAAGTCAAATCAAAAGAATCAATTTGAAATTTCAAAAACAAGACGATTTTAAAAAAATCCAAATTTTCAAATAAATTCAATTTTCGAGACAATTTATAGAATAATTTCGAAAAAAAAGCCCTAGAAAACGACGAGAAAAGTGTTTTAACTTAAAAAAAGTCAACATGTCTCGGAAAAAGCCAAATTTTGAGAAAAAGGAAGAGTATTCGAATAAAAATTGGGAGAAACGAGGAGATTAAAAAAAAAATGAATTTGTTCAAAGTTCACAAATAAGGACAAAATTTCAGAAAAAAATGTCGAATTTCGAAAATATATTGAACCCCAAAACAAATTTAAAAACCTGAAATGCTTAGACAATTTTTAATTTTTTAAAATACAGTGAAATTTCGAAAAGAGAAATGGTAAAAGTTAACTGGAAGATCAGAAAAAATTGTCGTTCTCTAAAAAAACTCCAAATTTTTCAGTAAAGAGGAAAAAAGCCTAATTTTAGGAAGAATTTCATAGGAAAAGTCTAGAACAGCTCGAAATTTCGATAAAAAATTGCAATTTGCCTGAGGAAGCTAAATTTTCAAAATAAATTTGCAATTTCGAGAACAAGACGAATTAAAAACAAACTCGAAATCTTCAGATAAATTCGAATTTTGAGAAAATTCGTAAAATACTTTCGATGGAAAATTCCGAGAAATGATGACATTTAAAACAAGTTCAAAATGTCCCAGAAAAAGTCGAATTTTGAGAAAAAGGAAGAGATTTCGAAAAAAAAATTGGGAAAAATGAAGAGATAAAAAAATGAATTTGTCTAATTGGAAAAAGGAGAAAAATTTCGAAAAAAATGAATTTATTGAAAGTTAGGTTAGTTAGGTTAGGTTAGTTAGGTTAGGTTAGGTTAGGTTAGGTTAGGTTAGGTTAGGTTAGGTTAGGTTAGGTTAGGTTAGGTTAGGTTAGGTTAGGTTGGGTTGGGTTGGGTTGGTTTGGGTTGGGTTAGGTTAGGTTGGGTTAAGTTAGGTTAGGTTAGGTTAGGTTAGGTTAGGTTAGGTTAGGTTAGGTTAGGTTAGGTTAGGTTAGGTTAGGTTAGGTTAGGTTAGGTTAGGTTAGGTTAGGTTAGGTTGGGTTAGGTTGGGTTGGGTTGGGTTGGGTTGGTTTGGGTTGGGTTAGGTTAGGTTGGGTTATGTTAGGTTAGGTTAGGTTAGGTTAGGTTAGGTTAGGTTAGGTTGGGTTAAGTTAGGTTAGGTTAGGTTAGGTTAGGTTAGGTTAGGTTAGGTTAGGTTAGGTTAGTAACTAAAACGTCGAATTTCGGCAATAGGTTGAAACCCAAAACAAATTTAAAACCTGAAATTTGTAGAATATTTTGAATATTTTGTAAAATTGCAAAATTCGAAAAGAGAAATTGTAAGAATAATTTGAGAGCTTAGAAAAATTTGTCGAAATTTAAAAAAGTCTTTAGGTTAGGTTAGGTTAGGTTAGGTTGGGTTGGGTTGGGTTGGGTTGGGTTGGGTTGGGTTGGGATGGTTTGGGTTGGGTTAGGTTAGGTTGGGTTATGTTAGGTTGGGTTAGGTTAGGTTAGGTTAGGTTAGGTTAGGTTAGGTTAGGTTAGGTTAGGTTAGGTTGGGTTAAGTTAGGTTAGGTTAGGTTAGGTTAGGTTAGGTTAGTAACTAAAACGTCGAATTTCGGCAATAGATTGAAACCCAAAACAAATTTAAAACCTGAAATTTGTAGAATATTTTGAATATTTTGTAAAATTGCAAAATTCGAAAAGAGAAATCGTAAGAATAATTTGAGAGCTTAGAAAAATTTGTCGAAATTTAAAAAAGTCTTAGTTTTTAGCGAAGAAGAAAAAACCCAAATTTTAGGAAAAATTTCAAGGAAAAATTCAAAAAATTAAGAAAAGGTTTAAATTTTGACTAAAAATTTCCAATTTTCCAGAGAAAGTTAAATTTAAAAATCAATTTGAAATTTCAAAAACACGACGATTTTTAGAAAATCCAAATTTTCAAATAAATTCGAATTTCAAGACAATTTACAGAATAATTTCGAAAGAAAAGTCTAAGAAAATGTCGAGAAAAGTGTTTTAACTTTAAAAAAGTGAACATTTCTCGGAAAAAGCCAACTTTTGAGAAAAAGGAAGAGATTTCGAATAAAAATTGGTAGAAACGAAGAGATTAACAAAAAATGAATTTGTTCAAAGTTCTCAAATAAGGACACAATTTCAGAAAAAAACGTCGAATTTCGAAAATATATTGAACCTCAAAACAAATTTAATAACCTGAAATTTTTAGATTGAAGAGAAATTGTAAAAATAAACTCGAAGCGTGGGTCTTTAAAAAAGTCGATAAAAATTTCAATAAAAATTTGCAATTTTCCACTGAAAATTAAACATTTTTCAGAGAAGTAGAAAAAAGTCAAATTTTAGGAAAAGATCAATCAACATTTTAAGAAAAGTTCCAAATTTCGATAAAAATTTTTCAGAGAAAATTAAATTTTAAAAATAAATTTGAAATTTCGAAAACAACACGAATTAAAAAAACTAAAAGTTTTCATCCAAATCGAATTTTGAGAAAATTGGTAAAATAATTTTGAAAGGATAGAGAATGTTGATAAAACTTCCAATTTCGAAAAGCGTTAAACTTTAAAAAAAGATCGAAGAAAGTTAAATTAAAAAAAAAAATTAATATTGTAATTTGAAAATAGATGAATTTCGTTCGAAATAAAAGTTGATATTACCGGAAAAATACGAATTTTGAAAAAAAGAGATTTCGAAAGATATAAATTTGTCAAAAATTCTTTAAAAAGCAAAATTTTATAAAAAAATCGTTGAATCTTGACAATAGATTGAAACCCAGAACAAATTGAAAACCTGAGATTTTTAAACAAATTTGAATTTTGTGATAAAATGGTGACATCTCGAAAAGAGAAATTGTAAAAAACTGAAAGCTTCGAAAAAATTGTCAAAGTTTAAAAAATCGAGGTTTTTCAGAGAAAAAGAAAATAAATAATTTGCAAATTTTTCAGCGAAAATTAAATTTTGAGAATAAATTTGAAGACGAATAAAAAGAAAACTTCAAATTTTCAGAAAAACTCGAACTTTGAGAGAAAATTGGTGAAATGATTTCCAAATAGCAAGGAATGTCGATCAAACTTCCAATTCGAGAAAAGTATTGAACTTTAAAAATAGATTAAAATTTTTCTGAGAAATCAAATTTTAGGAACAAAATCACATTTTTAGATAGTCAAACGCTGTGGAAATGGATAAATTTCGTCGATAAAATCGCAGCTTGCAGAAACATAATAAAATGTCGAATTTTCAGTTAGAAGTTGGAATTTCGAAAAACAACTAATTTTGCGAAATTGGTCGAAATTTCCATAAAATAAATAAAAGTTTAAATGTTTAGTAGAAGTCAATATTCGGGGAAAATGTTGAAATTTGGTAATTTAAAAAGAATAGAAATTTCGAGAAAAAAGTTGCAATTTAGAACAAAGTAAAAAAAATATAATTTTGGAAAAAAGTCAAATTTAAGAATAGGTTCAAATTTCGAAAAAAATAAAAAATTGAGAAAAAGATCGAAATATTCAAAAACTATTTGAACTACCAACAGTAGAACACTGCCACCTAGCGAAGCGGTTGCTCTCTAGGAAAAATCCCCAGAAGACAAGGATCCTAATGCACAGACTTAAGAGAGATTTAAAAATAGATCTAAATTTCAGAATAGATCTAAATTTCGAAAAACGAAAATTTGAGATAAAGATCGAAATATTCAAAAACTATTTGAACTACCAACAGTTGAACACTGCCACCTAGCAACGCTGTTGCTCTCTAGGAAAAAGTCCCCAGAAGACAAGGATTCTAATGCACAGACTTAAGAGAGATTTAAGAATAGATCTAAATTTCAGAATAGATCTAAATTTCGAAAAACGAAAATTTGAGATAAAGATCGAAATATTCAAAAACTATTTGAAGTACCAACAGTTGAACACTGCCACCTAGCGAAGCGGTTGCTCGCTAGGAAAAAATCCCCAGAAGACAAGGATTCTAATGCACAGACTTAAGAGAGATTTAAGAATAGATCTAAATTTCAGAATAGATCTAAATTTCGAAAAACGAAAATTTGAGATAAAGATCGAAATATTCAAAAACTATTTGAACTACCAACAGTTGAACACTGCCACCTAGCAACGCTGTTGCTCTCTAGGAAAAAGTCCCCAGAAGACAAGGATTCTAATGCACAGACTTAAGAGAGATTTAAGAATAGATCTAAATTTCAGAATAGATCTAAATTTCGAAAAACGAAAATTTGAGATAAAGATCGAAATATTCAAAAACTATTTGAAGTACCAACAGTTGAACACTGCCACCTAGCGAAGCGGTTGCTCGCTAGGAAAAAATCCCCAGAAGACAAGCATCTAATGCACAGACTTAAGAGAGATTTAAGAATAGATCTAAATTTCAGAATAGATCTAAATTTCGAAAAACGAAAATTTGAGAAAAAGATCGAAATATTCAAAAACTATTTGAACTACCAACAGTTGAACACTGCCACCTAGCGAAGCGGTTGCTCTCTAGGAAAAAGTCCCCAGAAGACTAGGATCCTAATGCACAGACTTAAGAGAGATTTATGAATAGATCTAAATTTCAGAATAGATCTAAATTTCGAAAAACGAAAATTTGAGATAAAGATCGAAATATTCAAAAACTATTTGAACTGCCAACAGTTGAACACTGCCACCTAGCGAAGCGGTTGCTCTCTAGGAAAAAATCCCCAGAAGACAAGGATTCTAATGCACAGACTTAAGAGAGATTTAGGAATAGATCTAAATTTAAGAATAGATCTAAATTTCGAAAAACGAAAATTTGAGATAAAGATCGAAATATTCAAAAACTATTTGAACTACCAACAGTTGAACACTGCCACCTAGCGAAGCGGTTGCTCTCTAGGAAAAAGTCCCCAGAAGACAAGGATTCTAATGCACAGACTTAAGAGAGATTTAAGAATTGATCTAAATTTCAGAATAGATCTAAATTTCGAAAAACGAAAATTTGAGAAAAAGATCGAAATATTCAAAAACTATTTGAACTACCAACAGTTGAACACTGCCACCTAGCGAAGCGGTTGCTCTCTGGGAAAAAGTCCCCAGAAGACTAGGATCCTAATGCAGAGACTTAAGAGAGATTTAAGAATAGATCTAAATTTAAGAATAGGTCTAAATTTAAGAATAGATCTAAATTTCGAAAAACGAAAATTTGAGAAGAAGGTCGAAATCTTCAAAAACTATTTTATTTAACATCTCCAAATTATCACTTTTTTTTTTATTAGGAAATCGACAAACGATGAATTTTTGAGAAATAAGTTGAATCTTCCAGTAAGTCGAATTAAAAAAAAAGTAAACAGATTGTCGAATTTTGAGAAGAAAGGAAGATTTAGGGAGAAAAAAGTCTAAATACCTAGTTAAAAAAAAAGACGAATACAGAGAAAACAAAAAAGTCGAATTTGCCAGAAAGAGGTAAATTTTGAAATAAAGTCCTATATTTTGAGCAATAAAAGGTCTTTTGGGCTGAATATGTTTTCGTTTGACTGCTTGAGTTAGAGGTGTCTCCTTATCCCATATTTTGTATGATTTATGGGATTTAATTTTGAAATAAAATGTAAAATCAGAAGTAAAAATTTGTGGCTCTTTGAAATTCACGAAACCAATTTTCTTAGTGCAGTTGGCTCTTTTGGCCGACCTCTGAATTAGAATATTAGTACGATTAACTTGACGATGCCAGTTTTGCTGGCGAAACACTTATCGCGTTGTTACTTATTAATTGCTGTGGCAAAGGGGTAAAACCTTCTTTGGACTTATGGCATTCAGGGAGTTTATTATCCCAGTTCGTGGCTTTGTAAATTCGTTTTAGTTTTATCTGATCTTATCACATTTATATATTTAGGAAGAATTAGGAATTCAGTTATGAAAAAATAACAAAACTGATCCAGTTTATTAATTTCAGTGAGAGTCTGTGTAGTTGACGGTTCGGGTGCATTCAAGAGAGTAGAACGTTACTGTCCAGTATTAGACAACAGAGTAGACAGCAGAGTAGCTTGTGTTGTCGGAGTCGATAGGTAATAACTTAGATAATATAAATATTTATATAGTCAAAGGGTAATAACTAATGCATATTTCTGGACGAAATTAATGCATATTTTGCAGATTAGATTGCCTCAGGAAAATCTCAAAAGGTAAAGCTGATTTTTCGGTCTTTAATGCGGAAGATTTAGTGGCCGCTGCTAATTCCGAAATAGAAGTACTCATTACACACGAATTAAGATTTACAGAAGGTAACCAAATACTCCAAATCGTTAACATCAAACCAATCTCTCGATTTTTAGATAAATATGATTACGAAGTGGTCGCTGTTATCAATAATAATTCAGGCATAACAAGCAAGCATGATCTAAGGGATAAAAGATTTTGTCATCCAGGATACGGCTATGAAGCGGATTGGACCAAAATTTTATCAAATGTAAGGATAATTTTCTATAGTTTTATGATTATATTAGGAACGAATTTTTAACTACCTCTTACTAATTACAAACTTTACAGTATTTGGAAGCATCCGTGGTTCCACAGTCATGTGATCCTCAATTATCATTGACCGAAAATCGAATTAAGGCTTCCTCCAAATTTTTCAAGGGAGCTTGCAAGGCAGGTCCATGGGATGATGATTGGTTCGCAGATAGTGCTTTGAGTAAGTTATACAGTGGGTCCCACTAGTACGCGGTAGAATATCTCCTTTAAAGGAAAATGCATCCTTCCCATTTTCATTTTAACATTCCTTCGCTCCGGTTTGGAAATATTTAAATTTTTCACAAGGAAAATTGACAATTGTAACGTTTTCGACCAATAAGGTTATAAAAAAATAACCTTCTCATCCTTCCCATCTTTTGGAATGTTGCCAACAGGTTTGAGACAAAACTGTAATTATTTTAATTTTCTTAAAGGCAGTGGCGGCTCGCGTATATGCACTGAGGAACTGCAGCACCCCCAATTCCGCTTTCGAGTTTTTTTCTCAAAATTTTGGTCGTTTCTGAAGACTTTTTCCTGTATAGAAAATTTGAAATTTCTCTGATTTGTTTTTATAGAAATATCAAGTTTCTGTCACGAAGTTACCGCATTCGAAAATATATTTTATTTCTAATATTGATCAAAAACGCATTTTCAAAATATAATTTTTGTAAAAATTTTCGAAAAGAAATCAATATATTGATAGGGAATTGCAATTTTCAGAAGAAAGCTCAAATTTCTCTAAAATTGACAAAATTTTCAGAAAATAATTAAAATTTGAAGGAAAAATTAAATGTATTTTGATATTTCTTTAAAGAAAAGTTGATACCAAATCTTCGAATTTTTGCCTGAAAACTCAATTTCGAGTTTTTTGAATAAAAATGTTTAGTTCTTTCTAATATTTCGATTTTTTTTCGGAAATTTCTATTTATCCTAAATATTTTTTGTAAACAATTTTTCTCGAAATGTCTACTATTCCTGGAAATGTTATCCCTAAAAATTTCAATTTTTCCAAATTTTTTACGTTCCTCTAATTTGCTTTCAAACTATGAGCTTTTTTCACGACATTTTAACATTTTAAAGTTGATTTTATTTTGTAATTTTGACAAACAATTTTTAGAAAAAAATTCCGAACTTTTTATAACATTGTCAACATTTTGGAAAAAAACGAAGACATTTAAAGAAAAAATTTAATTTTCAATTGCTTAATCATTTTGATATTTTTCTGTAATGGAAATAACCACCGAGCCTTGGATTATTTTCGTAGAATTTCAATTTTGATTTTTTTTGCCCAGATTTTTCCAATTTTTTATGGAAATGTCGATTTTCTTTCTGCGAATTTTCAAATTTTTTAAAATCTTAACATTTTCAAGATTTTGATTTCTTTTGAAAATATCCAACTTCGTCATAATTGTCCATAATTTCGAAGTTTGTTCATAATTTCCTTCGTATTTTCCTAGAAATATTGACCTTTCGGGAGAATTTGGACTGTTTTGACATTTTTGATTTAATTGCAAAATCTCAACCTTGAAAATTTCCGTAATTTTCACTTTTCCTTTTGAAATTTTAACCGTTTTTCAAAAATTTGATTTGTCCTCTCTGTTTTAACTTTTTTTTTTGAAAATTTTGATATTTAACAAATTCTACTCTTTTGAAAACTTACAAACTTTAAAATATTTACTTTGTGTGAAAATTTAAACTTTTTTTAAAATTTTGAATCTCAAAATTTTCACCTTTTTGAAAATTAGATTTTCATTTGAAAAGGTGATTTTTTTACGAAGTTTTGATTTTTTTCTTGTTAGTTTCGACTTTTTTTTTCCAAATGTTGACTGAAAATTTTGATCTTTGTTATAATTTTCATGTTTATTATAATTTCCAATTATTTTAATATTTTCCAATGATTTCTCAAAATTTTGATTTTTTTCTTTTAAAAGTTAGGACGTGTTTAAAAAATTTTAGCTTTTTATTTAAATTTTGACTTGATTTTTCTGAAAATTTCGCTTTTTTTGAAAATCTGAACCTTTTCTAAATCGTCTTGGTTTAAAAATTTCGACGTTTTTTAAAGATAAAGACTTTTTTAAACATTTTGCTGGTTCCAAAATTTTGGCTATCGAAATTTATATTTTTTTTACTGAAAATTTCGATTTTTTAGAATTTCGTCTTGTTGAACCAAAATTGTTTTTGAAAACCTAGCTTATAAAAAATAATGTTGATATTTTTCAATATTCAATAATAACATTTTCCACCCCCTTAGAATTTAAAAATGTATCTTGTTTTGAAAATACTTTTTTTTTGAAATTTCAACTTTTCAAAATTTTGCCTTGTTGGAACAAATTGTTTTTGAAAACTCAAATTTTAGCTTGTAAAAGAAAATTATAAATTTCATTATCAATTAAATGAACTTTTTCACCCCGATTGGGGCTAACATTTTTAAAATCGATTAAGTACGTGTTTAGTAATTGTTGTCATATATTCTTCATTTAGAAATTTTGACAAAAATGTTTACGAAAACACTCTGAAATATCTACAAAAAAAGTCAACATTTTGGAAAAAACGAAGAAATTTTAAGAACAATTTAATTTTCAACTTTAAGAAAAACTTCAATAAAAAATGTACCTTTTAAATTTCAACTTTTTTTGCGATTTGATGTTTTACTAAAAAAATTACTACTGTGTAGGACTGAAGAAAATTCTGAATCGAATTTCCAATTTTTCTAAAACTTGAAATACAAATTTTGTCCCCTGAAACCAAGAGAGATTAAAAAACACAACAAAGGTTGTATCTCTCTGAAGATGGTAGCTTGGCTATCGAAGCGCGTTGTTTTTTTTAATCTTTCTTGGTTTCAGGGGACAAGATTTGTATTTCAGTTTTTGAAGATAACTAAGCACCAGTCCATCAACATTTATTAGAACTTAAATTTATTTTCCGAATTTAAAATTTAGATTTCGACAGAAAATAGATGGAAATTTAAAGATTAATCTCAAAATTTGAACACACATTTCTAGAAAAAATTGAAATTTTTTATGTGTATATAAAATTTTTGAAAAAAGTAACAATTTCGGAATCAAAGTAAAATCAAATTTTTAAAAATAATTTAATTGTCAGAAATATTCAAAAAATTTCGACTGTTAAGTTGGAATTATTGAAATTTTCAAAAAATTCAACATTTTTGAAATTTTCAAAAAATTCAACATTTTTGGAAAAGTTTAAATTTTGAAATTAAAACAGTCAAAATCTTGAAAAAAATTAATTGAATGTCCTAATTTAAGTTTTTTCTAGTAATTTTGAAGTTCTCAGAGAAATTTCAGTTTAAAGTCGAGCTTTTGTGATTAAATTTTAAATATTGGCTATTTATTTGTACATGAAATGCAAGTTCTTTTTCGAAACTTGTTTTAAAACTTCGCACAATTTTAAAAATCGAAATTTTTGTATTTAGTTTTAATTATACATTATTTCTTAAAAAGTTTATATTTAAAAAGAAACTTATTATTTATTTAAAAAAATATAATTTCAAATTAGTGAGAGCTTTTAATAAACAGATTTAATTCATTATTTAATCACAAAAGACCAATTTTTTCTCGAAATTTTGCATTTTTAACTTGAATCTGCTAAATTTTGTCAATCATAATTCTTAATATAACAAAGTGTTGAAGTTCGGATTCGAAATTCGTATAGAAAAATAAGTCATAATTTGCAAGAAATCTTAATTTTGAGGTTAAAGTCAAAATTTTGGGGAAAAGAGCTATAACAATTAAACTATGTAATTAAGCACTTTGTCAAAATTTCAAAAAAAGTCAAATCTATCAGCAAGCACTTGATCAAAATTTGGATATGAAAATTTTGATATCTTTAGCGAAATTTGGAAAAGAAATTTTTAGTTGAGAATTTTTTTAAATCCAGAGATTAAACATAAAATGCTTATTCTTTTAAAAGAAAACAGCAAATTTCCAGAGATTTTTTTTTAAAAGTCCAAATTTCTAGTTTAAAAACGTGATCAACAAAATCTATTAAAAAAATCGGAACTTCAAGTTTTCAAGACAATTTTTGGCTTTGTTGGAAACCTGAACCTTAATATGAAATCTTGAAGTTCGCTAATTTTTAAATAAATGTTAATTGACATTTTTCACCCTTACTTTGTTGAATTCTTCAATAGTCATAACTATTAAACTTTATTAACAATTAAAACAAAAACAGATATTAAAAATTTCACGATATTTGCTACGACTAAACAACTTAATTTCCTGAAAGCCATTGAAATTTACAAATATTTATAATCTAGTCAATTTACACTTGTGAACGAGCAGCTTGACCTGAACACACCTCTAATTGAATCTTTGGATGAGAATTCGGATTAGACGGAATATTCGTAGGAGTCTGTGATACATGGAGCTTGTTAGCATAACAACGGCTAAACAAATTGCTGCTATAAACGTCGACGATGCTGTAAAGCAAAACCTGGTCCGGGCGTAACAAATATTTATCAAAATATCTGTTGTTATTTTAATTGTTAATAAAGTTTAATAGTTATGAATAAATGTTAGGTTTTTTTTTAATTTCGACTTTAATCTTCTTAAACCTTCGACTTGGAAAATTTTAGGTTAAATTCAGTATTTACACTGTAATTTCGAATTTTCCGTAAGTTCAGAGTTCCACTAGAAGTCCATTGGGAAGCAGCAGAGCTAATTTATATTACTATTTTTTTGAACTCATGTTTGCTTTTATATAATTTTAACATAAATGTTGTTGCAGCACCCCTACTAGTTTTAGTTACGAGTCGCCACTGCTTAAAGGTTACATTCACGGAAAATATAAGAACCAATTAACTGCGTCAGATTTTGGCTTTATATAGCCTCCTATTGAATTAGTAAATTAATTTTCTAGAGCAAAAGTACCCGAATCTCTGCAAATTATGCGACAATCCCAGACGATGCTCAAAGCAAGATAAATATTGGGGCAGACGAGGCTCTTTATTCTGCCTGACTGATGGAGGAGGAGATATCAGTTGGGCGCGTTTAGATGATGTTAAATTACATTTTGGTTTGACGTCCGGCAACGCGGAAACCACCCCTGATGGCTACAGTCTGCTATGCCCTGATGATAAAACGATGCCAATAAACACCACCAATCCCTGCGTTTGGGTAGTCAAACCTTGGCCGGTTATAGCAACGGAAAGGTATTATTTATTCACTCGGTTTGACCAGGATTGACTAATCCTACCAACAGTTGAAACACTGCCACCTAGCGAAGCGGTTGCTCTCTAGGAAAGTTCCCAGAAGACAAGGATTCTAATGCACAGACCAATAAGTTTGAACGTTTATTAGATTCGAAGTTGGGAAACCAAAGGCCGGTTTCGATCTTGATAGATCTCGTCAGTTTGGTATATCCAACTCAAATGCTAACAAATATTCCGACAAGTCAATTAGTTACTGAATATTTGAATAAAACCACCGGGAACACCCTTTCCAATTGAACAATTGAATCCTGTCGATAAGTTTGTGTCGATAAGTAAGTGAATTCTTTAATACTTACTTGTAGGAACATTTGTTAACATTCGAGTTGGATATACCAAACTGACGAGATCTAACAAGATCGAAACCGGTATTTGGTTTCCACCAACTTCGAATCTAATAAATGTTCAAACCTATTGCTCTGTGCATTTGAATCATGTTTAAGATGGTCAACGGGCTTCAAATTTTTAGGACAATTAGATAATAATGTCCTGCTTTGTTTGCTAAAGAAGTGAAATTAAAATTTAATAAACACTGCATGTGAAGCCTGATTCTAGGATTCTAATGCACAGACCAATAGGTTCGAACATTTATTATATTCGGAAACCAAAGACCGAGATCTAACAAGATAGAAACCGGTCTTTGGTTTCCACCAACTTCGAATCTAATAAATATTCAAACCTATTGATCTGTGCATTAGAATCCTTGTCTTCTGGGAACTTTCCTAGAGAGCAACCGCTTCGCTAGGTGGCAGTGTTTCATAGGTTGTTTAGCTACCTATGATTCACTATACACTATACACTATACCAGCCTGGAGGGCTGCATGAATTTGTTGTCTAGGTTGCCTCGGTTTGGCCACTAAATTTACGATGTTCTTCTAGGACAAAAGCACAAGATATCCGTGACATTGTAACCGGATTGGACGATGGAGATTATCAATCTTGGCAATCTGCTCTGCGTGGCGTAATAGAGACTTATCAAGTAACACTTTTCCAGCTAAACCCTTTGGAGAGCATCGAAGGGTATTTGAATCGAGCGCCTGGTTTTCTAAAAGCAAATAGTTTTACTGGTTGTCATCCAACGAGAACTATACGAATTTGCACCAAGTCTACCATCGAAAACGCCAAATGTTCTTGGTTGAGGGAAACGGCCGCAGTTTATGGTGTGGAACCAGATTTGGACTGTTTGAAAGCTGACAATGTCACGCATTGTATGGAGGCCATTGCAAATCAAGTTGCAGATTTGGTTATGATCGAGCCCGATATGACACACGTTGGAATGAGGTGAGGATAATTTCGAAAACGGGGAGTACGTTTTCCGGAATCAGAATACAAGAAAATTTGGATAACATTTTAAATTCACACATAAATAAAAATGATCTAATTTGATCTATTGACTGTTCATCGTATTGGTTGGTACGAAACTTTTAATTATGTATTTTGCAGCAAATATAATTTAACAACTCTATTCTACGAGACCGTGAACGACTACGACAAATACCTCACGGTGGCCGTAACCAAAACAGACTCCACCTATAACAACTTGGCCGATCTTCAAGGAGCACGGGCTTGTTTTCCCATGTACGATGGTGTAGCCTGGAATACGGTGGGGCACGAATTAAATAAAAAGGGGCTAATTAGTTGCCCCTTGGAGAGCGCCATGGGCGATTTCTTCGGTTCAAGTTGTGTTGCTAACTTACCACCGCATGCGCCCAACTCTCTCAGGGAAATTTGCGATGGGAAAACGTTTAATGGAGAATATGGGGCTATAAAATGTCTTCTAGAAGGAAAAGGCGATGTTGCTTTCGTCAATAAAAATAAGCTAACGAATTTTTTCAAAGGTAGTTCGTTTTTGACAGTTTGATGGAAAGTAATCCGATGTTACTTGTAGATATGAATGTTAATCCATACAATAAACTGAAGCAAACAGATGTGAGGATTATATGCGATGATTATACGAAACCGTGTCATCTTAGTTGGGCCCCTATCGGTCAAGCGATGATTAGATCAAACGCTAGTGAATTATGGAAGCAGGATACACTCAACGTATTTTTGCATTTGGACGAGCTTTTTGGTAAAAATCGTCTACCGTTAACTCCCCCATTTACGATGTTTGGAGCTTTTGATTTGAAGTCAAATATCCTCTTTCATGATAATACTATTAAGCTGAGGAAAGTCCCAAATGTACGAGAGTATGATAGGATGCCTCGTCAGTATAGAAATACCTTGAACGATCTTAAGAATAAAACTTGTGATAGTAATTTTGCTGTTGGCATGCGACCTGTGACAACAGTACTTATATTTATTTCTACAATAAATATACTGCTGTAGATTGTACATAAAATTTGTGAACTGTGATATAAAAAAAAAATAATATGTATATTTTAGTTAATGTATAATTTTGTAATAAATTATTTGAAGATATTTGTTATTTGAGGTTAGGTAGACGATGATATATCAAAATTTCGACATAAACAATTTCGTATTTATGTCAATTTCGACCTTTTTGAATATTGAAATACGAATCTGAATCATATTTCTGAAGATGATCTCTCTGAAAATGATAGAGAGATACTTTCATCTTCAGAGAGATACTCTCATCTTCAGAGAGATACTCTCATCTTCAGAGAGGTACTGTCTTAGATTTTTTGTTAACTTCGGATTTTTTTGTCAGAATTTTAATTTTTTCCAAATACACCACTTTTTCAAAATGAAGGTTTTCAAAATAACAACTTTTTAAAATCAGCTTTCCAGATTAAATTTTCCAAATTTTGATGAATTCTGAATTTTGTTTTGTTCTGAGTTTGTCGATTTCAAAATTTCGATGTTTTTCCAAAATTTTCATATTTTTTTCCAAATTTCGACATTTCGACTTGCACAATTTCGTTTTTATGTCAATTTCGACCTTTTTGAATATTGAAATACAAATCTGAATCATATCTCTGAAGAAGATCTCTCTGAAACTGATAGAGAGATACTTTCATCTTCAGAGAGATACTCTCGTATTCAGAGCGATACTCTCAGTATCATCTTCAAGAGGGATACTCTCAGTATCATCTACAGAGAGATACTCTCAGTATCATCTTCATGAAGATACTCTCAGTATCATCTTCATGGAGATACTCTCAGTATTATCTTCAGAGGGATACTGTCAGCATCATCTTCAGAGAGATATTGTCTCAGATTTTTTGTTAACTTCGGATTTTTTTGTCAGAATTTTAATTTTTCCCAAATACACCACTTTTTCAAAATGAAGATTTTCAAAATAGCGACTTTTTGAAATCAGCTTACCAGATTTAATTTTCCAAATTTTGATGAATTCTAAATTTTGTTTTGTTCTGAGTTTGTCGATTTTAAATTTTGATGTTTTTCCAAAATGTTGATATTTTCTTTAAAATTTTGACTTGGACAATTTCGTTTTTATGTCAATTTCGACCTTTTTGAATACTGAAATACAAATCTGAATTATATCTCTGTAGAAGATCTCTCTGAAACTGATAGAGAGATACTTTCATCTTCAGAGAGATACTCTCGTCTTCAGAGCGATACTCTCAGTATCGTCTTCAAGAGGGATACTCTCAGTATCATCTACAGAGAGATACTCTCAGTATCATCTTCATGAAGATACTCTCAGTATCATCTTCATGGAGGTACTCTCAGTATTATCTTCAGAGGGATACTCTCAGCTGCATCTTCAGAGAGATATTGTCTCAGATTTTTTGTTAACTTCGGATTTTTTTGTCAGAATTTTAATTTTTCCCAAATACACCACTTTTTCAAAATGAAGATTTTCAAAATAGCGTCTTTTTAAAATCAGCTTACCAGATTTAATTTTCCAAATTTTGATGAATTCTGCATTTTGTTTTGTTCTGAGTTTGTAGATTTTAAATTTCGATGTTTTTCCAAAATGTTGATATTTTCTTTAAAATTTTGACTTGGACAATTTCGTTTTTATGTCAGTTTCGACCTTTTTGAATACTGAAATACAAATCTGAATCATATCTCTGTAGAAGATCTCTCTGAAACTGATAGAGAGATACTTTCATCTTCAGAGAGATACTCTCGTCTTCAGAGCGATACTCTCAGTATCATCTTCAAGAGGGATACTCTCAGTATCATTTACAGAGAGATACTCTCAGTATCATCTTCATGAAGATACTCTCAGTATCATCTTCATGGAGATACTCTCAGTATTATCTTCAGAGGGATACTCTCAGCATCATCTTTAGAGAGATATTGTCTCAGATTTTTTGTTAACTTCGGATTTTTTTGTCAGAATTTTAATTTTTCCCAAATACACCACTTTTTCAAAATGAAGATTTTCAAAATAGCGTCTTTTTAAAATCAGCTTACCAGATTTAATTTTCCAAATTTTGATGAATTCTGAATTTTGTTTTGTTCTGAGTTTGTCGATTTTAAATTTCGATGTTTTTCCAAAATTTTGATATTTTCTTTAAAATTTTGACTTGGACAATTTCGTTTTTATGTCAATTTCGACCTTTTTGAATACTGAAATACAAATCTGAATCATATCTCTGTAGAAGATCTCTCTGAAACTGATAGAGAGATACTTTCATCTTCAGAGAGATACTCTCGTCTTCAGAGCGATACTCTCAGTATCATCTTCAAGAGGGATACTCTCAGTATCATCTACAGAGAGATACTCTCAGTATCACCTTCATGGAGATGCTCTCAGTATCATCTTGATGGAGATACTCTCAGTATCATCTTTAGAGGGATACTCTCAGCATCATCTTCAGAGAGATATTGTCATAGATTTTTTGTTGACTTCGGATTTTTTTGTCAGAATTTTAATTTTTCCCAAATACACCACTTTTTCAAAATGAAGATTTTCAAAATAGCGACTTTTTGAAATCAGCTTACCAGATTTAATTTTCCAAATTTTGATGAATTCTGCATTTTGTATTGTTCTGAGTTTGTCGATTTTAAATTTCGATGTTTTTCCAAAATTTTGATATTTTCTTTAAAATTTTGACTTGGACAATTTCGTTTTTATGTCAATTTCGACCTTTTTGAATACTGAAATACAAATTAGAATCATATCTCTGAAGAAGATCTCTCTGAAACTGATAGAGAGATACTTTCATCTTCAGAGAGATACTCTCGTCTTCAGAGCGATACTCTCAGTATCATCTTTAAGAAGGATACTCTCAGTATCATCTACAGAGAGATACTCTCAGTATCATCTTCATGAAGATACTCTCAGTATCATCTTCATGGAGATACTCCCAGTATTATCTTCAGAGGGATACTCTCAGCATCATCTTCAGAGAGATATTGTCTCAGATTTTTTGTTAACTTCGGATTTTTTTGTCAGAATTTTAATTTTTCCCAAATACACCACTTTTTCAAAATGAAGATTTTCAAAATAGCGTCTTTTTAAAATCAGCTTACCAGATTTAATTTTCCAAATTTTGATGAATTCTGCATTTTGTTTTGTTCTGAGTTTGTCGATTTTAAATTTCGATGTTTTTCCAAAATTTTGATATTTTCTTTAAAATTTTGACTTGGACAATTTCGTTTTTATGCCAATTTTGACCTTTTTGAATACTGAAATACAAATTAGAATCATATCTCTGAAGAAGATCTCTCTGAAAATGATAGAGAGATACTTTCATCTTCAGAGAGATACTCTCGTCTTCAGAGCGATACTCTCAGTATCATCTTCAAGAGGGATACTCTCAGTATCATCTACAGAGAGATACTCTCAGTATCATCTTCATGAAGATACTCTCAGTATCATCTTCATGGAGATACTCTCAGTATTATCTTCAGAGGGATACTCTCAGCATCATCTTCAGAGAGATATTGTCTCAGATTTTTTGTTAACTTCGGATTTTTTTGTCAGAATTTTAATTTTTCCCAAATACACCACTTTTTCAAAATGAAGATTTTCAAAATAGCGACTTTTTGAAATCAGCTTATCAGATTTAATTTTCCAAATTTTGATGAATTCTGCATTTTGTTTTGTTCTGAGTTTGTCGATTTTAAATTTCGATGTTTTTCCAAAATTTTGATATTTTCTTCAAAATTTTGACTTGGACAATTTCGTTTTTATGTCAATTTCGACCTTTTTGAATACTGAAATACAAATGAATCATATCTCTGTAGAAGATCTCTCTGAAACTGATAGAGAGATACTTTCATCTTCAGAGAGATACTCTCGTCTTTAGAGCGATACTCTCAGTATCATCTTCAAGAGGGATACTCTCAGTATCATCTACAGAGAGATACTCTCAGTATCATCTTCATGAAGATACTCTCAGTATCATCTTCATGGAGATACTCTCAGTATTATTTTCAGAGGGATACTCTCAGCATCATCTTCAGAGAGATATTGTCTCAGATTTTTTGTTAACTTCGGACTTTTTTGTCAGAATTTTAATTTTTCCCAAATACACCACTTTTTCAAAATGAAGATTTTCAAAATAGCGTCTTTTTAAAATCAGCTTACCAGATTTAATTTTCCAAATTTTAATGAATTCTGCATTTTGTTTTGTTCTGAGCTTGTCGATTTTAAATTTCGATGGTTTTCCAAAATTTTGATATTTTCTTTAAAATTTCGACTTGACAATTTCGTTTTTATGTTAATTTCGACCTTTTTGAATACTGAAATACAAATCTGAATCATATCTCTGAAGAAGATCTCTCTGAAACTGATAGAGAGATACTTTCACCTTCAGAGAGATACTCTCGTCTTCAGAGCGATACTCTCAGTATCATCTTCAAGAGGGATACTCTCAGTATCATCTACAGAGAGATACTCTCAGTATCATCTTCATGAAGATACTCTCAGTATCATCTTCATGAAGATACTCTCAGTATCATCTTCATGGAGATACTCTCAGTATTATCTTCAGAGGAATACTCTCAGCATCATCTTCAGAGAGATATTGTCTGAGATTTTTTGTTAACTTCAGATTTTTTTGTTAGAATTTTAATTTTTCCCAAATACACCACTTTTTCAAAATGAAGATTTTCAAAATAGCGACTTTTTGAAGTCAGCTTACCAGATTTAATTTTCCAAATTTTGATGAATTCTGAATTTTGTTTTGTTCTGAGTTTGTCGATTTTAAATTT
Source organism: Dastarcus helophoroides (assembly GCA_028583605.1). Taxonomy (NCBI): domain Eukaryota; kingdom Metazoa; phylum Arthropoda; class Insecta; order Coleoptera; family Bothrideridae; genus Dastarcus; species Dastarcus helophoroides. Next base: position 45,372,486 of record CM053327.1, on the reverse strand, counting down.
CGATGTTTTTCCAAAATTTTGATATTTTCTTTAAAATTTTGACTTGAACAATTTGGTTTTTATGTCAATTTCGACCTTTTTGAATATTGAAATACATATCTGAATTATATCTCTGAAGAAGATCTCTCTGAAACTGATAGAGAGATACTTTCATCTTCAGAGAGATACTCTCATCTTCATATAGCATATCATAGGCTTACATACATCGTCTTTCAATATTTTTAAACATTGATTCTGTTTTGACGATTTATATCTTTATTGGAAAATTTAGATATTATTTGAGCTTTTCTACCTTTTTTCTAAACATTTTCATTGTTTTATTCTCGCTCTTTAGAAATTTTGATTGTTTAAAAACACTTTTTTGTTAGTTTTGAAATTTTTTAATTATTTCGAATTTTTTGAAAATCTCGTCCACCAAAATTTTTTGAATGTCTGAAATTTCTTTGAAATCTAGACTTCTAAATGTCGATATTTTTTTGAAAATTGTGATTTTCAAAATCGTGACTTCCAAATTTGGTATTTTCGAAATTTCGACTTCAATTGTCGATGTTTTTATTTTAAATTTGGACATTTCAAAATTTGGATTTTTTCTTAAAGTTTTTAGTTTTTTAAAATTTACATGAACAAACCGCATATGATATCGTCACATACATCATTATTCAACATTTTCAAACGTTGATTCTTTTTTGGAAATTTATATCTTTATTTGAAAAGTTAGATCTTTTTTGAGTTTTTCTACCTTAATTTTAAAAATTCTCATTTTTTAACTGCCCCTTTTTAGGAATTTTAATTGTTTAAAATTATTTTTTTGTTAGTTTTGAAATTTTTTAATTATTTTCAATTTTTTGATAATTTCGTCTTTTTTTTTTAAATAGAGACTTCAAAATGTCGATATTTTTTTGAAAATTGTGATTTTCAAAATCGTGACTTCCAAATTTGGTATTTTTGAAATTTCGACTTCAATTGTCGATGTTTTGTTCTAAATTTGGACATTTTAAAATTTGGATTTTTTCTAGAAGAAAACCTCTTCTTGGAAATGTCATTTCATTTTTTCTAAATTTCGACTGTATTTTTTAGAAATCGTTTACTTTTTCAAATCATTTTCATGTAGCCTTTTTTTGAAAATTTCTGTGAAATTTTATTTTTGGGGGTTTTAGCTTGGTTCGCATGATTCGTCTAATTTTCGAAACTTTGACTTCCATCTGAAAATTGTGTTTTTGGAAATTTATATTCGAAATTAGATTTTTACTCTGAATTACGCTTTCTTCGTAAAATTGTTCAATTTTCTAAAATTGGATCGAAGTTTTAATATAAAGCTAGAAATTCAGAAGAAAATATTTTTATGTCTTTCAAGGAAGATTTCTTGTAAATTTAAATATTGTTAAAATTTGAATAAGGTAAAAATTCTGATCTTTGGAGATCTATATCTTTATTTAAAAATTTAGATCTTTTTTGAGTTTTTGTACCTTATTTTTGAGAATTCTCATTTTTTTTAACTCCCCCTTTTTAGGAATTTTAATTGTTTAAGAGTACTTTTTTGTTAGTTTTGAAATTTTTTAATTATTTTGAATTTTTTGAAAATCTCGTCTTTTTTTTTAAATAGAGACTTCAAAATGTCGATATTTTTTTGAAAATTGTGATTTTCAAAATCGTGACTTCCGAATTTCGTGTTTTCAAAATTTCGACTTCAATTGTCGAGGTTTTGTTCTAAATTTGGACATTTTAAAATTTGGATTTTTTCTAAAAGAAAACCTCTTCTTGGAAATGTCATTTCATTTTTTCTAAATTTCGATTGTATTTTTTAGAAATCGTTTATTTTTTCAAATCATTTTCATTTAGCTTTTTTTGAAAATTTCTGTGAAATTTGACTTTTGGTTAGCTTGGTTCGCATGATTCGTCTAATTTTGGAAACTTTGACTTGTACCTGAAAATTGTGTTTTTGGAAATTTGAACTCGAAATTAGATTTTTTCTCTAAATTACGCTTTCTTCGTAAAATTTGTTCAATTTTCTAAAATTGGATCGAAATTGCTAAAAATTCAGAAGAAAATATTTTTATGTCCTTCAAGGAAGAATTCTTGTAAATTTAAATATTGTTAAAATTTGAATAAGGTAAAAATTCTGATCTTTGAAAATTTATATCTTTATTTAAAAATTTAGATATTTTTTGAGTTTTTCCACTTTTTTTTTTTAAATTCTCAATTTTTTTCCTTCACAAAATCCGACTTTTGGAAATTTTAATTTTTTTTTTAATTTGGACATTTTTCGAAATATTTGGATTGTTTCAATTTCTATTTTAAAATCGATTTTCTGTTTCCAAAGTTTAGTTATTTTTCGAAACTTGCACCCTCAGTTCATGTAATTAAATGAAAATATTAAGTAATTGTCATTTCCAACGCTTACTTCGTGGAATTCTTTAATATTCATAACTATTAAACTTTATTAACGATAAAAACGCAACAAAATTTTTAAATTTTGTTGAGTTTTTATCGGTAATAAAGTTTAATAGTTAAATATTAACATAAACTTAACCGGAAGGTTTTTTACAAATTGTATGTCTTTTTTTTCTTCATTAATGTTTCAAAATGATTATTGCCCTCCCACTGCAGCAAATCCCGCCTAGGTTAATGGACCAAATATGACTCATTATTCAAATAAAGATAAATTATAAAATTATAAATTATTATAAAATTGTGTATGTAAGAAGAATGCAACCTAGACTACAAATTAGCTGCCAACTACCAACAGTTGAAACACTGCCACCTAGCGAAGCGGTTGCTCTCTAGGAAAGTTCCCAGAAGACAAGGATTCAAATGCACAGAGCAATAGATGAGAACATTTATTAGATTCGAAGTTGGTGGAAACCAAATACTGGTTTCGATCTTGTTAGATCTCGTCAGTTTGGTATATCCAACTCGAATGCTAATAAATGTTCCGACAAGTAAGTACTAAAACATTCACAGGCGTCAAACGAGTGACTCTTAGTACTACCACCTATTGATCCATAGAGAAACTATGGCCATCGCCAACAATGTCGTATGCAAGTAGAATACAACCTAAACCACAAATTCACGCAGTTCTCCAGGCGGCGTGTATAGTGAATCATAGGTAGCTGAACTACCAACAGTTGAAACACTGCCACCTAGCGAAGCGGTTGCTCTCTAGGAGAGTTCCCAGAAGACAAGGATTCAAATGCACAGAGCAATAGGTTTGAACATTTATTAGATTCGAAGTTGGTGGAAACCAAATACCGGTTTCGATCTTGTTAGATCTCGTCAGTTTGGTATATCCAACTCGAATGTCGGAACATTTATTAGCATTCGAGTTGGATATACCAAACTGACGAGATCTAACAAGATCGAAACCGGTATTTGGTTTCCACCAACTTCGAATCTAATAAATGTTCAAACTTATTGGTCTGTGCATTATAGAATAAAATTGCGGTTGATGCAATTTAAATCATTTTTTTATTTGTCTTTCCTTCTCTGAATATGGCGAAAAATGGCAAGAGCACCAAAAATATAAACTGAAAATTATCAAATGTGGCGACAAATGGCATAACTTCCGGGGCCTAATTAGGATTATTTAAATCATTTCATCGGTGCATTGTCGCCCTTGACACGCTAATCAACTTGACATGTTTATTTCTTATTTGACATAAGATGTCATTGTGTGGGGTAAAATTATTCATGTATTTACATCTAAAATGTTAAGCGATGCGCTACGTTATGAATTAAGATGGCTGAAGATTGTTCTTCAGAAGCTTCTTCTGCCGCAAACCAAAAGGAAATTACATCCGAAGAATTCTTCTACAAAGTTCTACTCAGTCTTCACTTATTAATGGGAACAAATCCCAGTTATGACGGATCGAAGATAGAAGAGGTGTGCACTTACATGGGAAGACATTTTTGTGTCACAGGAGATCTTCACAGTCAAATAGAACACGCTTTGTACAGAGGAATAGATTACGGACTAATATACAGAAAAAGAGGGAAATTTTTACTGTTGGCTCCAGCGGCCAGGTTTCATATAAGAAGCAGACGAACTTTCGGAAGAAGAGACGTAGAAAAAATCCAACAAATGTTTCAAACGACCTCTAGGAAGAAATTAGACGGGTCGAGGTCGAGGTCGAGGAGTCGGTCACCTAGAGGTACTCGATCAGTACATAGCGGAATCTCGGACGATAAATCTACTATTTCTTCGACTTTTGAAAAATTACGTAAACATTTAAAAGAAAAGGGATCTGCTTTTTCGAACGATTGTAAAAAATTACTAAATTATTACGTTAGATCGAAGAGCTCCCCTCCAGAACACAACAGTATTACTTTGGCTAAAAGGCAATGTACAGGTTCGGCAATAGATTTACAATCCAAAAAATAACGCTCGTTGTTTGATTTAATGCCCTTGCTAATGTCCGAGTGCATGATTTTCTAACCAGAAGCAATGACTCTGGTTATGAATTTCAGTTTTGAATTGTTTTTGTGCAGTGAATTGTTCCTTTGAATTGGTTTTGATGTTATTCTTTTTTTGAGATACTCCTAAAACATGCACTGGAACTTTTCATTTATATTTTATTGGCTTTTCCTTCGCCAGTTACTCCTTCCACAATTTTAGATTGTCAGTAACCTTCTGTTAAGGATGCAACGCAATCGTTGCTTGGGGCAATCTATAACAGATTGCCCCAGCAGCGATTGCGTTGGATTGTTGTTTGCTGCTTAAGTCAATTTATAAAAAATTGCCAATCAACAGAAGGTTACTGAAAATCTAGAAAAAAAATGGAAATCTAGAATTGTGGAAGGAGTAAGGAGTCGATAAAACATAACATAAAAATAATACTATTTCTCAAAGACGATACAGAAGATATGAACTCGGTCCACATAAACTGATGAGTTTTATTTGTAAATGCTTAGTTTTCTGAAAAATTAAAAAAGGTAAAACATTTCTAAAATTCTTTGCATAAAAATTGATTATAATTGTAATATTTTTGAATTTATTGTTTGAAATCATATTCATTATTGTATATTTCCGGAATATTTCATAAAAAAACTACCCATATTATCATCAAAGCGAATAAAATTTCTCGTTGGCTCAGTTATGGTTACATTCGTGTTAAAATATATCTTGATTTCGTTATTTAAAAATTAGATACATAAATTATTCCTTAATTTGTGATATGTTTTTAAAAATTTGGGAATTAAAACTACCCACCAAATAAAATAAATATATTATAACCAGTTTCAGTGATATCACAATTCCCTTTAAGATAAAATACCTTTCTACTTATCTTAATTCAATAAAATTTCAATAATAGTTACAGTCTATTCACATACTTTATAAACGTTTTTAAATCTTCCTTATATTCTTGAACAGAAGAAAAGGCGTGATCTGAACTTAAAAGGTGCAGGTAAATCAATCCAGAATCAGTACCAATAACCTGAAATCGACCCTCCCAGTAAAATGGATTATTTTTATGTTACTGTTTACCATGTAAGATTCCATTGTTTCATCAGCGTGTAAATCAACCAACGGTGACAATTGCAGACAAGTTATGTTGTCTTTGAAAGGAATGGACACCGTAGGAAACACATTGCTCTCTGTCAAATCCCAAATGTGCAAAGTATTCGAAATATCCTTCGTATAAAACATACAAGGTCTGTTGTGAGACCACTGAATTAAATCGACTTTGTCTTTTCCCTCTTCTGCGTCCTTGTTGGTCATCACCATGAGAGGTTTTTGAGAATTCCTGGAGAAGAGGTTGATGTTTCCATTTTCGTAACCAGCCATGAAGAACAAGGGGGAGAAAGGGCAGCTTTCAATGCAGCCGATTTTGTAAGTTGCATCTAAAAAATAGGGTACTGTTACCTTTTGCATAGCCGTAGAAGGATGCAAATGTTTTATTCCAAATGTTACACGCATATTACAGATTTGCCCATTTTTATTCCAAATTCAACTTTTCTATTTCTCCTCTATTTTACTATTCTTTTTTAATATATATTTTGGTCCTAAAATTAGGCTTTTACGTCGAATCCTTCTTTGTTCTCTAACCTCGAAATTTAGGTTTGATTGGGTTTCGTTAGGTTGGGTTAGGTTAGGTTAGGTTAGATTAGCTTAGGTTAGGTTAGGTTAGATTGATTTGGGTTAGTTTAGGTTGAATTGGGTTAGGTTGAATTAGGTTAGATTGATTTAGGTTAAGTCGGGTTGAGTTAGGTTGAATTACGTTGGTTTGGGTTAGGGTAGGTTGTATTAGGATGGTTTGGGTTAACTTAGGTTACATTAGGTTGGGTTAGGTTGACTTGAGTTAGGTTAGGTTGAATTAGGTCGGTTAGGATTAGGATAGGTAGATTTAGATCGGTTCGAGATAGGTGAGGTTGATTTAGGTTGGTTTGGGTTAGGTTAAGTTGTATTAGGATTAAGTTAGGTTGATATAGATTGGTTAGAGTTAGGTTAGGTGGAATTAGATTGGTTTGGGTTAGGTTAGGTTGAATTAAGTTGGTTTGGGCTGAGTTAGGTTAGGTTGGTTTGGGTTAAGTTAGATTGAATTAGGTTGGTTTGGGTTAGGTAAGGTTGGTGTCGACTAGGTTAGGTTGGTTTAGGTTAGATTAGGTTGGGTTAGGTTAGATTGAATTAGGTTGGTTTAAGTTAGGTTGGTTTTGGTTGGGTTAGATTGGGTTAGGTTAGGTTGGATTAGGTTAGATTGAATTAGGTTGGTTTGGGTTAGGTTAGATTGTATTAGGTTGGTTTGGGTTAGGTTAAGTTGATTTGGGTTGAGTTAGGTTGATTTAAGTTAGGTTAGATTGAATTAAGTTGATTTGGGTTTGGTTAGATTAAATTAAGTTGATTTGGTTTAGGTTACTTTGAATTAGGTTGGTTTGAGTTAGGTTAGATTGTATTAGGTTAGTTTGGGTTAGGTTAAGTTGATTTGTATTAGGTTAGGTTGATTTAAGTTAGGTTAGATTAAATTATGATGGTTTGGGTTGGGTTAGATTGAATTAGGTTAGCTTGGGTTAGGTTAGCTTGGATTAGGTTAGGTTAGATCCAATTAGGTTGGTTTGGGTTAGGTTAGATTGTATTAGGTTGGCTTGGGTTAGGTTAGATTGTATTAGGTTGGCTTGGGTTAGGTTAGGTTGATTTGGGTTAGGTTAGGTTGATTTCAGTTAGGTTAGATTGAATTAAGTTGATTTGGGTTTGGTTAGATTAAATTAAGTTGATTTGGTTTAGGTTACTTTGAATTAGGTTGGTTTGGGTTAGGTTAGATTGTATTAGGTTAGTTTGGGTTAGGTTAAGTTGATTTGGGTTAGGTTAGGTTGATTTAAGTTAGGTTAGATTAAATTATGATGGTTTAGGTTGGGTTAGATTGAATTAGGTTAGCTTGGGTTAGGTTAGCTTGGATTAGGTTAGGTTAGATCCAATTAGGTTGGTTTGGGTTAGGTTAGATTGTGTTAGGTTGGCTTGGGTTAGGTTAGATTGTATTAGGTTAGCTTGGATTAGGTTAGGTTAGATTGTATTAGGTTGGTTTGGATTAGGTTAGATTGTATTAGGTTGGCTTGGGTTAGGTTAGATTGTATTAGGTTGGCTTGGGTTAGGTTAGGTTGATTTGGGTTAGGTTAGGTTGATTTGGGTTAGGTTAGGTTGATTTCAGTTAGGTTAGATTGAATTAAGTTGATTTGGGTTTGGTTAGATTAAATTAAGTTGATTTGGTTTAGGTTACTTTAAATTAGGTTGGTTTGGGTTAGGTTAGATTGTATTAGGTTAGTTTGGGTTAGGTTAAGTTGATTTGGGTTAGGTTAGGTTGATTTAAGTTAGGTTAGATTAAATTATGATGGTTTAGGTTGGGTTAGATTGAATTAGGTTAGCTTGGGTTAGGTTAGCTTGGATTAGGTTAGGTTAGATCCAATTAGGTTGGTTTGGGTTAGGTTAGATTGTGTTAGGTTGGCTTGGGTTAGGTTAGATTGTATTAGGTTAGCTTGGATTAGGTTAGGTTAGATTGTATTAGGTTGGTTTGGATTAGGTTAGATTGTATTAGGTTGGCTTGGGTTAGGTTAGATTGTATTAGGTTGGCTTGGGTTAGGTTAGGTTGATTTGGGTTAGGTTAGGTTGATTTCAGTTAGGTTAAATTGAATTAAGTTGATTTCGGTTAGGGTAGATTAAATTAGGTTGGTTTGGGTTAGGTTAGATTAAATTAGGGAGGTTTGGGTTAGGTTAGGTCGGCTTAGCTTAGGTTGGGTTGGTTTGGGTTAGTTTAGATTGAATTAGGTTGATTTGGGTTGGGTTAAGTTGGTTTGAGTTAGGTTAGATCGAATTAAGTAGATTTGAGTTAGGTTAGATTGTATTAGGTTGGTTGGGGTTAGGTTAAGTTGATTTGGGTTAGGTTAAGTTGATTTAAGTTAGGTTAGATTGAATTATGATGGTTTGGGTTAGGTTAGATTGTATTAGGTTGGTTTGGGTTAGGTTAGGTTGATTTGGGTCAGATTAGGTTGATTTGAGTTAGGTTAGATTGAATTAAGTTGATTTGGGTTAGGTTAGATTAAATAAGGTTGGTTTGGGTTAGATTAGATTGAATTAGGGAGGTTTGGGTTAGGTTAGGTTGGTTTAGCTTAGGTCAGGTTGGTTTGGGTTTGGTTAGATTGAATTAGGTTGGATTGGCTTAGGTTCGATTAGGTTAGGTTAGGTTAGGTTAGGTTAAGTTAGGTTAGGTTAGGTTGATTTGGGTTAGGTTAGGTTGGTTTGAGTTAGGTTGGATTGAATTAAGTATATTTGGGTTAGGTTAGATTGTATTAGGTTTTTTTGGGTTAGGTTAGGTTGAATTAAGTTGGTTTGGGTTGAGTTAGGTTAGGTTAGATTGAATTAAGTTGATTCGGGTTAGGTTAGGTTGAATTAGTTTGGTTTGGGTTAGGGTAGATTGAATTATGGAGGTTTGGGTTAGGTTAGGTTGGTTTAGGTTAGGTTGGTTTGGGTTAGGTTAGATTAAATTAGCTTGATTTGGATTAGGTTAGACGGTATTAGGTTGGTTTGGGTTAGGTTAGGTTGATTTGGGTTAGGTTAGGTTAGGTTAGGTTGATTTGGGTTAGTTTAGGTTGATTTGGGTTAGGTCGGGTTGGTTTGAGTTAGGTTAGATTGAATTAGGTTGATTTGGTTTAGGTTAGGTTGAGTTAGGAAGGTTTGGGTTAGGTTAGATTGAATTAGGTTGGTTTGGGATAGGTTAGATTGAATTAGGTTGGTTTGGGTTGGGTTAGAGTGACAGATTGGACAACTGATGACCCTTTTATTTGATTGATGGATATCGTTGCTATGAAATGGTATGGAGATATCTCTACGACTTAACAAATTTTATTGTATTTTTATCAACGTATCATTTCTAACATATTAGGTGAATAACACACAACAGTGCTGCTTTAGCTGAAGGCCATTTATGCCCCTACAATCAAGTAAAAAGCCTGGCGGGGAAAATATTTACAAAAATAAGATAAAATGGGCGGTGAATTCCTTCAAGTCCTATAAATCACCAGGAGAAGATAAGATCTTCCCAGCCCTACTACAACACTAGCTAATGGAATTTATAAATTCACTAGCTACAATTCCAATAAGCTCGAAAGACGTAAATGTGGGCTACATACCAAAGGTAGGCAAACGACCGTCTGCGCGGCCTAAATCATATACACCCATTAGTCTAACGTTATTTCTCCTTAAAACAATGGAGAAAATTATGAACCAACACATTAGAAGCGCAGTACTGTCAAAGAATTCGCTTCATGACAATCAATTTGCCTATCAAGAAGGCAAATCTACAGAGACAGCCTTACACAATCTTGTCAAAAAGATAGAAAGTACCCACTCAAAGAAATAGCTCTTGGTGCATTTGTAGGCAAAGAGGGTGCTTTTGATAAAACCTTATATTAATCCATAAAAGCAACAGCTATAAAAAACGATTTTGAGAAACCTACCATCGACTGGATTGTCTTCATGTTAGATGGTAGGAGGAACAAAGCAACCTTAGGAAGTGATTCAGTCACAGTGAGCGCAGCAAGGGGTTGTCCCCAAGGAAATGTTTTTTCTCCACTGCTGTGGTCCATCGTGGTTGATGACCTCCTAAATATACTGCATTACTCGAGCGTTGAAGCAATAGATTCAGATAATATTAGCGTCATTATCAGGGGCAAAAACGATAACATCTTGTCGGATTTAATGAATTTAATTAATAACTGGTGTTCAAACCAAGGGTTAGGTGTAAACCCAAATAAAACAATTATAGTTCCTTTCACGAAGAGAAGGAAGCTAAATCTAACAGCTCCCACTATGAATGGAGTTCAACTCAACTTCTCAAGTGAGACTAAATATCTAGGAATAGGCTTAGACCAAAAACTCACCTGGAATCCCTATTTGACTAGAATAATTAAGGGAGCCACGACAGCGTTCTGGACATGCCGCAGATTGTTCAGCAAAACCTGGGGTTTGCAACCGAAAATGATCTATTGGTCACATAGGATGATAATTACACCCCTGATCAGATCCACTTATTTAGTATGGTGGCCAAAAATAATGAAAAAGACAGCACAAAACTGACAATAGTTCAAAGGTAAGCATGTCTGGGCATAACAGGCGCAATGAACACCTGCCCAACAGCAGCAATGGAGGCAATGCTAGGTCTAACTCCTCTCCACCTTTTAGTGAAGAGGGAAGCGATCAAAGGAGCCTCAAGATTATTGAAATTGAAACAATTTCAAGAAGAAGACTTCGCTGGTCACATGGGAATCCTCACGGAGGTGATTTGAGCAAAATCGGTTGATTACATGCAACCCAGGTACGAATTTGATCATTTCTTTGAGGTGGACTTAGATAGCCACACTAACCCTCAATCAGTACCTCAAGAAAAACACAAATTATCTATCTGGTTTACAGATGGATCAAAGACAGCACTGGAGTGGGACATGGCCCTAACTATAGGTTGTCTAAAGCCTTGGGAAAAGACCCAACTGTCTTTCAAACTGAAATACATGCAATAAAACTCTGAGCCTACGAGTGTCTTCGAAGAAGCCTGAAAGGAACAAAGATCTATATTAACTCTGACAAAGGCTCTCAGCAGCTGCCTTGTCAAATCCAAACTATTTTGAAACTGACAACAAACGTTAAAGTAACTGGCTTAACACAACAGGATCAGCTTTTGGTGGGTGCCAGGGCACAAAGGAATACAACGAAATGAAGATGCGGACCAACTCGCTAGAGAAAGATCTGCATCATCATTTCTTGGACCTGAACCTGCTTTTGGTTTTTTTAAAAGTCAAATCAACAATGAGGTCAAAAAATGGAAAACAAAGTCAACTGGAGACCATATCCAGGAATACAGCAGGCGAAAAGATTCATATCTGGAATGCTTGAAAAGACAAAGGTCTACTTAGAACTCAGCAAATCCGAATTGAGGATCCTAACCGGCCTCTTAACAGGACATTGCTCTATGAGGTACCACCTCAAGAAAATGGGTCAGGCTGAAACAGATGTCGCCTTTGCGCAGAAGCTGCGGAGACTGCAGAACGTGTGCTATGCACGTCCAACTTGGATGGGCGCCCTTAGACCCCTCAGATGTGGAAGAACTCAATCCCAGGTCCAGGTCCACAGTTTTAACCTGGAATCTACATAGATCAGGGTATGACCAAAAGATCTCCTTTGGTCGAGGTGCGGGATGGACAAAGAGAAACACGAAACGACCCATATATAATCTAATCTAATTAGATTCTATAATGCACAGACCAAGAGGTTTGAACATTTATTAGATTCGAAGTTTGAAAACCAAATACCGGTTTCGATTTTGTTAGATCTCGTTAGTTTGGTATATCTGACTGACGAGATCTAACAAGATCGAAACCGGTATTTGGTTTCCAAACTTCAAATCTAATAAATGTTCAAACCTATTGAGCTGTGCATTAGAATCCTTGCCTTCTGGGAACTCTCCTAGAGAGCAACCGCTTCGCCAGGTGGCAGTATTTCAACGGTTGGTAGTTCAGCTACCTACCAGTATACACGCCGCCTGGAGGGCTGCATGAATTTGTAGTCTAGGTTGCATTCTTCTTACATACAATCTAATTAGGTTTATAATGTACTAGATTAGAGTTGCCACGTGCATTTTTAGAATTTACAGGAGATTGGTATATAAAAAATGGGATTTACGAAATATTGTTAAAAAAAGAATTTCGTGTTTCAGAAACATCGGTTGACAAAAAAACGTCTTCAACTCCAATAGCTCAATTACAGTTGCTGACGTAAATTAAAAAAACTCTTCACCTTCTCTCTTTCAAAGTACAGGAGATTTCTTCTCAAGTACGAGTTTACTGAAAGCAGTATTTTTTTGCCCAAAATGCGGGAAAACGAGAGATTTGGTAACCCTACACTAGATACAAGAATATGTGATGATACTTCATAATTTATAATTATTTTTTTATATAACATGCTAAGGTAAACTAGAGTAACATCGCTGCAATGTATAAGTATTTCGAATTTTGGTAGAACGGACTGGTTTAGTGTTTTGGGAATATGTTTTGTATTCGAAATCCTGGTCCTTGGTTATCTTCAAAAATTCATACACAAATCTTGTCCCCTGAACTCAAGAAAGATTAAAAAAACACAGTAGAGAAACTATTTTCTGTTTTTCAATCCTTCTTGGTTTCAAGGGAGAAGTATTTCGAATACAAAACGTATTCCAAAAACACTAAACCAATTTCGAAGTATTTGGGGTCAGTTTAATGTCACTATTCAGATTAGCAGACAAATTAATAAAAATATTCTGAATCGTTTACCTGGCAAAAACATTTTTGTGTTATTTCGTTCCCCATTCAAAACCAAATGCACAATAATTCCATAATTTGTTGCCACATAAACATGATCTGGGTCTAAAAAGTTTAAGTTCAAATCGGAACAATAAAGATCACTCAACTCCGGATATAGAGATCTTATAGAAATAGTGGTATTTTTGGCTAATATTATGTTACCCCAGTGGGCTAAACCTTTATTGTCCTTAATGTTATTTTGTTGCTTAATCAGAACGCTCCAAAGTATAACTGTTCCTTCTTCTTCTAAACTGCAAATCTGCAAACGCCAAGTTTTAGTAAAACAGTAAACTGTGACGATTTTTGGTTCTTACTTGTCGAGTTTTGGTTGAATTGAAATTCAAAATAGAATCCGATTGTTCCACAACTGCTTTGATTCCAACGACGCTACTGGCATGCCCAAAATTGACTTCAGTCAAATACGTTGGCGTTCTAAAAATAGTTTCCTTCGTTTCTGATACGTTCTGATGGTAACTGATGCTTTCCTTGGTGTCCCAAATGGCTATATCCCTAAAATAAATCATAATATAGGACATACAGATTTTTCTTAAGTGTACATAAAAGAAATCCTAATATAGCACCTACAGATTTTTGTTAGATATACTTTGTTAATTCCCACTGTATCTTCGCAGTACTAAGGTACTGCAAGAATAATGTAACGCAATGTAAATAGATGTAATAGAATTTAGAATAGAATTGTATAATTTAGTAAATAAAAAAAGTTTCTAGAAGAATTTGATAAGGGGAAAGCGGTCGCGATAACGAAACAAATGGCAGATAAGTGTTCCAGAAATGTCGGCAAACGATAAGCCTTATCTGCCGAAAAGTTCTAGAAGCCGGGGGCCAAAACTATAAAAAGGCGGTCAGCTTGCCCTCGAGTCAGTCAGTTAGAGTCAGTGTAATTAGTGAGTTAGTAGAAGTCAATAATAAGTGAGTTAATTGTCAATTGTGGTGATCCAAGTTGAGTTCAGTAATAAAGTGGGTCTTATTCGATAAGTGTAATCAATCGAACCGATAAGCCCGTAACATCTTGTGTCAGAAGCGGGATTATTATATTTATTACTCGAAAAAAAAAATTCGTGCCAGGTACCGTAGTTGACTATCTCGGACGTTTTAAACTATTAAACAGTTTATACGAGGCGCGTCAAGTAAAATCTTGAACATTCTACTACGCTTTATGGATACGAGATTAAAATCGGCCAAAATGGAACAACAAATGCAAGCGTTATTAGCAATGTTTAAAGACCAAGCAGAACAAAGACGGCAAGAAAAGGAACATGAGGAAGAACGAAGACGACAAGATGAAGAACGAAGACGACAAGAAAAAGAACAGGAAAAAGAACGAAGAAGACAAGAAAAAGAACAGGAGGAAAAACGAAGACGACAAAAAAAAGAACAGGAGGAAGAACGAAGACGACAAGATGAAGAACGAACACGACAAGATGAAGAACGAAGACGACAAGAAAAAGAACAAGAGAAAGAACGAAGAAAACAAGAAAAAACAGGAGGAAGAACGAAGATGACAAGAAGAACAAAGAAGGAATGCAGAAAAACAAGAATTGCATAGTCTACTAGCAAATATAACTGAAAAAATGGGAGTAGATGTTACAAAAATGAAAGAAGAAATGAAAGAACAAATTACCGGAATGAGAGAAAAAATGAAAGAAGAAATGAAATAACAAATCACAGGAATGAAAGAACCATTTACAGGAATGAGAGAAGAAATGCAAGAAGAGATTGACGAAGTCAAAGAAGAATTCAACAGCAAACTTCTTGATTTGGAAAATGCAAAAAAGAGGGAGATTAGCAACATAAAAAATAACATGAAAAAGCTGCTAAGTGGACAAAGCACACAACATGAATCTGAAAGTGTACCTGCTAGTTCTTCCCAAAAGGTAAAACCTCCGACCTATGACGAAAAAACATCCTTCCACACCTACAGAAAACAATTCGAAGCTGCTGCTAAGCCCAATCATTGGACGGAGGAAGCAAAGGCAACCTCATTAGTGGTATACCTGCGCGAAGATGCTCTGGAATTACTCCGAACTCTATCGGATCAAGAACAAGCCGATTATGAAGATCTAGTTAGGGCTTTAGAGCTGAGATTTGGGGACCAACATTTGCAGCAACTTGTCCAGTGGCAGCTGTTAGTAAGAAGACAGAAAAGTGGAAAAGTGCAAGAATTCGAGGCTGATGTTAGAAGATTGGCGTACATCGCCTATCCAACAACACCAACCGACTTTCTGGAACTCCACGCAGTTAGAATCTTCATAGAAGGAATAAAAGACCCGAAAGTTCAGAGAGTGATACGCCTGTCAAACGTCCGAACATCAAGGGGGGCACTGATTAGAGCTTTGGAGGTTGAAGCCGCTTACAAGGTTTCAGAGCCAAGGGCGTCACGCAGAATAAGGAAATCAGACATCGAAGAGGCGACAAATGACCCTGATCTCGTGAACATAAACGCCAACATAAAGGAAATGAACGCGAGCATGAAAAAAATGGACGAGAGCATCCGAGAACTGGTGGGAGCTCTTAAAGGTAGATCCAACAGAAACACATGTTACAACTGTGGCAAACCGGGGCACTTCCAGAAGGACTGCAGGTCGGCCCCAAGAAGTCGACAAGCCCCATAGCAGAAAAGCTAAAATCAGCCAGTGGGAAGGGGCACTCACTGGCTGGTGTCGAGCAACGAGCCCCCAAAACTCTTTCCATCAAACAGATAAAAAGGACCATGGAAAGTTTAGTAGTTGCAGCCAGCGTAGATGGAAGGAATGTACAGGCCACAGTCGACACAGGCGCCATGGTTACTTTAGCACGAAGGAACGTTCTTCCATCACAACCGATGGTACTGTCGCAAAGAATGGTCCTCAGGACAGTTACGGGAGATACTGCGCCAATTATAGGAGAGGCAGACGTCATGATTGGTCTGGGAAAACTAAGTATTTCGCATCGGGTGTTGGTGACAGATATCAAAGACGAGCTGATTCTGGGGATGAACGTAATCAGGCAACATGGCTTTACTTTCGACCCAGCGCAGAACATTTTAAAGATTGGAAATGAAGAGCTTGTCCTGACTACACCAAAGGACACTTCAAAGGAGGTAAGACTGTTTGCCTGCGAAACAGCCGTAGTGCAGGGAAGCAGCGAGAAGACGGTTATGGCTGTGATGGAAGAAGATTTGGGCTGCTGCGTTGGATTATTGGAACCGACTTATGACATTTTCAAGAATTTGCTAGTGGCGAGATCCGTGGTTAAAGCATCTTAGAAGGTACCTGTGAGAGTTGCCAACGTGTTCCCAACAGCACACTCAATCAAAAAGTGTAGTACTCTGGCAGTCTGTACCCCGGTAGCCTCAATAAGCTCCTTGGGAGACAGTTGTGCACCAGTACAGGAAACGAAGATTGGGCAAGTCAAGTTGGAAGTGGGAACACTTGTCCAAGGAAGCAGTAGTTCTGGCTAGGTCATTTCTAAAGAAAAACCACGGCGTTTTTACCGATGAAGACCGAAATCTAGGAAGGACCGACGTAGTTCGACACAAAATCAACACCGGCGATGCAACACCTATTCGTCAACCCCCTAGAAGATAACCGGTGACCAAGCAAGAGGAAGTCGCGGGACTGGTTAAGAAGATGATGAAGGATGGAGTCATCGAGCAGTCCAATAGTCCATGGTCTTCCCCTGTAGTCTTGGTTACAAAGAAGGACGGGTCAACAAGACTCTGTGTCGACTACCGGAAATTAAACGACGTCACTAAAAAGGACAGCTACCCCTTGCCAAGAATTGATGACACCCTAACGACCTTGTCTGGGTCCACCTGGTTTTCAACTTTGGACTTGAAAAGTGGATATTGGCAAGTGAGCATAGACCCCGACGACAAAGAAAAGACGGCCTTTTTATCTGGGAGTGGATTAAATTAGTTCACGGTTATGCCTTTTGG
Organism: Dastarcus helophoroides; assembly: GCA_028583605.1. Classification (NCBI taxonomy): domain Eukaryota; kingdom Metazoa; phylum Arthropoda; class Insecta; order Coleoptera; family Bothrideridae; genus Dastarcus; species Dastarcus helophoroides. Next base: position 45,355,736 of record CM053327.1, on the reverse strand, counting down.
ACTATGCAACGCACCGGCTACTTTCGAACGTCTAATGGAACTGGTACTTCGAGGACTCACTTGGAAAACCTGCTTGGTTTACCTAAATGACGTCATGGTGATGGGCAAGAGCTTTAAAGAACATTTGGAAAATCTTCAAGAAGTTTTCGACAGATTAAAGCAAGCCAACTTAAAGCTGAATCCAAAGAAGTGTTCTTTGCTCCAAAGAAAAGCAGAATTTTTGGGCCACACTGTATCAGCCGCAGGAGTTGAAACAAATATCAGCAAGACTCAAGCAATTCGTGACTGGCCAAGACCCAAAGACAAACATGAACTGAGGAGTTTCTTGGGGCTATGTACCTATTACAGAAGATTTGTGAAAGGTTTCGCCAACATCGCTGCGCCATTGCATCAACTAACGGAAGGAAGAAGGCCGTACGTCTGGACTCCCGACTGTGATACTGCTTTCCGGAAGCTGAAGTCCGCCTTGTGCACAAGCCCTATCTTGGCTTATCCCCAGCGAGATAAGAAGTTCGTGTTAGACACAGATGCCAGCAACGTCGGCATTAGGGATGTGCTGTCCCAAGTTCAAGGCGGTGAAGAAAGAGTAATCGAATATTACAGCAAGATCCTGACGAAGTCGGAGAGGAACTATTGCACCACCAGGAAGGAACTTCTTGCGATAGTGAAGGCCGTGGAACACTTCCACAAGTAATTGTATGGGCAAGAGTTCCTCATCAGGACAGATCATTCGGCGCTTTCCTGGTTACTCCGAATGAAGAACGCAGAGGGGCAGACGGATAAATGGTTAGAGAGGCTCCAACAGTATCACTTTAAGGTGCATCATCGACCGGGACGACAGCATAACGTCCAGCATAATGTCCAGAAGACCTTGTGGGGATTGCAAACACTGCAGACGAGTTGAGGACCATGAGGACATGGTGGATATAAGGGTCACTTCTGTCCAGCCAGAAGACGAATGGACTGTTGAAGGTCTTCGGAAGCTACAGAGGAGCGACGCTGATATCGGACCCATATTGGAATGGAAAGAAGCTAGAGACAGACCGGAATGGCAAGAGGTTTCCGACAGAAGTCCAGCTCTTAAGAATTTGTGGGCTCAATGGAAATCCCTTCAGGTCGAGGACGGGGTACTGAAGAGAGCATGGGAAAGCGCGGATGGAAAGCGTGTCAACTTGCAGTTGGTGGTGCCTCAGGAGAAGATTCCACAGGTCTTGTGGGAGGTGCACAATGGGACCTCTGGTGGACATCTAGGGATGAACAAGACCCTGGAGAAGGTTCGAAAACGGTTCTATTGGGTTAACTGCAGGGAGGACGTCGAACGGTGGTGTCGAAAATGTGTCACCTGTGCTGTATCCAAGGGTCCTCGTACAAGAACAAAAGGGGCCCTGAAGCAATACAATGCGAGAGCTCCATTCGAAAGAATTGCAATCGATGTGGCAAGACCATTCCCACCTTCAGACGATGACAACAAATACATCCTGGTGGCCATGAATTATTTTTTCAGTAAATGGCCTGAAGCTTATGCCATCCCGAACCAGGAAGCTACCACAGTCGCAAGGGTTCTTGTGGACAACTTCATCTGTCGATTTGGTGTTCCCTTGGAACTACACTCGGACCAGGGAAGGAACTTTGAATCGGGGGTTTTCCAAGAGGTGTGTCGTCTTCTTGGAATAAGGAAAACTCGAACAACACCTCTTCATCCACAGTCTGACGGAATGGTGGAGAGATTTAATAGGACCTTAGAGGAACATCTTTCGAAGGTCGTTTCCAAACATCAGACCGATTGGGACCGACATCTACCACTGTTTCTGATGGCCTATCGCGCGGCAACTCATGAAACTACAAGTCAGACTCCGGCAAAAGTGATCTTCGGGAGGGAACTGCGGCTTTCGTGTGACTTGGTGTTTGGATCATCAAGGGAGATCACCAGGAAAACGATCGGTTTCGTAGACGACTTGAGGGAAGCGATATTGGAGACGCATGCCCTTGTGCGGACGAAGATCAACTTGGCGACGGACAGGATGAAGACAAGGTATGACATAAATGCCAACCATGGTGGTTTTAATGAAGGCGAAATGGTATGGCTATACAATCCTCAGCGAAAGAAAGGAGTTTCGCCGAAGTTTACGCCATCTTGGGAAGGGCCGTAAAAAGTGCTGAAGAGGATCAATGACTTGGTATACAGGATCCAGCGTAGCTCCAGGAGTAAAATGAAAGTGGTACACCTGAACAGACTATGCAAATTTAGTGGCGAAATGACTGATTGGAATTGATCGGGACGATCATTCCTAAGGGGGAGGCAGTGTAACGCAATGTAAATAGATGTAATAGATAGATTTTTCAATATTAAGGTCAAAATTTCGAGAAAAAAGTCGTAATTTGAGAAAAAAAGTCGAAATTTTGAGTTTAAAGTCGAAATTTCGATTCTCTTTTCGAAATTTCGCCCTTTTTTTTAAAAATTTCGACTTTAATCTCGAAATTGTGGCTTTACCCCCAACATTTCGACTTTTTTCTAAAAAATTCGACTTTTTTTCTTCAAATTTTTACTTTTTTCTAAAATTCCGAGATTAATGTCGAAATTTCGACTTTAATCTTGGAATTCCGACTTTGATATCGAATTTTTTCGGGAAATTTCGAGAATAAGTCGAAATTTCTATACTCTATGGTTAAATTAGGCAGATGACAGTTGCGTCCCACCATTCCTCTATCCCAACAAAGAAAAAAGGCGAAATTTTAGAAAAAAGTCGAAATTTTGAGTTTAAAGTCGAAATTTCCAAAAAAATTTCAAAATTTCGATATTAAGGTCAAAATTTCGAGAAAAATGTCCAAATTTCGATATTAAGGTCAAAATTTCGAGAAAAAAGTCGTAATTTGAGAAAAAAAGTCGAAATTTTGAGTTTAAAGTCGAAATTTCGATTCTATTTTCGAAATTTCGCCCTTTTTTTTAGAAATTTCGACTTTAATCTCGAAATTTTGGCTTTACCCCCGAAATTTCGACTTTTTTCTCAAAAATTCGACTTTTTTCTTCAAATTTCTACTTTTTTCTAAAATTCCGAGATTACTGTCGAAATTTCGACTTTAAATCTCAGAATTCCGACTTTGATATCGATTTTTTTCTGGAAATTTCGAGTCGAAATTTCTATACTCTATGGTTTAATTAGGCAGCTGAGAGTTGAGGTCCACCACTCCTCTATCCCAACAAAGAAAAAAGTCGAAATTTTAGAAAAAAGTCGAAATTTTGAGTTTAAAGTCGAAATTTCGAGAAAACTGTCGAAATTTCGAGAAAAATGTCGAAATTTCGAGAAAAAAAGTCGAAATTTTAAGTTTATAAAGTCGAAATTTCGATAAAAATGTCGACAGTTCGATATTAAGGTCGAAATTTCGAGAAAAAAGTCCTAAATTCGAGAAAAAAAAACGAAATTTCTAGAAAAAAATCGAAATGTGTAAAGAAAAGTCAAAATTTTCAGTTTAAAGTCGAAATTTTGAGAAAAATATCAAAAGTTCGATATTAAGGTCAAAATTTCGAGAAAAAAGTCGAAATTCGAGAAAAAAAAACGAAATTTCGAAAAAAAATCGAAATTTGAGGTCAAAATTTCGAGAGAAACGTTGAAATTTAAGAAAAATAGTCGGAATTTCGAAAAAAAATTCTAAATTTCCAGAAAAAAGTCGAAATTTCAAGAAAAGAGTCGAAACTTGCAAAAAAAATACGAAATTTTGAGAAAAAATTTGATATTTGCGAAAAAAGTCGAAATTTCGATATTAAGGTCAAAATTTCGAAAAAAAGGTCAAAATTTCGAAAAAAAGGTCAAAATTTCAAGAAAAAAGTCGAAATTCGCAAAAAAATACGAAATTTCGAGAAAAACGTCAAAGTTTCGATATAAAGGTCAAAAATTCGAGAAAAAAGTCGAAATTTTGAGAAAAATGTCGGAAGTTCGATATTAAGGTCAAAATTTCGAGAAAAAAGTCGAAATTCGAGAAATAAAAACGAAATTTCAAGGAAAAATCGAAATTTGAGAAGAAGGCCAACATTTCGAGAGAAAAGTTGAAATTTAAGAAGAAGTCGGAATTTCAAGAAAAAAGTCGAAATTCGCAAAAAAATATGAAATTTCGAGAAAAAAGTCGAAATTTGCAAAAAAGTCGAAATTTCGATATTAAGGTCAAAATTTAGGGAATAAAGGCGAAATTTGAGAAAATAAGTCAACATTTTGAGATTAAAGCCGAAATTTTGAGAAAAATATCGAAAGTTTGATATTAAGGTCAAAATTTCGGGAAAAAGTCTAAATTTGAGAAAAAAACGAAATTTCGAGAAAAAATCCAAATTTGAGTTCAAAATTTCGAGAAAAAAGTCGAAACTTCGGAAAAAAGTCGAAATTTCGAGAAAAAATCGAAATTTAAGAAGGTCAAAATTTGGAGAAAAAAGTCGAAGTTTAAAACAAAAAAAGTCGAAATTGAAGAAAAAAGTTGAAATTTCGAGAAAAAAGTCGAAATTTCAAGAAAAAAGTCGAAATTCGCAAAAAAATACGAAATTTCGAAAAAAAAGTTGGAATTTGCGAAAAAAAGTCGAAATTTCGATAGTAAGGTTAAAATTTCGAGAAAAAGGTCAAAATTTCAAGAAAAAAGTCGAAATTCGCAAAGAAATACGAAAATTCGAAATTTGAGAAAAAAGTCGCAGTTTCAGAAAAACGTCGAAATTTCTAAAAATAACATTTTTTTTAATCGATTTTTTTTTGATGGAACGGACTAGTCCTTGTTTTTTTCAATTTATTTAACATTTCTTCGGCCGAAGAAATGTTAAATAAATTGAAAAAAAACATAATATTTCCGGTCAATAAGAGTCTACCATGAAGAATGGACTAGTCCTTGGTTATTTTCAAAAATTGAAATACAGAATTTGTCCCTCGAAACCAAAAAAGATTAAAAAACACAACAAAGGTTGCTCTAACGCGTTTCGATAGCCAAGCTGTCATCTTCAGAGATTCAGGGGACAAGTTCTGTATTTTAATTTTTAATCGATGTCTTTTTCCTGAACAAGTTGTGTTGTAATTTTTAACTTACCCCGTGTCGAATCCCCCAAAAACTAAATCTGAAGAATCCAGTCCAAACGAACACGAAGTTATTCCCCCAAAAGACGAAAGATATAAAAATGGTTTTTCACAGTTGGCAACGTCCCATATTAAAATTATTGATTTAAAATCAAATTCATTTCCTTTCGTGATAGGTTCCCTCCTTACATGAACAGATAAAAAATGATTCGAATCGGTAGGACTAAACGCTATATGCCTTATTATTCTGTCCTCCAACGTTTCCTGCAAGGATTTATCTTGAAACAACAAGTAGCCGTCACTGAATGGAATTTCCCTAGAATTTTTCCTAACTTTCTCTCTGTTTAAATATTTTAAACGTATAATATCCGACATTAACGTTTCTGTTGAAAATAGAAATCGTTCCAAGTTATTTTCATTATAAAATTTCAAGCTTTCATAACTTTCGTTTGTTAAATCTTCCTCGCCTACTCCAAGATATTCACTTTTGTATATTTCCCAAAAATGATCCTGGTGGGAGTCAAATTTAGAAAACTTGACAGGTATCTGTGTCCATTTACTGGTGCTTACTATCTCTTCAGTTTGAATATCCTCATCAACGTTATCTTCCCCTGTTTGTGTATATGATTGTACTGTGTTACTTTTACCGTAACTTTTTATAAAATCTTCATAAGGCACTGGATCTAGTGTAAACAGTATGAAATTGACGCTATCCAACTTTATCATATTTAGTATCTCTTCCCCGCGTTTTTGCAACTTTTCAAAGGATTTCTTCCTCTTGTACTTCTTCCTCGCACTCAAAAAATTAATAAACTGTACAGATTTCATCTCATCGAAACCTTCATCCGAAAGCGAAGTCATATTGCTTTTTCCACCCTCCGGTGGTAGCTCGGAATTCTCCTTTTCTATGGACTCTTTAATGTTATCAAGCAGCTGCTTATATTTGGAATCGGGCATGTCAAAGTTTCCCGAATCCATTTTTTTCTCGTCATCGGTTCCGGCCGAATTCACTCGTCGTTGAGGGGCGTTTATCTCCTTCGGTTCATCGCTCTCTTCCGAGCTGGTGATAGATCCGGAAATTTCGGATAAATCGCCCTCTTTCGATGAACTGGATACGTCTGGTTCGAAATCCGATTCGTATGACTCAAAGTCATCTTCGTATTCAGATGATTTTTCTTCGCGAGATGGACTTGGGGAAGGTGCTTCTGGTCCTGCGATGTTAGCGTTGACTATACTTCCTCGTTTAAGTGTTGCTGTGCTTGGTCTGTCCGAATCCCCTTTTGATATTTGCGTAATATGTTTTACAGATTTTTTCGTTTCTAGACTGGTTGATTTTTTCCTTTCTGGGCTTAGTACTTCGGCATTTATTTTCTTTAATGCGTTTGAATAAATATTTTTGCTTGGAAAATATTGGGTTTTGGTTACTCTTTTACTAGGAGGTGTAACCGGAATTTCCTTCTTCGCGATTTTTTTATTGGTAACGGTAGGATTTACATTAGTTCTCGATGAAATATTTGGTGTTGATCGCTTATTATCTAGTTCGACAATTTTAGCGTTTTTAATTTGAGGGCTCGATGTGGTTTTAGAAATTTTCGTCTTATTAGATGTGGTGCCAGCTTTATTTACTAAATTATCCTTCTTACTTTTGATTCGATCCGTGCTGGGTTCTCGCACATTTCGAGATTTAGAATCAGACACTCTTGGCTTCGTTCCTCTTGTGTCATTCTGCAATTGATTACCTCAGCAACTAACGTAATATGGGTAGGGCTTACCTTCTTAGTAGACATGTAATTTTCTTCCCTTAAATGTAAAAAGCTCACATATGTGATTGTAAAATGACACTTAAATATGTGTCATCGAACTACCAACCAACTAAAAAACTAACTGAAACAAATCAATAAACTGCGAACTAGCTTATTTCATGAATATGCATCAGGTTGTTCGTTGCTAGGATGCTGCTTTACAAACAAGGCAGCACGTTTCCTATCAGAGACCTCCGAGTAGTTAATTTTAATTAACAAATCATGAAATTTTTTGTTTGATGCTAAATTTAGTTTGAAATAAATTTTCAAACTAAATTTAGCATCAAAAATTTAGATAAAAAAAGACTGCTATTAGCTAGTTAACTAAGTTTCAAGTTTTCGCTTCTGTCGGCAGTCTCTATGACCCAATTTTTTTTCACCTAACTTCGAAAGGAAGTAATTTCTTAGGGAAGCGCTTTTATATTAAAATGAGTTACATGGGCCAACTGTTAAATCCTAGGTTGTCATTTGGAAGATCAATTACGCTGAGACAGTCTATATTAACCTTATACAGAGTCTTTTTTTCTATGCTGAATTAGAATTGTGAATTACCGGATATGTACACTTTCCCTCCATCCAAAGATTTCATGAATGTATGAGTAGTGTTGCATCTGAGAACGATTTGTTTTGAACAATGGTCTTCAAATATTAGTTGGTGCCATTATTTGAATGCCAAACTTCTTTGGTACCTTGTATTTTTCTCGTAAATGTGATTTTACGAAAAAAATAATAAAGCTATGAAGTAAGACACTGTTTTTAATTTTCAAATTAATTGTTGTACTAAAAATTAAAATTTCATAATTTGTAAATTAAAATTATCGTCACATCCGTTCTTGTTGTACTATAGTTCTGATGTTGTAATGCACAGTGATTCTACAATTAAACAATTTAACTAATAATCAACATTGATGCACTTTATTTACCTTGTTTAGATCAAGTTTAATTGGCTCTAGAAGTTAGATGACTTATAAACTTTTTGTCTTAGTATTTGACTTAATGTTTGCTTATAAACTGCTTCAGTCATGCATGTTTCTTTGCCATATACATATTTTTTTTCATTTTTCTCACAACTTACAAAAGCGTAGGAAAGACAATTAAAAAAATGAGATATTTGTCAGAAAATCGAATCAAAATATTGAATGAAGATTTTAAGAAATGTCATGTAAAAATGTAACAGCGTCGCCACGCGCTCGGCCAAATATTACTAGTTCTTGTTGTCACTCCACCGTTCGCAATACACAGGTGAACTTATGTAGGGTGGGTGCGCCAGTAACAAACCGTTTGAGAGACATTTTGAAACAAAATTTGTTTGTATAACTAAATTATTACATCACTCATTGCAAAAAAAACTACATCGTATTCCTTGCCTATCATATCATCATGTAGTTTATTCCGATTTTCTTAATAAACATTATGTTAATTTTTATTCAAAAGTGAATGTGGCAAATCTCAATGTGCCTAAAGTGGGCCAGATTGTACCAGTAATAGACCAGATACTGTGCCAATAGTAGACCAGTAAATAAAATGAATGTTTTAAATGAAGAATAACTTGATTATCAATAATATTGAACTTAATTGAGTTTAGCACTAAGTAATCATCATAACTTTAAGCCAGTTCCGGAAAAATATTCCCTTTCATACTTAACGATTACGTAATCGTTTTGGGTGATCTTCAAAGATTTATGAACAAAGAAAGGTACATTCTCAACTTGGGATGTCGATTCCTTTTTAAAATAGTCGATTTTTGGATAGATTCGAATCGTGAGCAAAAGAATCGATTCCCGATAAAGTTGGGTGCTGAAAGATCGATTTCCGATTAATTGCCTTGTTGGTGAAATTTTTAAACATTTCTAATAAAAAAAAAATTGTATTATAATGGTGACGTACGGTGCACGGTCCATATACCAATACTGTACTAAAAAATACGGTAATTTAGGTTTTACTATTTAATAACAATAAGTTTGTTAAGTAATTCACCAATATTATTTTACGCACAGCTCCACAATTTACAACCAAGTAAAAAATGTGCGCCATGCCATTTCGTGACAAGTAGAAACATTGTACTCTAATATGCACAGACCAATAGGTTTGAACATTTATTATATTCGAAGTTTGGAAACAAATGTTTGGAAATAAATGTTAAAACCTATTGGTCTGTGCATTAGAATCCTTGTCTTCTGGGAACTTTCCTAGAGAGCAACCGCTTCGCTAGTTAGCAGTGTTTCAACTGTTGGTAGTTCAGCTACCTATGATTCACTATACACGCCGCCTGGAGGGCTGCATGAATTTGTAGTCTAGGTTGCATTCTACTTGCATACGACATTGTTGTTTAATTTTTAAAGTTTTTTCTTGGATTTTAAACACTAATATTTATATTTTAATTATTTATTCCTCATTAAAAAGATTAGATACATATTAATTTTCTGCTTTGTTTTTTATTTATTTATTTTTTTACAAAGATGTAGAAAGGGCACTCGTTTATAAAAATATATTTAGAAATATGGAGTTTAAACTGGAAATTACGAAATTAAAGTGGAAATTTCTACTTTAATCTTCGAATTTCGACTTTTTTGGGGGAAATATCATAGATAATGTCGAAATTTCGGCTTTCATCTCGAAATTTCAACTTTTTTTCACGAAATTTCGAGAAAAAGTCGAAATTTCTTATTCTACGCTTAGACGCTTAGACCAACCGGTTGGGAACCCCTGCCTTAGAATATGAGACTTTATTCTAAGCACCAACCCTTTTGCAATTTAATATTGACACTTAGCAGTAGGATACGTTCAGTTTTTTATTACCCAAAATTTCGATTTTTTTCTTGACATTTCAAGGTTATAGTAGAATTTTCGAGAAAAAAGTGGAAATTTCGAGTTCAAAGTCGACGTTTTACAAAAGCGTAGAAGAGTATTGATTAGAAAATTTATATTTAGAAATTTCGCCATTTTATAAAAGCGTAGAAAAGACATTGATAACAAAATATATTTTTTTACGTTTTTTCAAAATTTCGACTTTTTTTTCTCGAAATTTTGACCTTCTTCAAATTTCCACTTTTTTCTTAAACTTCCGAGAGTAATGTCGAAATTTCGACTTTAATCTCAGAATTTCTATACTCCATGGTTAAATTAGGCAGATGACAGTTGCATCGCACCACTTCTCTTTCCCAAAAATGGAAATTTGAGAAAAAAAGTCTAATTTTCAATTTAAAGCCGAAATTTCCAGAAAAATGTTGAAATTTCGATATTAGGGTCAAAATTTCGAGAAAAAAATCGAAATTTGAGGAGAAGGTCAAAATTTCGAGAACAAAGTCAAAATTTCAAGAAACAAAGTCGAAATTTGCGAAAAAAGACGAAATTTCGAGAAAAAAAGTCGAAATTTGCGAAAAAAGTCGAAATTTCGATATTAGGGTAAAAATTTCGAGAAAAAAGTCGAAATTTGAGAAAAAAAGTCGAAATTTTGAGTTTAAAGTCGAGATAAATGTCAAAAGTTCGACATTGAGGTCAACATTTCCAGAAAAAAGTCGAAATTTGAGAAAAAAAACGAAATTTTGAGAGAAAGGTAGAAATTTCTAGAAAAAATCGATATTTGAGAAAAATATCCAAATTTCCAGAAAAAAAAGGGACATTTTGAAGAAAAAAGTCAAAATTTTGACAAAAAAAAGTCAAAATTTAAGAAAAACGTCGAAATTTGCGAAAAAAGACGAAATTTCGAGAAAAAAAGTCGAAATTTGCGAAAAAAGTCGAAATTTCGATATTAGGGTAAAATTTTCTAGAAAAACCTCGAAATTTGAGAAAAAAAATCGAAATTTTGAGTTTAAAGTCAAGATAAATGTCAAAAGTTCGATATTAAGGTCAACATTTCCAGAAAAAAGTCGAAATTTGAGAAAAAAAATGACATTTTAACAGAAAGATAGACATTTCTAGAAAAAATCGATATTTGAGAAAAATATCCAAATTTCCAGAAAAAAAAAGGGACATTTTGAAGAAAAAAGTCAAAATTTTGACAAAAAAAAGTCAAAATTTTGACAAAAAAAAGTCGAAATTTAAGAAAAAAGTCGAAATTTGCGAAAAAAAGTCGAAATTTGCGAAAAAAGTCGAAATTTCGATATTAGGGTAAAAATTTCGAGAAAAACCTCGAAATTTGAGAAAAAAAGTCGAAATTTTGAGTTTAAAGTCGAGATAAATGTCAAAAGTTCGATATTAAGGTCAACATTTCCAGAAAAAAGTCGAAATTTGAGAAAAAAAACGAAATTTTGAGAGAAAGGTAGAAATTTCTAGAAAAAATCAATATTTGAGAAAAATATCCAAATTTCCAGAAAAAAAGGGACATTTTGAAAAAAAAAGTCAAAATTTTGACAAAAAAAAGTCAAAATTTAAAAAAAAAGTCGAAATTTCGAAAAAAAGTCCAAATGTTCGAGCTTAAAATCAAAATTTGAGAAAAAAACTCTAAATTTTTAAAAATAACATTATGTTTTCATCTATGTCCTTTCTACGCCTTTATAACATTTCGAAAAAGTTGATATTTCCAGAAAAAAGTCAAAATTTCGATACAAAAGTTCAAATTTTCGAGCTTAAAATCAATATTTGAACCAAAAAAAAAAAGAGAAAAGAAGTCGAAATTTGAGAAAAAAAAAACGAAATGTCGAGAAAAAGGTAAAAATTTCGAAAAAAAATCGAAATTTGAGGTCAAAATTTCCAGAAAAAAGTCGAACTTTTGAGAAAAAAACTCGAAAATAAAGAAAAAAGTTGAAATTTCGAGCTTAAAATCGAAATTTGAGAAAAAAACTCGAAATCTCTAAAAATAACATATTTGTTTAATCTATGTCCTTTCTACGCCTTTGTAACATTTTCAAAAAGTTGATATTTCCAGAAAAAAATCGAAATTTCGAGAGAAAAGTCGAAATTTCAAGAAAAAAGTCCAAATTTTCGAGCTTAAAATCAAATTTTGAGAAAAAATGTCGAAATTTGAGAAGAAGGTCAAAATTTCGAGAAAAAAGTCGAAATTTTGAGAAAAAAAGTCGAAATTTAAGAAAAAAGTTGAAATTTCAAGAAAAAAGTCCAAATTTTCGAGCTTAAAATGAAAATTTGAGAAAAAATAGTAAATTTCTAAAAATAACATACTTTTTTAATCTATGTTCCTTCTACGCCTTTGTAACATTTCGAAAAAGTTGATATTTCCAGAAAAAAGCCGAAATTTCGAGAAAATAGTCCAAATTTTCGAGCTTAAAATCAAAATTTGAGAAAAAAAGTCGAAATTTGAGAAGAAGGTCAAAATTTCGAAAAAAAAGTTAAAATTTTGAGAAAAAAAGTCGAAATTTAAGAAAAAAGTTGAAATTTCGAGCTTAAAATCGAAATTTGAGATAAAAACTCGAAATTTCTAAAAATAACATATTTGTTTAATCTATGTCCTTTCTACGCCTTTGTAACATTTCCAAAAAGTTGATATTTTTAGAAAAAAGTTGAAATTTCGAGAAGAAAGTCGAGATTTCAAGAAAAAAAGGCCAAAATGAGAAAAAAGTCGAAATTTCGGTATTAGGGTCAAAATTTGGAGAAAAAACTCGAAATTTGAGAAAAAAAGTCGAAATTTTGAGTTTAAAGTCGAGATAAACGTCGAAAGTTCGATATTAAGCTCAAAATTTCGAGAAAAAAGTCGACATTTGAGAAAAAAACGAAATTTTGAGAAAAAGATAGAAATTTCTAGAAAAAAATCGAAATTTGAAGAAAAAGGTCAAAATTTCGTAAAAAAAAGTCGAAATTTTGAGAAAAAAAGTCGAACTTTCGAGAAAAAAAGCCGAAATTTAAGAAAAGATTCGAAATTTCGAGAAAAAGATAGAAATTTCTAGAAAAAAATCGAAATTTGAAGAAAAAGGTCAAAATTTCGTGAAAAAAAGTCGAAATTTTGAGAAAAAAAGTCGAACTTTCGAGAAAAAAAAGCCGAAATTTAAGAAAAGATTCGAAATTTCGAGAAAAAAGTCCAAATTTTCGAGCCTAAAATCAACAATTTGAGTAAAAAAATTCTAAATTTCTAAAACTAACATATTTTTTAAATCTATGTCCTTTCTACGCCTTTGTAACATTTCGAAAAAGTTGATATTTCCAGAAAAAAGTCGAAATTTCGAGCAAAAAGTCCAAATTTTCGAGTTTAAAATCAAAATTGGGGGAAAAATTTTGAACTTAAAGTCGAAATTTCGAGATAATTGTCGAAAATTCGATATTAAGGTCAAAATTTGGAAAAAAAAGTCGAAATTTGAGAAAAAAAAAGAAATTTCGAGAAAAAGGTTGAAATTTCTAGAAAAAATCGAAATTTGAGGTCAAAATTTCGAGAAAAAAGTCGAAAAGGGAACACTTTTAGTAGTTCTTTGACACGGTCCAATCCCGGAAGAAGTATATCCTGTATAGAAGGTTTAATATTTATCTGAAATTTGAAATGGTGTTCTACTGATTGCTGGTGTGGGACTAGTGCATCCACTCTACGTGTGAAGCATTTATCTTGATTTGCCGTTTTTCGAATTGACTGCCCGTAATTTGCCAGCGTTTTTTTTTTCTGATATAGTCAGCTTTCGTTTATAGAGAGAATAGGAATAATAATTATCAAATTAAAACACAATTTAAACAATTATAGCACACATTTTCGTATATTCGATTTACTTTCAGGTGTAAGGTTAGATTATCAGGCTAGTTTAGCTTTCAAGAGTGAAGAGTGAAGAGTGAGCTGGAGTGGTCCAGTGATCTAGAATATAAGCTTCGTTTTAGTGCGTGGCGGGGTCAGAGTTCGAACCTCGCTGCCGATCGAGCGTATTTTTAATTCTATTACATGTTCTATTCATAGGTACATAATACTGTTAACATTGACGCGTATCACGGATGAGAATTAGCGTGATGATGATGCTAAAACATTAGTTTTTTCCCAATCTTTAGTCGCTCAACGCGTCTAAAGATGTTTCACTTTAAAAATAAAGTAAAAAAGTCAAAAAGGTAAATTTGGAGCAAAATTAAGTGTTTTTAAATAATTAAGAAACGATGCATTCTATGATCCATATGAATAGAACCGTAGCGAAGCGATTGCTCTCTAGGAGAGTTCCCAGAAGGCAAGGATTCTAATGCACAGACCAATAGGTTTGAACATTAATTAGATTCGAAGTGTGAAAACCAAATACCGGTTTCGATCTTCTTAGATCTCGTCAGTTTGGTATATCCAACTCGAATGCTAATAAATCTTCCGTCAAGTAAGTACTAAAGAATTCACGGACGTCAAGCGAGTGACTCTTAGTACCACCACCTATTGGTCCATAGAGAAACTATGGCCATCGCCAACAATGTCGTATGCAAGTAAAATGCAACTTAGACTACAAATTCATGCAGCCCTCCAGGCCGCGTGTATAGTGAATCATAGGTAGCTGAACTACCAACAGTTGTTGACCCCTATTGACCCGAAATATTATGTTTTTTTCAATTTATTTAACATTTCTTCGGCCCAGTTTAGAAAATTGTCAACAAACCATAAAAATTTAAATATTTCCAAACTGGGCCGAAGAAATGTTAAATAAATTGAAAAAAAACATAATATTTTCGGTCAATAAGGGTCTATCATAAAGAATATACCAACAGTTGATTGAAACACTGCCACCTAGCGAAGCGGTTGCTCTCTAGGGAAGTTTTCCCAGAAGACAAGGATTCTAATGCACAGACCAATAGGTTTGAACATTTATTAGATTCGAGTTGCCAGCGTTTTTTCTTTTCTGATATAGTCCGCTTTCGTTTATAGAGAGAATAGGAATAATAATTATCAAATTAAAACACAATTTAAACAATTATAGCACACATTTTCGTATATTCAATTTACTTTCAGGTGTAAGGTTAGATTATCAGGCTAGTTTAGCTTTCAAGAGTGAACAGTGAGCCAACCAAATACCAAATACCGGTTTCGATCTTGTTAGATCTCGTCAGTCTGGTATATTCAACTCGAATGCCAACAAGTCAACGAGTTACTGAATATTTGAATAAAATCACCGGGAACACACTTTCCAATTAAACAATTGAATCCTGTCGACAAGTTTGTAAAACACTTTTTAATAGTCCCCCACAAGCCCCTAAATTATCGTCTTAGCGTCGTAGCATTTGCAAGATCAACAAACTATAAAACTATAAAAAATAATTAAGGTACAAACTAACCTTTATTAAAACAATAAAAATTAAAGTGTATAGGTATATACAATATACATATAAATAATAAAAGTATATAATATAAGGTGATATAGTTGAGTTAGTTGGCTAAGCTAAGAAGAAGGGCGGTGCCCCTTTTAACCCAATGATCTGAAGGCTCATTACCTGTCTTCAAATCTACAGCAACTATAAATGCAGGTCTCCCAGCGTCTCCTGTTCTAACTGGAAAATAGTAGGCAGGGCATTGGTACAAACCTGCAATTCATAATTTCATATTATAAAATTTGTTGGCCATAAATAAACTATAATTTTTTTAAATAATACTGCAACGAAATGTTATTATAGAATTTAGTACCTAAGGAATTTTTCTAGAAAAATTTGATAAGGGGAAGCGGTCACGATAATGAAGCAAACGGCAGATAAGCGCTCCAAAATTTCCGCGAACGATAATCCTTATCTATATTGTTAGATTCTCTTAAAATTATTTAAGCTTGGCGGCCGATCTATTAATAGAACAGAGTTACGCATGAACAGTTTGAATAGTCCGTACACG
Source organism: Dastarcus helophoroides (assembly GCA_028583605.1). Taxonomy (NCBI): domain Eukaryota; kingdom Metazoa; phylum Arthropoda; class Insecta; order Coleoptera; family Bothrideridae; genus Dastarcus; species Dastarcus helophoroides. The sequence continues at coordinate 45,340,179 of CM053327.1, read as the reverse complement.
GAGTCGATGCGGAAGAACCACGCATCAATGACTGGTTGTTCGATGCTCCCATTTGCTTGAACCCTTCTTTGTTTGATTTTTAAAATTTTTTAAAAATAAATCAGGGTGATGTAATTAATGCTCTAGATTAAAGGAAAAATATTTAAAAAAAATCCTAGTGTAAATAAAAATATCTATTATGTAAAAAACAATATGATGGAAATTTACATCATCATGCATTGTCACATATTTAGCTCAGTACTAAATAAATAAAAAAAATATTGTTTACTCAATCTTCTTTATTCTTTATGATAATTTAAAAAACAATTATTATTTTTATTTAAGCACAAATTGACGCCACATTTAATACACGAAATTGTGGAATAGCCTTTACATTTGGGAAATTTGCACCGGAGTGACCCACCTACTTTTGGCCAATGTTCAGCACCATCTTTTCTTATGTCTTTTGGAGGTGGTGGAGCTGGAGAACCTTTTCTTTTTTTTTGATTGTAGCTCTTCTTCTAGTAAACTGCTACTAGGACGCCCTCTTTTAGCTTCTTTGGTGGTTCCTCTGTTGCATAGCACAAAGGCCAATTCATTTCTGAATTGGCCCATTGTAAGCAGACTCTTTTTAGGTTCACCTCTTTCTTGAGCATTTTTTTTTATAAATAATCCAAGAGTTTATAATAGCTAGATCAAATAGATGAAAAAAAATACGCAAATACCACTTTTTAGCCCTCATTTTTATATGATTTCTGCCCAAAAAGCTATCCATGAGATCTACTCCTCCCATATGTTTATTGTACTCTTGAACAATAAACGGGCAAGTAATATCAATTTTTTCTTTTGTTGTCCTGTCAAATCTATTGACTTTAGTTACAGGCAATGCTCCAGAATAAGAAGATAACAGGGTTACTATCTTATTATCTTTCCAAGCCACACAACTCAAATCTATACCATCATGCACAGACACTCTTTCCTCAAAACTACCTCTGGGCACAGATTTTTTCATGAAATTTTTCTTCTCTGGAAGTTTATTATTTGGTATCCTGTTTTGTTGCACAGTTCCCACTGTGTGAATTCCTGATTTAGCTAAAAAAACTACCAATGGCAAAGAGGTATAAAAATTATCAAAGTATATGATGTGGTTTTGGTTTCTTGGCACTCCTCGAAGCAAACGAACTACAACATTTCCTGTTGCACCAAGATCTGGTTCATCTGGGAGTTTCTCTGTATTCTCTTATCCAGAATATACCTCAAACCTGTGGGCATATCCCATCAAATCACAGAGAACATACAATTTGAAGCCCCATTTATGGGGCTTCTTAGGCAGATACTGTTTTAAAAAATGCCCTATTTTGGTAGAACACATCTGTTCATCCACAGAAAGTCTTTGATTCATTGGCACTGTGGCAAACCTCTCATTGAGATGCTTGATAACAGGGCGGATTTTATAAAGCCTGTCATGTTCTGGATGACCTATAGGTTTGTGAAGATCATTGTTATTAAAATGTAATGATAACTTTATTTTCTCAAACTTGTTTAGTGGCATTGTTGAAGAAATGGGCTCATATCCAAACTTGGACGACCAGTATGATCTTGTGCTAGGAAATTTGATTACTGACATGTATAATAATATACCAAAGAACTTATACAAATCATATTTTGTAAATGTTATAGATGAACTAGAATTACTCTGTATTATATATAAATTTGTCTCCTCTACTAATGTTTTGATAAAATCTTCAGTGATAAAATGGTTAAAACATTGATATGGAGTTTCTAGGTGTGATAGACCGCCTGAAGCAGTAGAACTCCCCAAGAAAGTAATTTTATCTGTATCATACACCAGATTCCTTTTTTTCCAAATCAAGCTTCTTTTGTCAAATGGAAAACTGGATGAAGACTGCAAATTGAATGATGTTGATGGGTGAGAGGATTCTTGATCTTCTGGTTCTACAAGAGGAGGATCAATGTCAGCAGTTTCATCCACATCATCATCATCATCATCGTTCTCCTCCTGCAACACTCTTATAACTTCATCAGCATCGCGGTTTTCATCATCGGAATCTTGGTCATCAAGGCCATTTTCTGATAGCCAACCGTCTTCTAACTTACTAAGATAATCTTCAATATCTCTTTCATTCAAGTTTCCCTAAAAAACAACATAAAATAAACATTTACAAAAAAAAATTGCCATACATTACAAGTGAAGTTACTGCACAGTGATGTAAATTTCCATCACATAGTTTCGAGAAATGTATTCACAGTGTTTTGATATAAATTGTACATAAAATAACAAAAACATGAAAACAAACCCTTTTTCCACTCATGTTCACTTTTCTTGTATTTTATATCTCCGTTTATTTCCTTAAAACAATTTAAAATATCACTTGTTTCTTCCAGTCACAACAAACAGTGGAATGACAAGTTCTAAGCCTGTTAATTGACAGTGACGTTTACTATTTTTTGACAACTGCGTTTTGTTGTACGCTATAGTCGCTTAAAAAGTTGCCAGCAACAGCAAATTTACAGTACAAGGGTTTTGAGTACCTTTTTTTGTTGACTAAATATTATGATTAAAATTTCCATCATCATGCAAAGAAGGGTTAATGCGCCAAATTCAAAAGATATATAAAGTTTCTAACAATATGGATTTAGTCTAGAATACCGGGATGGTATATAAACGCATCGGCTTTACCTCAGTGAGATAGTTAATCAATGAATAGTCAATGAATTAGTGAGTTAATTAGTAAAGTGAATTACAATTGTAGTGTTCCGAGTTCAGTTTGGAAATAAAGTGGTTTCGATTCACGCGCAACAATACTGACGTAGCTTTGAGGAGTGATTCTACGAGGTAGGATGAACAACATACACATCAGGAAAGTCAAACACTGTCCATGGGGAGAATGTTAATGAGAGATTTAACATTGAGAGCTAATAGTGGGATAGATGGGCGGCACCTTGTATTCTCCTACACCGGTGTAAACAATTTAACGCAGGGCGCAGCGATCAGTGCTGGTGGAGATTTCAGTAGTTCATCATAGCTTCTAAGGTGTTTTGTTACGAGATTACTACTGGCAGACAACAATTTTATTAAAATTTGCATACCACATGCTGTTTGTTAGTCCGTTGATGTAATCAACGTCTGAGGCAAAATAAAACTAATATTCTTTGACAACCACAATAGATAAACGGGATTTCGTAAACAAAATAAATAATAATTCTGATGAACATAATAACTATTTAAACATTACAATATAAAGAGTTCAAGTAGGCCGCCAGATTGTGCTAAACAATATTCCAGTCCGTTGTAAAACTCTCGACGAATTTTTTCTTACATCTAAACTGGAAGATACGAGGATGCTGCGTCAAAGTAGGGGAATACGTTCAGCGGCCGTAGAAAACTATGGAAGGGACAATTCTAAGCGTTTTACATGGACAATGAAAATTTTTCCTTATCTGTATACAAAATTGTTAGAACAATACGATTAACTAAAGAACCCAAACTCATTTTACCTCGGGTCCTCTTCTTAAGTTGTTCAACTGGCTTAAAATGAATCAAAGGCATCACGCAAACGAGCTGCATTGGTTGCGGTTCAACCAAGACTGCGTTCTTCTTGTCCCAACCGGCGCCTTCCAAATATAATCCTTTTGCGTAAACACCCGATTCTGGAGCGAACAAAATTTTATCTTCATCCACAGTCATCGCTTGAAACTCCCAACCTAACGTATCAATCGGTACTTCCATCTTTCGTGCGGCTGTCTGTAATGGTAGCGTTAACAGGTGAATACTCATTTCGGAGGTTAACCTGTAATACGGCCGTGAGGAAACCAGTTGGGAACGTGTAGGCCGCCAACCAGAAGAACATTGGTGGATGAGTTGTTTCCGCCCATTGGGCAAAGTGGTCCACTCTGGCGACTAAATCTCTCGTCCAGGATCCCAATAGTTTTAATGATGAATAAGCTGCAAACAAATGTCTTGTTATTACAACGAATGTAGTGCAAATTGCAATTTGACCTTTCAACCATGGAGTTGGGACCCTCCCTTCGAAGATGCAAGTAAATATATCCTCCAATTCAGAAGACATAACTACTAAGCCTTTGATACCTTTTTGGAGTTCATCCAGAGATACTGACATATTAACTAAGAGAGTGTTATATCTAGAACATACATTAAAGAGGATGGCAACGATCTTCACAACAAGAATTGATGCTCAAAGGTGTTAGTGAAGTTTAGATTACGACCAGGTGAAATGATGACATAAAAACGCGCTAATGGGATCAATATTTTATTAAACTGAAATAAAAGTCTGCCATAATAATCTTTATTGGAGCATTGATAATTGGTGACAGTTAGATTTTTCTATTTAACTTTTTTTCCCACCCAACTATGTATCCAATGTAGCAAGTAAAGTGATTATTCAAATAGTCACGTTTTGTTTATTTTAGTAACACAATTTTGGGAAGACAACAGTTTTTAAACGCACAGACTACGAGAACCAAGTATTCATTTGGTTTGGCCCTTTACCACATCGTTGGTTTGGGCTTAAATTTTTGGGGACAATATTTGGCAAAAACAAATCGCAACAAAGATTACTCTAACGCGTTACGACATCTTCAGAGAGATACAAATCAGACTAGTACACGAAGGAAGATGAAATAGTTCAAAAGATACCTTGAAATTTCTTGTAACAGTACCACATCTAAAGGGGTTTTGTCGGGACCGATTAATTTTTCCGTGGTTTCATAATCAATGGTGTCAGGTATCCTGGACATTACATCTGCAGATAACATAATCACTTTTTCTTCTTTGCTTCCACCTTCTGATCCGCTCGCTTGAACTTGCAAAGACATTAGTGTCCCAAACAACATTCTCGATTCTGATATAAGCGAAGTGATATCTGCATTGGGATGTTGACCAAAGGCTTCTGGTCGATCGATATTCGGCAACAACGTTATGTAATCCTGGTATGATTGAAGGGAACCATCCCTCGGAATGTGATACGTTTGTAAAGACGATAATCTGAAATAATATTTAATTTAATGATTACCTCGTTTTACTTATTACTGCAAGAAGTGTTCATCAATTTATTCATGCCAAAATATATCTTCAGTATTAAATATCATCGGATTTAGTATTAAATATTGTAACGAAATGTAAATTGTTGAATTTAGTACGTAAGAAAACTTCCTAGAAAGATCTGATAAGGGAAAGCGGCCATAATAATCAAGCAAACGGCAGATAAGCGTTCCAGAAACTGTCTGGAACTGCTGGATTTTTCTAGAACCTGGGAACCAAAACTATATAAGGCGATCGCCTTTTCCTCGAGTTAGTTAGTCAGTCAGTCAGTGTAATTAGTGAGTTAGTAGTTAAACGTCAATAAGTGAGTTATTATTCAGTTGCAGTGTTCCTAGTTTAGTTTAGAAATAAAGTGTTCGCTTTTCGTATTTGGATACAAAGTACTAAAAGAAAACAAATTAAAAACGCCCTCGTTTTTTGCCCTGAAAGACGAACTTGAAAATCTTGAGATTGGAAGGGTATAAAGCAAAGACAAGTCAAGAAACTAATCTTCTGTCGAAATGTAAGTAGAAGAACGGTCGTGAGTTTCTATTTCTCACCAATAAGAGATATCGCTTCCGGTTCCGTATCAATATACCAATAATTCCAGGGCGGCCTTTGGGGGTGGCGAGCAGGGCAATCGCCCGGGGCCTCACTCACTCGCGCAATAATACGAATTCTATTTGAATTTCGCGCCTTAAGTCGCGCATTATAAAACTCCACTCGCTTCTTTCTTGCGTGACAGTTATCGCGTTGATATCTGTTTCATTTGCTTCAATGAATGTTTCTTTCCTTCTCTTTCATATTGACGAAATTTCGTTCCAATGCCACAAGTGCTGCCACCTGCAAGGGCTAAACAAAACCCGATAGTACTCCATTACCTTCGTGTTTACGATTCGGGGAATTCCCCTATTTCATTTCGCCTGTCAACTGTCGTCGGGTTATGCTTTTATATTAGAGCAGCCGTTAACATTTCTAAATCCCTGATTCTTTTAAGACATTAATGCACCTTAATTTATCATGATTAATAATTTGCTATCTTAGTGTTTACTAATTTTTTTAAATTTCCAATAAGCAAATTTTAAAAGTCTAAATTTAATTATTTATAACTTTGCATTTCTCATCAAGCATAATCATTAAAATTTATAAACGTAGGCAGGATATCGTTCAGGGAGGGGCAAGAATCATTTGGAAAAATTGATAAAGAAAACCGAAAAACATTCCGGTTGAGTATATTTTTTTATTTATTTACCAGAAAAATACAGAAAATAATCTGTCTACAGAGGTACACAAGGTTACCTGTACGTAGTTCTGGTTGTATATTTATGTATATTTTCATTTAACTACATAAACTGAGGAATTGAATTTTCAGATTAACTTAGAAATTTCGAAAAATAGCCAAACTTTGTACAAACAGTCAGAAAATTGAAGCTAAAATAAAAACCGAATCTTTCGGAAAACTTTAAAAACTATCGAAATTTTAAAGATTTCGAAAATACAACGATTTTTGAAAAATACCGTCGCAATGACGAGACAAAGGTTGAAATCTCTTGAAAAAAAGTGAACATTTTGAAGAGAAAGTTTAATTTTAAGAAAGACGAATTTCAATGAAAAACAAATTTTGGGACAAAGTTGGAATGCTTACAAAATCGTATTTAAAATAAAATCCTAACTTTCGAAAAATCTCAAAAAATGGTGAAAATTCGAAAAAATTATATTTCTAAAGGTGGAATTTTGTCAAAAAAGACGTAATTTTCAGAAAAAAATTGGACCTTTGAGAAACATTTTTCACTGTAAGTGGAGATTTCCAGGAGCATAAAACATCCCTATTTGAAGTACGAGTCAAAATTTCCAGAATAAAACAAATTTTGGGAAACATGAAATTTTCGGGAATTTAAATTTAATAAAAAACAAATCAGAAAAAACCGAATATTAAAAAAATGTAAGTTCAATTTTGAGAGAAAAATGTAGAATAAAGTCCCAACTTCGAAAGCGACGAATTTTGAGAAGAAACCCTATTTTGGGAAAGGATTTTTTAGAAAACCGAAAATGAATAAAAACCCAACCTTTCGGAAGAACTCGAAAAATGCTGACAATTCTAAATATGCCAAAATATTTCCAAAGGTCAAATATTGTGAAAAAATATGCAATTTCCAAAAACACTTTTCTCGAAAGTTTTACTCTTTTATTCTAATTTTGACATAATATTTAAATTTCAATAAAGACATTAAATGTACAAAAAATCTTGTTCTCGCAATTACCCAAAATGTTTTTTTTCGACATTTTTAATTTTCGTTAATATGCCGATCTAATTTAGAGATAACAGACGAATTTCGAGAAATTTAAAGAAAAAATCAATTTGAAGGAAAAAGTCCAAAAAGTTCCAGAAACTAAAATATCGCATTTTGAAATAAAAGTCAACATTTCGAAAATAAGGCGAAATATGAAGTTGAAATTACTGGAGTCAAATTTAAAAAAGTCAAAAATTAAAAAAAAAGACAAATATTCAGAAAGTGACAGAATTTTGGTAGAAAAAATGATTTCCGAAAGAAAAAAGTAGAATTTTGAGAATACAATTGAAATTTCGAAAAAGACAAATTTAAACTAATTTTAAGAGAAAAATTCAAAATTTTCACCAAAGTTGAATATCGAATTTTGACTAAAGCACTGAACTAAACACGGTGGCTTGTGATTAAGTCCAAAGAAGGTTTCACCCCTTTACCACATCGGCAATTAAATAAATAATTACGCGATACGTATTTCGCCAGCAGAACTGGCATTTTCAAGCGCACTAATCTTAAAAGATTAGCAAAAGATGCATCGACGTCATCTGCATTGCCGATGTGGTAAAGGGGTGAAACCTTCTTTGGATCGAATTTTGATATAAAAATATCGAGAAAAAGGCAAATTTTAAGAAATCTGTCAAAATTTCTGAAAAATCAAATTCGAAAAGATAAAAATCTTCAGAAAAACCTGATGTTAAGAAAATAAGGCAATTTAAAAAAACAAAATCTCTGAAAAACAGTCGACATTTGTAGAATAATTACCAAATGAAGCAACAAAGATCGAAATTTTCCGGAAAAAATTCATACTTTAAGAAAAAGTACAATTTTAAGAATAGTACTTTATGAAAAAAAAAACGAATCTTAATATCAAAAAAAGTCAAATTTTTAAAAAAGAGACCAATTTCCAGGAAAAATATTCAGATTTCCGGGAACATACAAAATAGGATTTTAGGATAAGTTTAAAATTTGCGAAAAAAAACGGATTTCTAGAAAAATATCCAAGTTTCGATTTTTTTGCATTCGTTTTTTTTTTGAAATTTCTCGTTTTTTCCCTTGAAACACAAAAAAAATATCGAAATTTTGAGAAAAAAAGTCGAAGTTTAGTATACATTTGAAATTCTTTAGAGATTCAAATTTTGTCGAAATTTGGGAAAAAGGGACAAATTTTGAAAAAAATGTAACTTCTAGAATGTTCGCTTGACCGCTTAAATCAAAGACAGATATGCGCTCTAATCTGCCCCACCCTAAGTCAGAAAATGTCCAATATTGAGGTAAACGTCGAAATTCTGAGAAACAAATTGTCTTTTAATTATAAACCATTCGAGGAAAAATTTTCTTGGAACTTTTGTCATTTTACAAAATTTTTAAAAAGGTCATTATAAAAATTTCCAAATAAATATTTTTATCAAAAAAAATCAATCAAATTTTGAGGAAAAAGGAAAATCTTGAGAAACAAGTCAAAATTTTCAACAAATCCAATTTGAAAAAAAAGGGAAAGTTTCCGGAAAAAACGTGGTTGAATTTCGAAAAATAAAACGATGAATTTTGAGATAAAAATTCGAAATTTTGACTTAGGTCGGATCCTGATGAAAGAAATCGAATTTTAGGAATAAATTTGAAATTTCGAAAGACATTTATGAAAAAGGATGAATTTTGAGAAATAAGTCGAAATTTCGAGAAAATGTCAATAGCCTAAAGAAGGACGAATTTTGTCGAATGGAAATTTTTTAGAAAGTCTCCTCAGTTAAATATAAATTTTCGTTTAACTGCATGAGTCAAGGGGGGGGCAGCGCCCTATGTTAAATCTAATTCCACAATTTGGGAAAAAGGGACAAATTTTGAAAAAAATGTAACTTCTAGAATGTTCGCTTGACCGCTTAAATCAAAGACAGATATGCGCTCTAATCTGCCCCACCCTAAGTCAGAAAATGTCCAATATTGAGGTAAACGTCGAAATTCTGAGAAACAAGTTGTCTTTTAGTTATAAACCATTCGAGGAAAAATTTTCTTGGAATTTTTGTCATTTTACAAAATTTTTAAAAAGGTCATTATAAAAATTTCCAAATAAATATTTTTATCAAAAAAATCAATCAAATTTTGAGGACAAAGGAAAATTTTGATAAACAAGTCAAAATTTTCAACAAATTCGATTTGAAAAAAAAAGGGAAAGTTTCCGGAAAAAACGTGGTTGAATTTCGAAAAATAAAACGATGAATTTTGAGATAAAAATTCGAAATTTTGACTTAGGTCGGATCCTGATGAAAGAAATCGAATTTTAGGAATAAATTTGAAATTTCGAAAGACATATATGAAAAAGGACGAATTTTGAGAAATAAGTCGAAATTTCGAGAAAATGTCAATAGCCTAAAGAAGGACGAATTTTGTCGAATGGAAATTTTTTAGAAAGTCTCCTCAGTTAAATATAAATTTTTGTTTAACTGCATGAGTCAAGAGGGGGGCAGCGCCCTATGTTAAATCTAATTCCACAATTTGGGAAAAAGGGACAAATTTTGAAAAAAATGTAACTTCTAGAATTTTCGCTTGACCGCTTAAATCAAAGACAGATATGCGCTCTAATCTGCCCCACCCTAAGTCAGAAAATGTCCAATATTGAGGTAAACGTCGAAATTCTGAGAAACAAATTGTCTTTTAGTTATAAACCATTCGAGGAAAAATTTTCTTGGAACTTTTGTCATTTTACAAAATTTTTAAAAAGGTCATTATAAAAATTTCCAAATAAATATTTTTATCAAACAAATCAATCAAATTTTGAGGAAAAAGGAAAATCTTGATAAACAAGTCAAAATTTTCAACAAATCCAATTTGAAAAAAAAAGGGTAAGTTTCCGGAAAAAACGTGGTTGAATTTCGAAAAATAAAACGATGAATTTTGAGATAAAAATTCGAAATTTTGACTTAGGTCGGATCCTGATGAAAGAAATCGAATTTTAGGAATAAATTTGAAATTTCGAAAGACATTTATGAAAAAGGACGAATTTTGAGAAATAAGTCGAAATTTCGAGAAAATGTCAATAGCCTAAAGAAGGACGAATTTGGTCGAATGGAAATTTTTTAGAGAGTCTCCTCAGTTAAATATAAATTTTCGTTTAACTGCCTGAGTCAAGGGGGGGGGGGGGGGGGCAGCGCCCTATGTTAAATCTAATTCCACAAAGATAAAGGCATCGCAAAGATCTACCCGCCCGGAGCCACGCAATGGCTAAGGCCGCCCCTGCATCAGCTTAAATCAAAATATGGAGCAACAGAAATTATTAAATATTTTTCGTTTTCTAATATACTTACCTGTAGAAGGGAACCGTAATTGCTTCTTCGCAGAAGTACTGGTTAATGTAAGTTAGTAACAGTCGACGATCCCAATCATCTGTAACGTGACCTCCATAGTTTACTCCCGCGATCAAATATTTTAAAGCATCCCAAGGAGTTACTTGGTATTCGTCCAAATATATTGACAATAGATTTTCAGATACCTGCGAAGTTCAGCAAAGTTTATTAAGATCGAAACTTAAAGAAAAATGATAAAGCACTGTAACGTTAATGTAACTAGTATTAAAAATTGAAACACAGAACTTGTCCCCTGAAACCAAGAAAAATTAGTTTCTCTCTGAAGATGACAGCTTGGCTGTCGAAACGCGTTAAAGCAACCTTTGTTGTGTTTTTTAATTTTTCTTGGTTTCAGGGGACAAGTTCTGTGTTTCAATTTTTGAAGATAACCAAGGACCAGTCCGTTGCATCAAACTAGTATTACATTATTTTCAAAAATTGAAATACTAATCTTGTCCCCTGAGTAAAGTGATTATCCAAATTATCCAGATTTATATTTCAATTTTTAAAGATAACCAAGGACCAGTTCTTTCCACCAAAATAGTAATACATTGATGAACTAAAATTAATAACAACGTTTTATTATTTACCAAAGCTATGACGTACTGCTACCAAATTGTGCCTCCAAAACCTTAATTAAATGCAGGCACGTAGCCAGGACTTTTATTCGAGGAGGGTCCAACTCTCCCTTTTTTCATGTTCGAGATATAAACTTCTTCGAAATGAGCAATATTGCAAAATTTAAAGAAAAAGTTGAGTTGTTAAATCAATAAACGTCTTAGTCTTTTACTTAGTGCTCATTTTTTACTTTTGCGTAAAATTTCCAATATTAACTTCGAAATTTGAACTATAATTTGAAACTCTCAACTTCGATTTCAGTCTCAATATTTAAATCTTTCAAATCTCTCGACATTTTGAAAAAAAAATTAGAATTACCCAGTATATTTTTCAAAAAATTTTAGAATTTTCAGAACAGAACAAATTTCAGTTCAATTAATTAGATATTAAAAATGAACTAAAAAATATTTGATAGAAGCTTCCATTTTAATTTGTAATTTGGATTTTTGTCCAAACTTTAAATTTATTTTAGAAAGGGAAAGGGTAAATCTAAAATTCTTCAGGAAAAGCAGAAATTTGGACGAAACATTAAAAGGATGAAAAAATAAAAGAACTTTATCAAACAAAATCTAGGAGCTTCGAAGTTACCCAATTTTTTTTAAACTAAAAATGTTGAGTTTACCGAAATATTTCGAAAAAATTTAAATATTGGGAAAAAACCGAAAATTCGGTTCGGTTCAAACAAAATCTAGGAGCTTCGAAGTTACTCAATTTTTTTTAAACTAATAATGTTGAGTTTACCGAATTATTTCGATAAAATTTAAATATTGGGAAAAAACCGAAAATTTGGTTCGGTTCAAACAAAATCTAGGAGATTCGAAGTTACTCAATTTTTTTTAAACTAAAAATGTTGAGTTTACCGAAATATTTCGAAAAAATTTAAATATTGGGAAAAAACCGAAAATTCGGTTCGGTTCGGACCCCTTGGACCCCCCCTGGGTGTGATTAAATGTCATATGCAAGTAGAATACAACCTAGACTGCAAATTCATGCACCCCTCCAGGCGGCGGGTATAGTGATAGGTAGCTGAACTACCAACAGTTGAAACAATGCCACCTAGCGAAGCGGTTGCTCTCTACGAAAAAGTTCCCAGAAGGCGAGGATTCTAATGCACAGACTAATAGGTTTGAATATTTATTAGATTCGAAGTTGGTGGAAACCAAATACCGGTTTCGATCTTGTTAGATCTCGTCAGTTTGGTATACCCAACTCGAATGCTAACGAATGTTCCGACAAGTAAGTACTAAAGAATTTACGGACGTCAAGCGTGTGACTCTTAGTACTACCACCTATTGGTCCATAGAGAAACTATGGCCATCGCCAATAATGTCGGATGCAAGTAGAATGCAACCTAGACGACTACAAATTCATGCAGTCCTCCAGGCGGCGTGTGTAGTAAATCATAGGTAGCTGAACCGCCAACAGTTGAAACACTGCCACCTAGCGAAACGGTTGTTCTCTAGAAAAGTTCCCAGAAGACAAGGATTCTAATGCACAGACCAATAGGTTTGAACATTTATTAGATTCGAAGTTTGGAAACCAAATACCGATATCTAACAAGATCGAAATCGGTCATCGGTTTGCAAACTTCGAATCTAATTGATGTTCAAACTTACTGGTCTGTGCATTAGAATCCTTAATTAAATGATGCACTTTTTTTTTAAATACAATCGTCTCGTAAAGGATAGGCCCCTTTTTTATAATATTTGCTGATACTCTGTCTATTTCAAGTTACAAGTTATAACATGTTACAGCTACTTGCCTCAAAATCAGAATCATTAAAACTGTAAATCACGTTCCATCCCAACTGTTGGAATTTTTTCCTCTCGAGCAAAATGGCGTGGAAGTAACACAAAGCGAACAACAGCTTCTTATATTTTTCTTTTGCTTGACACGCGTTGAATTGATCTTCCGTCATTATATTATACAACCTCTTCAAATTCGCCTTAAGCCCCTAAAACATTTCTTTGTACCAGTGACGACTCGTAGCCAAAACTAATGGGGGTGATGGAGTTTTAAAATTTTTAAGATTTTGACTACAAATTTCGACTAGAAACTTCGACTAGAAATTTCGATATTTTCGAAACGTTACTTTTCAAAAATTTCGCATTTCTTTGAAAACTTGGCAATAAAAACTTTTGATAATGCTCGTGTTTCTTGAAAGGTTGGATTTTTTCCAAATTTCTACTGTATTGCAAAATTTAGATTTTTTCTTGTAAACGTTACTTTTCGAAAATTTCGAATTTCTTTGAAAATTTGACAATGAAAACTTTTGATAATGTCGCGTTTCTTGAAAAGTTGGATTATTTCCAAATTTCTACTCTATTGCAAAATTTAGATTTTTTCTTGTAATCTAGACCTTATTTTAATTTTAAGTATCGACTTTTCTGAAAAACTGTGAATACTCTTTTAAAAATTTCCGTATTTTCCTAAATATTTAGACTTTTCGGTATTCTGTCTTTTTCTTGTTATTTTTTTTAAAAATTAATTATTAAATTTTTTATAGAGGGAGTGTCTCTCTTTTTCATAGCAACCACATTTTGGATTAAATAATCGTGAAATATGTCTGCTCTGATCAATTTTGAGCTGCAGAATCCAAGTTCGCTAACGAAGTTTATCTATCGTTTTTCGTTTTGAAGCTGCAACCCCTAAAATGCTAAAAATACCATGAATTTACGTTCCAGTTGACTCTCCCTTCAATAGCAATCGGGTTTTATATTAAATTATTGCAAATTATGTGCCATTGGATCAATTTTGAGCTATTTAATTGATATTTGTTAACCAAGTTGCTTAGCAACTTTTCGTTTTTAATTTACGAGTCCCCAAAATGGGACGAAAAAGGAATATTTTGCAAAAAAACTTCAAATGTTTCCTACTTCTCGAAATTTATAACAAACTTTAGTGAACGAATGCACAATTATGGTAAAAACAATGCACTTTAAACTTAGCTTATTTGGGAATAACGCCGGAGTGAATTTGATCAAAATTTGGAATTCTCGTTTTTCACAGTTTCGATTTTCGCGTTTTTTCAAGTGTCTCTCCCCATCCTAGTAAACACGTTTTTTCATAAAATCTGACAAGATAGTCCTGGTTTGGGTAATATTGTAACGCGGAATCGATATCTGATAACTAAATTGGTCTACGGTTTATCCCTTTTAAGATATAATCCTTAAATTGGCAAAAATGGCGCGATTTTGATTTTCGAGCGTCTCTCCCTTTTGTGGCAGTCACATTTTAAACTAAATAATCGTAAAATATATCTGTTTTGGTCAATTTTGTGACGCGGAATCGATATCAGCTAACGAAATCGGCCTAAAATTTACCGCTCATGAGATACAACCTTAAAAGTGGCAAAAACTGCACTATTTTGATTTGCGAGTGTCTCTCTTTTTTATAGCAACCACATTTTGGATTAAATAATCGTGAAATATGTCTGCTCTGATCAATTTTGAGCTGCAGAATCCAAGTTCGCTAACGAAGTTTATCTATCGTTTTTCGTTTTGAAGCTGCAACCCCTAAAATGCTAAAAATACCATGAATTTACGTTCCAGTTGACTCTCCCTTCAATAGCAATCGGGTTTTATATTAAATTATTGCAAATTATGTGCCATTGGATCAATTTTGAGCTATTTAATTGATATTTGTTAACCAAGTTGCTTAGCAACTTTTCGTTTTTAATTTACGAGTCCCCAAAATGGGACGAAAAAGGAATATTTTGCAAAAAAACTTCAAATGTTTCCTACTTCTCGAAATTTATAACAAACTTTAGTGAACGAATGCACAATTATGGTAAAAACAATGCACTTTAAACTTAGCTTATTTGGGAATAACGCCGGAGTGAATTTGATCAAAATTTTGAATTCTCGTTTTTCACAGTTTCGATTTTCGCGTTTTTTCAAGTGTCTCTCCCCATCCTAGTAAACACGTTTTTTCATAAAATCTGACAAGATAGTCCTGGTTTGGGTAATATTGTAACGCGGAATCGATATCTGATAACTAAATTGGTCTACGGTTTATCCATTTTAAGATATAATCCTTAAATTGGCAAAAATGGCGCGATTTTGATTTTCGAGCGTCTCTCCCTTCTGTGGCAGTCACATTTTAAACTAAATAATCGTAAAATATATCTGTTTTGGTCAATTTTGTGACGCGGAATCGATATCAGCTAACGAAATCGGCCTAAAATTGACCGCTCATGAGATACAACCTTAAAAGTGGCAAAAACTGCACTATTTTGATTTGCGAGTGTCTCTCTTTTTTATAGCAACCACATTTTGGATTAAATAATCGTGAAATATGTCTGCTTTGATCAATTTTGAGCTGCAGAATCCAAATTCGCTAACGAAGTTTATCTATCGTTTTTCGTTTTGAAGCTGCAACCCATAAAATGCTAAAAATAACATGAATTTACGTTCCGGTTGTGTTTTTCTTCAATAGCAATCGGGTTTTATATTAAATTATTGCAATTTATGTGCCATTGGATCAATGTTAAGCTATTTAATTGATATTTGTTAACTAAGTTGCTTAGCAACTTTTCGTTTTTAATTTACGAGTCCCCAAAATGGGACGAAAAGGGAATATTTTGCAAAGAAACTTCAAATGTTTCCTACTTCTCGAAATTTATAACAAACTTTAGTGAACGAATGCACAATTATGGTAAAAACAATGCACTTTAAACTCAGCTTATTTGGGAATAACGCCGGAGTGAATTTGATCAAAATTTGGAATTCTCGTTTCTCGCAGTTTCGATTTTCGCGTTTTTTCAAGTGTCTCTCCCCATCCTAGTAAACACGTTTTTTCATAAAATCTGACAAGATAGTCCTGGTTTGGGTAATATTGTAACTCGGAATCGATATCGGATAACTAAGTTGGCCTACGGTTTATCCCTTTTAAGATATAACCCTTAAATTGGCAAAAATGGCGCGATTTTGATTTTCGAGTGTCTCTCCCTTTTGTGGCAGTCACATTTTAAACTAAATAATCGTAAAATATATCTGTTTTGGTCAATTCTGTGACGCGGAATCGATATCAGCTAACGAAAGCGGCCTAAAATTTACCGCTTTTGAGATACAACCTTAAAAGTGGCAAAAACTGCACTATTTTGATTTTCGAGTGTCTCTCTTTTTCATAGCAACCACATTTTGGATTAAATAATCGTGAAAAATGTCTGTTTTGATCAATTTTGAGCTACAGAATCCAAATTCGCTAACGAAGTTTATCTATCGTTTTTCGTTTTGAAGCTGCAACCCCTAAAATGCTAAAAATAACATGAATTTACGTTCCGGTTGTGTCTTTCTTCAATAGCAATCGGGTTTTATATTAAATTATTGCAAATTATGTGCCATTGGATCAATTTTGAGCTATTTAATTGATATTTGTTAACTAAGTTGCTTAGGAACTTTTCGTTTTTAATTTACGAGTCCCCAAAATGGGACGAAAAAGGAGGATTTTGCAAAAAAATTCAAATGTTTCCTAGTTCTTGAAATTTATAACAAACTTTAATGAACGAATGCACAATTATGGTAAAAACAATGCACTTTAAACTTAGCTTATTTGGGAATAACGCCGGAGTGAATTTGATCAAAATTTGGAATTCTCGTTTTTCACAGTTTCGATTTTCGCGTTTTTTCAAGTGTCTCTCCCCATCCTAGTAAACACGTTTTTTCATAAAATCTGACAAGATAGTCCTGGTTTGGGTAATATTGTAACGCGGAATCGATATCTGATAACTAAATTGGTCTACGGTTTATCCCTTTTAAGATATAATCCTTAAATTGGCAAAAATGGCGCGATTTTGATTTTCGAGCGTCTCTCCCTTCTGTGGCAGTCACATTTTAAACTAAATAATCGTAAAATATATCTGTTTTGGTCAATTTTGTGACGCGGAATCGATATCAGCTAACGAAATCGGCCTAAAATTTACCGCTCATGAGATACAATTTTAAAAGTGGCAAAAACTGCACTATTTTGATTTGCGAGTGTCTCTCTTTTTTATAGCAACCACATTTTGGATTAAATAATCGTGAAATATGTCTGCTTTGATCAATTTTGAGCTGCAGAAACCAAATTCGCTAACGAAGTTTATCTATCGTTTTTCGTTTTGAAGCTGCAACCCATAAAATGCTAAAAATAACATGAATTTACGTTCCGGTTGTGTCTTTCTTCAATAGCAATCGGGTTTTATATCAAATTATTGCAAATTATGTGCCATTGGATCAATTTTAAGCTATTTAATTGATATTTGTTAACCAAGTTGCTTAGCAACTTTTCGTTTTTAATTTACGAGTCCCCAAAATGGGACGAAAAAGGAATATTTTGCAAAAAAACTTCAAATGTTTCTTAGTTCTCGAAATTTATAACAAACTTTAGTGAACGAATGCACAATTATGGTAAAAACAATGCACTTTTAATTCAGCTTATTTGGGAATAACGCCGGAGTGAATTTGACCAAAATTTTGAATTCTCGTTTTTCACAGTTTCGATTTTCGCGTTTTTTCAAGTGTCTCTCCCCATCCTAGTAAACACGTTTTTTCATAAAAGCTGACAAGATAGTCCTAGTTTGGGTAATATTGTAACGCGGAATCGATATCTGATAACTAAATTGGCCTACGGTTTATCCCTTTTAAGATATAATCCTTAAATTGGCAAAAATGGCGCGATTTCGATTTTCGAGCGTCTCTCCCTTTTGTGGCAGTCACATTTTAAACTAAATAATCGTAAAATATATCTGTTTTGGTCAATTTTGTGACACGGAATCGATATCAGCTAACGAAATCGGCTTAAAATTTACCGCTTTTGAGATACAACCTTAAATCTGGCAAAAACTGCACTATTTTGATTTTCGAGTGACTCTCTTTTTCATAGCAACCACATTTTGGATTAAATAATCATGAAATATGTCTGCTTTGATCAATTTTGAGCTGCAGAATCCAAATTCGCTAACGAAGTTTATCTATCGTTTTTCGTTTTGAAGCTGCAACCCCTAAAATGCTAAAAATAACATGAATTTACGTTCCGGTTGTGTCTTTCTTCAATAGCAATCGGGTTTTATATTAAATTATTGCAAATTATGTGCCATTGGATTAACTTTAAGCTATTTAATTGATATTTGTTAACTAAGTTGCTTAGCAACTTTTCGTTTTTAATTTACGAGTCCCCAAAATGGGACGAAAAGGGAATATTTTGCAAAGAAACTTCAAATGTTTCCTACTTCTCGAAATTTATAACAAACTTTAGTGAACGAATGCACAATTATGGTAAAAATAATGCACTTTAAACTTAGCTTATTTGGGAATAACGCCGGAGTGAATTTGATCAAAATTTGGAATTCTCGTTTTTCACAGTTTCGATTTTCGCGTTTTTTCAAGTGTCTCTCCCCATCCTAGTAAACACGTTTTTTCATAAAAGCTGACAAGATAGTCCTGGTTTGGGTAATATTGTAACGCGGAATCGATATCTGATAACTAAATTGGTCTACGGTTTATCCCTTTTAAGATATAACCCTTAAATTGGCATAAATGGCGCGATTTTGATTTTCGAGCGTCTCTCCCTTCTGTGGCAGTCACATTTTAAACTAAATAATCGTAAAATATATCTGTTTTGATCAATTTTGTGACGCGGAATCGATATCAGCTAACGAAATCGGCCTAAAATTTACCGCATTTGAGATACAACCTTAAAAGTGGCAAAAACTGCACTATCTTGATTTTCGAGCGCCTCTCTTTTTCATAGCAACCACATTTTGGATTAAATAATCGTGAAATATGTCTGCTTTGATCAATTTTGAGCTGCAGAATTCAAATTCGCTAACGAAGTTTATCTATCGTTTTTCGTTTTGAAGCTGCAACCCTTAACATGCTAAAAATAACATGAATTTACGTTCCAGTTGCCTCTCCCTTCAATAGCAATCGGGTTTTATATTAAATTATTGCAAATTATGTGCCATTGGATCAATTTTGAGCTATTTAATTGATATTTGTTAACTAAGTTGCTTAGCAACTTTTCGTTTTTAATTTACGAGTCCCCAAAATGGGACGAAAAACGAATATTTTGCAAAAAAACTTTAAATGTTTCCTAGTTCTCGAAATTTATAACAAACTTTAGTGAACGAATGCACAATTATGGCAAAAACAATGCACTTTAAATTCAGCTTATATGGGAATAACGACGGAGTGAATTTGATCAAAATTTGGAATTCTCATTTTTCACAGTTTCGATTTTCGCGTTTTTTCAAGTGTCTCTCCCCATCCTAGTAAACACGTTTTTTCATAAAAGCTGACAAGATAGTCCTGGTTTGGGTAATATTGTAACGCGGAATCGATATCTGATAACTAAATTGGTCTACGGTTTATCCCTTTTAAGATATAACCCTTAAAGTGGCAAAAATGGCGCGATTTTGATTTTCGAGCGTCTCTCCCTTTTGTGGCAGTCACATTTTGAACTAAATAATCGTAAAATACATCTGTTTTGGTCAATTTTGTGACGCGGAATCGATATCAGCTAACGAAATCGGCCTAAAATTTAGCGCTCATGAGATGCAACCTTAAAAGTGGCAAAAACTGCACTATTTTGATTTGCGAGTGTCTCTCTTTTTTATATCAACCACATTTTGGATTAAATAATCGTGAAATATGTCTGCTTTGATCAATTTTGAGCTGCAGAATCCAAATTCGCTAACGAAGTTTATCTATCGTTTTTCGTTTTGAAGCTGCAACCCATAAAATGCTAAAAATAACATGAATTTACGTTCCGGTTGTGTCTTTCTTCAATAGCAATCGGGTTTTATATTAAATTATTGCAAATTATGTGCCATTGGATTAACTTTAAGCTATTTAATTGATATTTGTTAACTAAGTTGCTTAGCAACTTTTCGTTTTTAATTTACGAGTCCCCAAAATGGGACGAAAAAGGAATATTTTGCAAAAAAACTTCAAATGTTTCTTAGTTCTCGAAATTTATAACAAACTTTAGTGAACGAATGCACAATTATGGTAAAAATAATGCACTTTAAACTTAGCTTATTTGGGAATAACGCCGGAGTGAATTTGATCAAAATTTGGAATTCTCGTTTTTCACAGTTTCGATTTTCGCGTTTTTTCAAGTGTCTCTCCCCATCCTAGTAAACACGTTTTTTCATAAAAGCTGACAAGATAGTCCTGGTTTGGGTAATATTGTAACGCGGAATCGATATCTGATAACTAAATTGGTCTACGGTTTATCCCTTTTAAGATATAACCCTTAAATTGGCATAAATGGCGCGATTTTGATTTTCGAGCGTCTCTCCCTTCTGTGGCAGTCACATTTTAAACTAAATAATCGTAAAATATATCTGTTTTGATCAATTTTGTGACGCGGAATCGATATCAGCTAACGAAATCGGCCTAAAATTTACCGCATTTGAGATACAACCTTAAAAGTGGCAAAAACTGCACTATCTTGATTTTCGAGCGCCTCTCTTTTTCATAGCAACCACATTTTGGATTAAATAATCGTGAAATATGTCTGCTTTGATCAATTTTGAGCTGCAGAATTCAAATTCGCTAACGAAGTTTATCTATCGTTTTTCGTTTTGAAGCTGCAACCCTTAACATGCTAAAAATAACATGAATTTACGTTCCAGTTGCCTCTCCCTTCAATAGCAATCGGGTTTTATATTAAATTATTGCAAATTATGTGCCATTGGATCAATTTTGAGCTATTTAATTGATATTTGTTAACTAAGTTGCTTAGCAACTTTTCGTTTTTAATTTACGAGTCCCCAAAATGGGACGAAAAACGAATATTTTGCAAAAAAACTTTAAATGTTTCCTAGTTCTCGAAATTTATAACAAACTTTAGTGAACGAATGCACAATTATGGCAAAAACAATGCACTTTAAATTCAGCTTATATGGGAATAACGACGGAGTGAATTTGATCAAAATTTGGAATTCTCATTTTTCACAGTTTCGATTTTCGCGTTTTTTCAAGTGTCTCTCCCCATCCTAGTAAACACGTTTTTTCATAAAAGCTGACAAGATAGTCCTGCTTTGGGTAATATTGTAACGCGGAATCGATATCTGATAACTAAATTGGTCTACGGTTTATCCCTTTTAAGATATAATCCTTAAATTGGCAAAAATGGCGCGATTTTGATTTTCGAGCGTCTCTCCCTTCTGTGGCAGTCACATTTTAAACTAAATAATCGTAAAATATATCTGTTTTGGTCAATTTTGTGACGCGGAATCGATATCAGCT
Organism: Dastarcus helophoroides; assembly: GCA_028583605.1. NCBI lineage: Eukaryota > Metazoa > Arthropoda > Insecta > Coleoptera > Bothrideridae > Dastarcus > Dastarcus helophoroides. The sequence continues at coordinate 45,318,662 of CM053327.1, read as the reverse complement.
AACGAAATCGGCCTAAAATTTAGCGCTCATGAGATGCAACCTTAAAAGTGGCAAAAACTGCACTATTTTGATTTGCGAGTGTCTCTCTTTTTTATATCAACCACATTTTGGATTAAATAATCGTGAAATATGTCTGCTTTGATCAATTTTGAGCTGCAGAATCCAAATTCGCTAACGAAGTTTATCTATCGTTTTTCGTTTTGAAGCTGCAACCCATAAAATGCTAAAAATAACATGAATTTACGTTCCGGTTGTGTCTTTCTTCAATAGCAATCGGGTTTTATATTAAATTATTGCAAATTATGTGCCATTGGATCAATTTTGAGCTATTTAATTGATATTTGTTAACCAAGTTGCTTAGCAACTTTTCGTTTTTAATTTACGAGTCCCCAAAATGGGACGAAAAGGGAATATTTTGCAAAGAAACTTCAAATGTTTCCTACTTCTCGAAATTTATAACAAACTTTAGTGAACGAATGCACAATTATGGTAAAAACAATGCACTTTAAACTCAGCTTATTTGGGAATAACGTCGGAGTGAATTTGATCAAAATTTGGAATTCTCGTTTCTCGCAGTTTCGATTTTCGCGTTTTTTCAAGTGTCTCTCCCCATCCTAGTAAACACGTTTTTTCATAAAAGCTGACAAGATAGTCCTGGTTTGGGTAATATTGTAACGCGGAATCGATATCTGATAACTAAATTGGTCTACGGTTTATCCCTTTTAAGATATAACCCTTAAAGTGGCAAAAATGGCGCGATTTTGATTTTCGAGCGTCTCTCCCTTTTGTGGCAGTCACATTTTGAACTAAATAATCGTAAAATACATCTGTTTTGGTCAATTTTGTGACGCGGAATCGATATCAGCTAACGAAATCGGCCTAAAATTTACCGCTCATGAGATACAACCTTAAAAGTGGCAAAAACTGCACTATTTTGATTTTCGAGTGACTCTCTTTTTCATAGCAACTACATTTTGGACTAAATAATCGTGAAATATGTCTGCTTTGATCAATTTTGAGCTGCAGAATCCAAATCCGCTAACGAAGTTAAGTTCGAGAAAAAATCGAAATTTGAGAAAAAAAAGTCGAAATTTCAAGAAAAATTGTAAAATGAAAAGTGTTTAGAAAATTTTAAGAAAAAAACTCTTAAGCAAAATTGAGGGTGCTGCAGTTCCACAGGGCCTATACGCCAGCAGCCACTGTAATCCTCTTTAAGTTTCTGAAAGTCTTTAATATCCAGACAATTTCATTTAAGTCACTGATCGTTTTCTACAAAAAAATTCATTAGTTTTTAGGCAGATGACAGTTGCGTCTCATCACTCCTCTTTCCCAACAAAGAAAAAAATCGAAATTTGAGAAAAAAAGGCCGCAATTTCGAGTTTAAAATCGAAATTTCCAGAAAAATGTCGAAATTTTGATATTAAGGTCAAAATTTCGAGAAAAAGGTCGAAATTTCGAGAAAAAATCGAAATTTGCGAAGAAGGTCAAAAATTTCGAGACAAAAGTCAAAATTTTAAGAAAAAAGTCGAAATTTCGAGAAAGAAGTTGAAATTTCAAGAAAAAAGTCGAAATTTGCAAAACAGACCAAATTTCGAGAAAAAAATCGAAATTTGAGAAGAAGATCAAAAATTTCGAGAAAAAAGTCGAAATTTTAAGAAAAAAGTCGAAATTTGCAAAAAGACGAAATTTGGAGAAAATCGAAATTTGCGAAAAAGATAGAAATTTCTACAAAAAATTATGAAATGAAAAGTGTTCAAAGAAAAAATTAATTAAGCGAAATTGGAGGTGCTGCAGTTCCATAATGCCTATATGCCAGCCATTGCTTTGTACTCCAACCAGTTAAGCATTCACCAAAACGCTACCTTTGGCGGTTCCGTGGTCATCTTAATTCCAGCCTGTAAAATCGATATGGGAAACTCGGGACTCGGACTGGAACTCAACCACATTCGAAACTTGGGATTCACTTTTCCAGTTTGCAACGTCTCGACGATTTTATCCAACTTTGGCATCCAACTCAACGACAAATGACAATTCGCGAGGAAAACCCAAAGCCCATCTCTGACACCATTCTGCAACATCCTACAAATAATTCCATTACAACTGAGTTTTTTGCAATAAGTAAATTTACTTGGTGGCGATCGGGGCTTGCCCTTGACCTAAACTGAGCGATGTGAAATTGGAGGACATTCCGGAAGTTTCGGCTAGCTGGATCAAAGCGTTGGTGGGGTCGACGCCGGGAGATAAAACGAAAATCAGGGGTGTTTGGGGGATCGATTCTTCTAAAACGGCTCTTACGTCTAGAACGGGTGGTTCGACGAATCGCGGTCCCAATTGATTTGTTATGAAATTGCTGATGCAGAAAGATACGCGATCTTGACGTAAAGATCTTACGAAGAGCATTTTTTGAAATTCGTTACATATTTCGTTCCATTCTCCTACAATAGAAAGTTGAAAGTGTATTTATTGATTGATTGTCGAAAGTGAACATTGTTGACTGAAGAAGAGAAGTTAGTGTTCGCATTCACTCCTAGGATAGATAGATTAGATCCCATCTCTTCTTTGAATTGAATCCAAGAGAGCTAAGGTGTTTTGGGGCTGAACTCCAAACATGAGAACACTATTGACTAGTGTTGCCCTAACTTGAGCCTTGTATAATGTTAATAGCTCATGAGATGTGAAGTACTTTTTAGCTCTAAAAAGAAAGCCTAGCTTCTGAGAGGCGGATGTGGTGGTAATGGCGCGCACATGATCATCCCAAGAGAAGTTACTGCATTCACTCCTAGAATAGATAGATTAGATCCCATCGGAAGAATTTTACTACCATTAGTATGTTTGTTGCATTATCCCTTGATGTTTTCTTAGAGAAAACCGCGGCCTGAGTTTTTGAAGCGTTGAAGTCGACCAAATTGTTCTTACCCCATTCCAGAATAATCTCGAGATCCCGATTAATCCTCTGTATCTGCTGTCCCCTTAGTCGATCTAAAGAAGTGATAGATAGTGGTTTGTCGGAGAAGAAAGATGACACAAGGTTACTATCATCTGCGTAGCTGTATATAGGATTGTTGCATTATCCTTTGATGTTTCCTTAGAGCATTGAAGTCGACCAAATTGTTCTTACCCCATTCCAGAATAATCTCCAGATCCCAATTAATCGTCTGTATTTGTTGTTCTCTTAGACAATCTGAAGCAGCGATAGATAATGGTTTGTCGGAGAAAAAAGATGACATAAGGTTACTATTATTTGCGTAGCTGTATATAAGATTGTAAGTTGAAGCTAAGGGATCGTTTATATGTAGCAGAAATAGAGTGGAAGACAGAACAGACCCCTGAGGCACCCCTGCGTTAATCGCAAATATCTCGGATGAGATGCCATCGACGACAACCTGAAGAGATCTGTTGGCGAGAAAATTGGATATCAAATGACAGAGACCAGGAGAAAGACCATAAGATGTTAATTTGGCGAGAAGAGATCGATGCCAGACTCTGTCGAAAGCCTTTGAGATATCCAATGCCACAATGCTAGCCTCACCATGTTTTCCACAGCTGAGTTACAGATATGAGTAACAAGTCAATTAGACTCCTGCTTCCAGAATAACCCCTAAATCTGCTTTTTACTATTCTTATGTCAATCGACGAGAACCTGAAGAGATCTGTCAGGGAGAAAATTGGATATCAAATGACAGAGTCAGGAGAAAGACCATGAGATGTTAATTTGGCGAGAAGAGATCGGGTGCCAGACTCTGTCGAAAGCCTTTGAGATATCCAATGCTGCAATCCTTGCAGCCTCACCATGTTTTACCACAGCTGAGTTACAAACATGAGTAACATATGTTAGTAGATCTCCAGTGGAACGTTGTTGTCTAAAACCGTATTGTCTGTCGGAGATGATTCTATTTTCCTCCAAATATTTGAGAATCTCGATGTTGATAACCTTTTCCATCACTTTATATATAACGAGTAACAAAGATATTTGAGAATCTCGATGTTGATAACCTTTTCCATAAGTTTATATATAACGAGTAACAAAGATATTTGAGAATCTTGATGTTGATAACCTTTTCCATCACTTTATATATAACGAGTAACAAAGATATTTGAGAATTTCGATGTTGATAACCTTTTCCATCACTTTATATATAACGAGTAACAAAGATATTTGAGAATCTCGATGTTGATAACCTTTTTCATCACTTTATATATAACGAGTAACAAGGATATTTGAGAATCCCGATGTTGATAACCTTTTCCATCACTTTAAATATAACGAGTAACAAAGATATAGGGCGATAGTTGTTAGCCAGATTCCTTTTTCACTTTTTAGAGACAGGCTGCACTCTAGCAGATTTCCAGATGTTAGGGAATACACCTTTGTTGTAAGATAATGTGAACAATTTGCTTAGGACAGGAGTCAACTTTGGGGCGCACTTCTTAAGAACAATAGCGGGAATACTCAAGGCCAGAAGCTTTCGAGGTGTCGCCAACTCAAAGAGAATCTTCCTGATCGTGCGTTGTCTGAAAACAACTTCAGCAGCATCAATGTGTCAACCTTAGGAAGAATAGGAGGTTCTGCGTTTCGAGAATCAAGATTGGAATTTTCAGCAAACATTAAGACTAACATGTCGGCCTTTTCCTTGGAGGTAGTAGCAGTATTGCTATTTTCATCGAGTGGAAAGGTGGAAAATTTAAAGATGTAAAATTCTTTCCAATGGACTGCAAATCCCCAAAAGGATCTGGAACCATTGGGACAGTTGATAAGCCTCTGGCGCATCTTACGATCGAAATCATCTTTTACTTCGTCAATAAGCTGTTTACAGGAATTTCGTGCATCTACAAATATGGTCAGAGTCTCGACTAAGGGATTATTTCGCCAACGACGAGATAAGCGATTTTTGCAGGAGACAGCCCGAGCACGTTTTTTATTGAACCAAGATTTACTGGAGGCAGACTTCTTTTGGGAATGGGGAATTGATCATTCCATACCAATCAGGATAGTGATGGATTCGGCGAGTAAGGAAGGGTTGTCTGAGTTAAAGCTATGGGAAAGATGCAAAGAAGTCTCTTAATTCTTCCCAGTTAAAGTGCCAAACCCTACGGGACTGCGTCTGGGAAGGAGGTGGTATATAAAACGAGCGAGAGGCTGCTACAAGCTTGTGATCCGAATTTCCAAGCGGTGATGTCACAGAGATTTTATACGAACTTGGTGAAATTTGTAAGGAAAAGTTCGAATAGATTAGGTTGATGGGTATCTACATCAGGAATTCTTGTGCGTTCCTCAACTCTGAATTCTGGATTCGTTGTGGGTTGCCTAAAATTTAGGTCCCAGCCCTTAGGCCACCCTTTCCGGGCCCATTGTGCTATCCCCGTGATTGAGGTGTCCTTGGTCATTCATTCAGCCACCCAACCTTGTTGAGAAACTGAAGAACGTCCCTTGGATGCGCCTCTCTCAAACTGGCCACACTAGGCCAGAAGTCCCCCAGCGTGGATCCTCTGATTGATGCTAGTGCCGAGCAGTGACACATCACGTGCTCGACACTCTCATCTTCTTCTAAGCACCCTCTGCAGCTCGGGTCGTTTATGATTCCCATTCTGGCTACTTAATAATTATTTGGTGGTCAAAATTTTAATGAATAACGAAAGTTCATCAGTAATATTGTTTTTTTCCACAAAAATCTTGTCTTCATATGATACATTTTTCCAAGCTGTACTAGTTAATAATTATTTGGTGGTGAAAATTTTAATGAAAAACGAAAGTTCATCAGTAATATTTTCTTTTTCCGCTACAATCTTGTCTTCGTATTGTACACTTCTTCAAGCTATCGGGTTTAATAAAATCCCTTGGTGGTCAAAATTTCAATGAAAAACGAAAGTTCATCAGTAATATTTTGTTTTTCCACTATAGCTCTGTCTTCATATGATACTTGTTTCTAGCTGTACCACTTAATAATCATTTGGTGGTCAAAATTTTAATAAAAACAAAAGTTCATTAGTAATATTGCTTTTTTCCACTAAAATCCTGTCTTCGTATGATACATTTTCCCAAGTTGTGCTAATCAATATCCATTTGGTGGTCAAAATTTTAATGAAAAACGAAAGTTCATCACCAATGTTGTCTTTTTCTACTAAAATCTTGTCTTCATATGGGACATTTTTCCGAGCTGTACTCGTTAATAATTATTTGGTGGTTAAAATTTTAATTGAAAACGAAAGTTCATCAGTAACATTTTCTTTTTCCACTACAATCTTATCTTCATATTGTACATTTCGTCAAGCTATTCGGTTTAATAAAATCATTTGGTGGTCAAAATTTCAATGAAAAATGAAGGTTCATCAGTAATATTTTCTTTTTCCACTATCACTCTGTCTTCATATGACACATGTTTGTAGCTCTGCTACTTAATAATCATTTGGTGCTCAAAATTTCAATGAAAAACGAAAGTTCATCAGTAATATTGTCTTTTTCCACAAAAATCTTGTCTTCATTTTTCCGAAGCCGTGCTAGTCAATCATTTGGTGGTCAAAATTTCAATGAAAAACTAAAGTTCATCAGTAATATTTTCTTTTTCCAATATCACTCTGTCTTCATATGACACATGTTTCTAGCTATGCTACTTAATAATTCTGGATTCTGGATTCGTTGTGGGTTGCCTAAAAATTTAGGCCAGCACTTAGGCCACTCTTTCCGGGCCCATTGTGCTATACCCGTGATTGAGGTGTCCTTGGTCATTCGTTCAGCCACCCAACCTTGTTGAGAAACTGAAGAACGTCCCTTGGATGCGCCTCTCTCAAACTGGCCACACTAGGCGCCAGAAGTCCCCCAACGTAGATCCTCTGATTGATGCTAGTGCCGGGCAGTGACACATCACGTGCTCGACACTCTCATCTTCTTCTAAGCACCCTCTGCAGCTCGGGTCCGTTCCTCAACTCATTGCGATAGTCCACAAGTGATGGCGAAAGCCTCTGCCACCCTTCTTGCGTCGTCAATTCAGCAAGAAAACCTTAACCAATTTATAAAAACTACTAGAATATGAACGAGTTTTAAAAAAAGTATGCGTTTAGATTGATCCTGATGCAATTTGAAAACGATTAAACCTCATTTACATGACCTTCCTTTAAATTGGCTTAGTTGATTTTCTACAATTAAAAAATGAATTCATAGGTTGATGAGTATCTACATCAGGAATTCTTATGGGTTCCTCAACTAATTGCGATAGTCCACAAATGATGGCGAAAGTCTCTGCCACCCTTCCCGCGTCGTCAGTTTGGGAAGAAAACCTTAACCAGGGGATGTTGTGTGCACGTTAAAGTCACCGAGAAAGACAACCTCAGCTTTTGGATAATTCGTCTGTAAGTGATCAACGGTTACGGAGAGATAAGAGAAGAGCTGTCTGTATGAGGGATCGTTTGGAGACAAATAAAGTGAACAAATGAATATTATTTTGCTTTTGGAGCAGATTTTCAGCCAAATCACATCATGATCAGCAACTGCAGTGCTTCTTCTCGTCGCTTGGCGTAAAAGCACAAATTCCCTTCTTGTGTCGAAATTTTGTGTGCAAGTCGTAGTTAGGACAAAGCAAATGAAGTGTATTGATGGATGGGGAGACTTGGGTTTCTGTCAGAGACAGCACCTTTTGAAGGTGTTGATCAACCGAGTTTAGATTTGAATTTAGACCTTGAGTGTTACAGAATTCAATTTCGAATGAATTGTTTGAAAGAAACTTGGCCCGTGGTACATTAAAATTTTCCGTCGATTTTGGATTCCCTCGTACACCCTCCACCCGGACATCCAAACGGGAGGGTAGTTTACGTCCGAAATTTTTTGCACGTAGAAAATCCATCATCTTTGTTTTTAATAATTTGAAGAAAAAATCAGAATAGATGAAAAAAGGGAATAAGGGAAAAAGACAGAATGAGGAAAGAAGAATAGCAAAAACCGACTCACGTGTCAGAGACGATGATGCAAGCATCATTTCACCGCCTCCTAGTGATACGTGGGGTGGGGTACTACCTCGGACGACTAAAAGTTCCAGTGTACCACCTACTAATGTCAATTTTTGAAATATTTTAATGTAAAATTTAACTCAACTAAAAAGTTAACACAATATTTATTAATTCTGAGGCGGTGCGGGGCTCACCGAGCCAGCTAGTGTAATAATAAAAGAAACTGCTTGCCAATTTACCTAATTTTTAAAATTTTCAGTGCAACAGAAATCAGTCAGATTCAATCAGACCCTTTCATCCAAGTTAGCTCCTCAATCAATATCGTAATTTCATAATTTTTTGAAGCTCCAACTCTCCTTTGTTTCCAATACGAATAATTCAAATTTTGGTAGGATTCATCCAAAGATTGATTCATCTCAAGTTTAAGATGGTCAACGAGCTTTAAATTTTCATTACAATTAGATAATAATGTCCTGGTTTGAGAGAATCCATCATCTTTGTTTTTAATAATTAGAAGAAAAAATCAGAGTAGATGAAAAAAGGAAATTAGCAAAAGGAGAGGATGAGGAAACAAAATGTGTTAAAAAGAAAACACTTTTATAGTGCCAGATCCGTATTGGGATGCTGTATACTAAAATGGTTCCAAACTGGTCTTATCTAGCAATAAGACAAATAATCGTCTAAAAACCAAACACTTGTAACGGACAAAAAGCTAGATGGATTCGCCTAGGGTTCAGTTTTCCTATTTGGGTACAAAGCACTAAAAGAAAACAAATTAAAAGTGCCCCCGTTTGTTACACTGAAAGACGAACTTGAAAATCTTGAGATTGGAAGGGTACAAAGCAAAGACAAGTCAAGAAACTAATCTTTTGTCGAAATGTAATTAGAAGAACTGTTAGAGTTTCTACTTCTCACCAATGAGAGGTATCGCTTCCGGCTCCGTATCAATATACCAATAATTCCAATCTCTAGGGAACTGCTCAAACGTATCAGTTACTCCATGGAATCCACTGATTTTGTCCAATTCAGTTATATTGTCCCATGCTTCGTCAGGAATCCAAGCTGTCAAAAAACCAATAAAATCGCAGTTTCACAAAGTATTGTTAAATATTACATGCTGGTTTATCCAGTTGATTATCGCGATCTAATACGACACCACCCCTTAACAAAAAATTATATTCGGTCATATTTATTTTGCCTTCGGCATCCAATATTTTGACGCACATGTGAAACGAAAACAGAAGCTTGTGGTGTTCGAATAGAGCGCGGCAAGTATTCCTGAAAGTAAACATTTCAGAACAAATTAAATTTAATAATATACTTACCTATACACCGCGTATGTGTGGTAATCATTCAATAGTATTATACGTTCAGCCAAGACTGCTGATTTTTCGCTTTTCTCAATGGATTTATAAAAGAGGAAGACGTAGGAATCTAGAGCAAACTGGTACATTGGATCTATTCTTCCCATATCGCTTAGCACGAAGAACAGAATCGAGGATCTCTTGGCACACGGTCTGTAACCCTAAAAAATTATCATTAAGATTACACCAACATATTTAACAAAACAGTGGCGGCTGGCGTATAAGCACTGTGGACCTGCAGCACCCCCAGTTTCGCTTACGAGTTTTTCTCAAAATTTTCTGAACACTTTTCATTACACAATTTTTGGTAGAAATTTTTAATTTTCTCTGATTTCTTTTTTTAGAAAATTTAGGTTTCTTTCACAAGGTTACGACATTTAAAAACCTATTTTATTTTTAATTTTGATTAAAATCATTTTCAAAAACTAGTTTTTGAAAATGTGATTTTGAACTTTTCTAATAATTTTTCTGAAAGACTTCATTAAGTCTTTAGGAATATAAAAGATTGAATTTTGAGATTAACCCGAAATTTCTTAAAAAGTTGAATTTTGAGAAAAACATCGAAACTTCGAAAAAAATACGAATTTTAAGGAAAAAGTTGATGAGAATTTCACACAGAAAGTCAACTCTTGAAAAAAGTCGTTTATCAAAAGACGAATCTTGAAAAAAAATCGAAATTTTGAAAAAAAGGCGAAATTCAAGGAAAAAAATATCAGATTTCCAGGAATAGAAAAGATTGGATTTTGAAATTAACCCGAAATTTTTTTAAAAGTCGAATTTTGGGAAAATATCCAAACTTCGAAGAAAATACGAATTTTAAGGAAAAAGTTGATGAGAATTTCACACAGAAAGTCAACTCTTGAAAAAAGTCGTTTATCAAAAGACGAATCTTGAAAAAAAATCGAAATTTTGAAAAAAAGGCGAAATTCGAGGAAAAAAATATCAGATTTCCAGGAATAGAAAAGATTGAATTTTGAGATTAACCCGAAATTTCTTGAAAAGTCGAATTTTGAGAAAAATATCGAAACTTCGAAAAAATACGAATTTTAAGGAAACAGTTGATGAGAATTCCAGAACCATAAAATATTTGATGAGATAAAGTCGAAATTTCGAAAAAAAACACGCATTGTATCAAAAATGGCGAACTTTTGAGATGTGTTTCCAGGAAAAAGTCAAAATTTAAAAAAAAACCAATGTTTGAAAAAAAAATTCTAAATATCGAGATAAAGATCAAAATGTTGAGATAAAGATCACAATTTCGAGCAAAAGGCAGATTTTAATAAACTAGTCGAAATTTCTGCAAAGTTAGATTCTAAAAGTAGGAAGTTTTCAAAAAAAATTCAATGTTAGGAAAAATAACGTAATTTCGAAAAGAAGGCGAAATTTCGACCAAACAGTTTTCAAGAAGTCAAATTTTGAAACATAAGTGGAAGTTAGCGAATAAAATCGAAATTAAAAAAAAACGATTTTCGAAAAAAAGAGTTGAATTTTCAAGAAAAAGTCGAATTTCGACGAAACCAACTTTCAGAACTTCACACAGGAAGTCGAACTTTGATAAAACAGGAAAATTTTGAAGAATAGGCATTTACGAAATCGAAATTTTGAAATTTTAGGGACTAAGCTTAGATTATTAAAAACATAAAGGATCATATTTCGACAGAAGATCGAAATTTCAAAAAAAGATCAAAATTTTGGGAAAATGATCGAAATTTTCAGAAAAACTCGGAATTTCGAGACAACGGCAAATTATGAGAAAAATTCGAAATATCAAAAACAAATCAAAATTTCTAAAAACGAGCGCGAATTTTGAATTATTTTTTCAATATTCACTTCTATTTGAAAATTTCGAGTTTTTTCTTGATACTTCTGTTTGTTCTCAAAACTCTCCCTTTTTTCGAACATTCAACAAAATTTAAAACTTAAAATTTTAAGAATAACTCGAAATTTCGAGGAAATCTTTCAACTAATTGATTGAAATTTCAAGAAAAAAGTCGAAATTAATAAAAACTCGAAATTTTTTGGAAGTTTGAAAAAAAGGGAGAATTTTGAGAACAAGTTGAAGTATCAAAATTTTCTGCACACTTTTCATTACACAATTTTTTGTAGAAATTTTTAATTTTCTCTGATTTCTTTTTTTAGAAAATTTAGTTTTCTTTCACAAGGTTACGACATTTAAAAACTTATTTTAGTTTTAATTTTAATCAAAATCACATTTTCAAAAACTAGTTTTTGTTAAAGTTTTAAAAAAGAAATCAATATTTCGAGCAGGAATTAAAATGTTAACTCAAATTTCTTTCAAAATGTCAACATTTTGAGAAAATAGTTCCAATGTCAAGAAAAAATCTAAATTCAACTAACTCTGCTCGCATTTACTATTTCTCTAAAAAATAATTTAATACGGTATCTTCGACTTTTTACCTCAAATCTCATTTTGTTTAAAAATTTTGAGTTTTTTCAGATATTTCGATTTTTTTTAGGAAATTTTGATTTTGTCTGCAAAGTTTCCATTTTTCTTAAATATTTTATAAAAAGAAATTTTATCGAAATTTCCATTTTTCCAGAAAGTGATGTTCTTAAAATTTCTTCTGGAAATACCAACTTCTCCAGATTTTTCTTTGTGTTTCTCTAATTTGCTTTAAAAATGTTAAATTTTAAAGCTTTAAAAATTTTAAATTTTAAAGCTTTAAAAATTTTAAATTTTAAAAGCTTTTTCATGACACTTTGACAACTTGAAGTTCATTTTATTTTGTGTTTTGACAAAAAATGTTTGGAAAAAACCCTGGAAGCTCTATAACAATTTCAACATATTGAGAAAACAAAAGATTTCGACTTTTTTGTAAAGATATTTCAAATTTTTTTCAAATTTCGATTTTTTCTCCAAAACACTTCGCTTTTTTTCCCTATGCAATCTGTGTTTTTCTCTAAACATTTTATACAATTTTTTTTTTTGAAATTTCGACTTTTCCTGGAGATTTTATCTTTAAAATATTATTTCTTGTAGAAATTTTGATTTTTCTCTAATTTGTTTTGAGAATTTAAAAGTTCTTTAACAAAATTTTAATATTTTAAAGTTTATTTTATTTTGTAATGTTGATAAGAAACTAATAATTGTTAAGCATAAGTTTTGGGAAAATAAACTTCAAATCTGCATAAAAATAAGAAAAATTTGGGAAAAATATTGAAATTTCAAGAAAAAATGAACCTTGCAAATTTCAAGCTTTTTTACAATTTGATATTTCTCTAAAAAATTATTACGTATAATTTTAGGAAAAATAAACTTGAAATTTGCATAAAAATATGAAAACTATGAGAAAAATATTGAAATTTCAAGAAAAATGAATCTTGTAAATTTCTATCTTTTTTATAATTTGATATTTCTCTAAAAAAATAGTACTACTGTAGAACCAAAGTAAATTCTGAAGAAGAAGAAGAAACTAACAATTGTTAAGTATAAATTTAGAGAAAATAAACTTCAAATCTGCATAAAAATTAAAAAAATTTGGAAAAAATATTGAAATTTCAAAAAAAAATGAACCTTGCAAATTTCAAGCTTTTTGCAATTTAATATTTTTCTAAAAAATTATTAGGTATAAGTTTAGGGAAAATAAACTTGAAATGTGCATAAAAATAAGAAAACTTTGAAAAAAATATTGAAATTTCAAGAAAAATGAATCTTGTAAATTTCTTTTTTATAATTTGATATTTCTCTAAAAAAATAGTACTACTGTAGAACCAAAGTAAATTCTGAAGAAGAAGAAGAAACTAACAATTGTTAAGTATAAATTTAGGGAAAATAAACTTCAAATCTGCATAAAAATTAAAAAAATTTGGAAAAAATATTGAAATTTCAAAAAAAAATGAACCTTGCAAATTTCAAGCTTTTTTGCAATTTAATATTTTTCTAAAAAAATATTACGTATAAGTTTAGGGAAAATAAACTTGAAATTTGCATAAAAATATGAAAACTTTGAGAAAAATATTGAAATTTCAAGAAAAATGAATCTTGTAAATTTCTATCTTTTTTATAATTTGATATTTCTCTAAAAAAAATAGTACTACTGTAGATCCAAAGTAAATTCTGAAGAAGAAGAAGAAACTAACAACTGTTAAGTATAAATTTAGGGAAAATAAACTTCAAATCTGCATAAAAATTTAAAAAATTTGGAAAAAATATTGAAATTTCAACAAAAAAATGAACCTTGCAAATTTCAAGCTTTTTTGCAATTTAATATTTTTCTAAAAAATTATTACGTATAAGTTTAGGGAAAATAAACTTGAAATTTGCATAAAAATAAGAAAACTTTGAAAAAAATATTGAAATTTCAAGAAAAATGAATCTTGTAAATTTCTACCTTTTTTATAATTTGATATTTCTCTAAAAAAATAGTATTACTGTAGAACCAAAGTAAATTCTGAAGAAGAAGAAGAAACTAACAATTGTTAAGTATAAATTTAGGGAAAATAAACTTCAAATCTGCATAAAAATTTAAAAAATTTGGAAAAAATATTGAAATTTCAAAAAAAAAATGAACCTTGCAAATTTCAAGCTTTTTTGCAATTTAATATTTTTCTAAAAAATTATTACGTATAAGTTTAGGGAAAATAAATTTGAAATTTGCATAAAAATAAGAAAACTTTGAGAAAAATATTGAAATTTCAAGAAAAATGAATCTTGTAAATTTCAACCTTTTTTATAATTTGATATTTCTCTAAAAAAAATACTACTACTGTAGGATCAAAGGAAATTCTAAATCGGAATTTTCAATTTTTATAGAAAGGTTATATTTATTCTTGAAATTCTCAAGTTCGAATTTAAAATTCAAATTTCGATAAAAAAAAGATTGAAATTTAAGAATTAAACTCAAAATTTCAAGAGAAAGCAGATCGTATTTCTAGAAAAAGTTTCTTATTAATAAACAACATTAAAAAAAAAATAACAGTTTCGAAATTAAAGAAAAACAAGTCTTTTTAAAAAAAAATAATTGTCAGAAATATTCTTATAATTTCGACTTTTAAAGTGAAAATTATTGAAATTTTGGAGAAAAGGATCAACATTTTTAGAAGAGTCTCAAAATTTCGAAACTAAAATTAATTAAAATTTTGAAAGAAATTCAATTTACTGTTCTAATTTAATTTTTTTCTAGTAATTTTGAAGTTCCAGAGAAATTTCAATAATCAAATATTCCAGCTTGAAGCCAATTTTTTGTGATTAAAATTCAAATTTTGCCAATTTATTTGTATATAAAATGCAACTTTTTTTGAAAATTTGTTTCAAAGCTTTGCTGAATTTTAAAAATAGAAGTTTTTGTTATTAATTTTTTTTAATTCGATTGTTATTTCGAAATCTGTCTCAAAAAATATAAATTTAAAAAGAAAAACATTACCACTTTTAAAAAATAAAGCTAAAATTATTAGAAAAGTCGAAGTTTTTAAAAAACAAATTTCAAAAAACAACATTTTTAGAAGAGTCTCAAAATTTCGAAACTAAAATTAATTAAAATTTTGAAAGTAATTCATTAACAATTTACTGTTCTAATTTAATATTTTTCTAGTAATTTTGAAGTCCAGAGAAATTTCAACAATCAAATATTCCAGCTTGAAACCAATTTTTTGTGATTAAAATTCAAATTTTAGCAATTTATTTGTATATAAAATGCAATTTTTTTTTAAATTTGTTTCAAAACTTTGCACAATGTTAAAAATAGAAATTTTTGCTATTAATTTTTTTAAATTCAAGTGTTATTTCGAAATTTTTCTCAAAAAAATGTAAAGTTGAAAAGAAAAATATAACCACTTTTAAAAAATAAAGCTAAAGTTATCAGAAAAGTCTAATTTAAAAAAAAAAGTCAAAACTTAAAAAATTTTCAAATTTTCATAGAAGGTCAAATTTTCAAAAGAAGATAAGGATTTCAATTTATAAAATGGTCGCCATTTTCGATAATTTTGGGAATGTCAATGAAAGACGAATTTTTGGAAAAATATCGATATTTAAAATAATTTGCGTTGAGTTTTTAATTAAATTTTCAAAGAAGCTGAATTTTTTGAATATTGTAGTAAACTCAAAATAATCGAAATATTCGTAATTATTAAAAAAGTTGAAATTTTAAGAAGGTAAAATTTTGAAAAAAGTCGAAATTTTCAATAGTTCAATTTTGAAAATGATCCTTTCTTTTAAGTCGAAGATTTAATAGGAAATGTTTAAAGAATGTATAAATAAAATTTTAAAAAAGTTTGAACTTTTCAAAAAAAAGTAGTTTTCAAAAAGAGTCGAAATTTTGAAAAACAAGTCGAAGTTTTGAAATGGAGTCGAAATTTTACGAAATATTACTCGAAAATTTCAATGAAAGGTTTTAAGAAATGTCTGACTTAAAAACAAATTACAATTTTCAAATAAAGGATCGACAGTTTGCAAGAAATGTCAAAATTTTGAAAATAATTGAAATTAACAAAACAGTCAAAATTTTTAAGTTATTCAGAAATTTCCAAATTACGTATTCATTTGATTCTATAAGTGGAAAGCAATCTCTAATATTTTAGACAATTTTATTTGCCCAAAGAACTTCTATCAACCTATCTCAGGACAAACTTCTTGCATGGAGTGTCCAACTAATATAAAAACGGAAGATCCTGGTGCTACGTAAGTTCACAACGAAAATTATTTTCGAACATTAGCAACAATTTGGTATTTATTGCTTTCATTTCATTCTTTCTTAAAAAGCTATTCCAAAAATTTTAAATTTTGGAAAATGACTAAAATTTTCGAAAAGTAACGTTTTGAAATGTCGAAATTTTCATTAGGAAATTTAAACATTTGAAAACGCCAAACATTGTCGCAGCACCCCCATTAGTTGTGGCTGCGACTGTAACAAAATATTAACAAATTGGCTGGTCATAAATTACGTATACATTATTATTAGAGGCAAACAGTATTCAGTCAGACACCTGAAGTAATACCTATTTAATTTTTCTTTAAATGGATTAATTTAATTCCAAAATTGCCTAGTCATCAAATGATAGTCATTAAAGAGAAATCGAAAAAGTAAAAACCTCTCTAGCGTAATCAATTTGCTTCTCCGTGGTTGTGGAAACTTCCAAACTCTTCTTCACAGCTTCAGCTGTTGCTTTAGATACTTGGAGGTTATTAAACAACTCAGCGTCATCCAATATATCTCCTCTACTTTCATTCAATAGCCTTAGCAGCTCATTTTCCAAATCAATTAACGTTCTTTTACCTAATCAACATAATTACCCGATTAAATGCAAAAAAAGATGTCAAGGTGCAAAAATACCTGTAGAGATGGTTGTTACTAATTTGTCTTTCTGCTCCTCCAGCTGCGGCTTCTCTTTTCTGACCACAATACCTAGCAACTGCCCTTCGAGACCTTGTTCTTTGACGGCGAAATTAACCAACGTGGTTTTCGTCGAAATTTCAGGCGGATAATGTGGGTTACCCAATTTGGTGGTCAAAAAAAATTTAAATCTCGGATCATACGAAATCATTTTGTCGTCAATCGATATAAGAAGCATCCCGCCTTGTTTAACGATGTCCTTGCCCAAAACAGGCCCCAACGACGGATCTATACTTTCGCCGATATTTTGCAATAGCACCGGTTTCCCTTGCTGAACGGACCTTTCAACGGTTTTCATGTAGTCGGTCATTCCCAAATCAATAACCTTTGAGAAAAAGTTAATTTATGTTGACAAAACAGGATTTGTTGACAAAACAGGATTTGTTGACAAAACAGGATTTGTTGACAAAACAGGAACGAGTTTAACAAAGAAGGCGGCTTACCCTAAGATCGTTTTTAGCTTCCATGGCCTTAATCCACTTTTGAGCTTGACATTGTGGATCTATAACGAGAGGCCAACGATTTCCCCTTGTCACTATGATACCATTTTCGGTACTGAAGTCATCAGCTGGAAGACCTTGGGTGTTCCATTCTCTTATGGTGTTGGGGTCGCTTAAGAAATCGTTTATTTTGAAAGCTGGGTTATGAGGGATATCCAGTTCAAGGACCTGTGTAAGTGGTTTTGTATTTGGTTATTCATTATGATTAAATACATACGTGAATTTTCCAACTTAAAATTAATTCATTTCTATAATCAGAGACGAAAGGTCCGAGGTACGATATAAATGCAGTGGCTAGAAGGCAATTGCCGGGAAGTAGACCAAATTGTCTATCGTATTCTATCACACTTTCCCCCCATCTAACTTGTTCACCACTCAGATTTTCCACTAGAATCGTAGCTCTTTCCAATCGAGACTTCAACAGCTCAGCCTGCAAACATTCCGATTTTAGACCTTGGAATATACTCAACCTATTTCAACCCTTGAATTCAATTCTTCCTTAAAATGCAGCTTGTCATCAAATTCATTTTGAAGTTTAGCTAACATGTCATTTAATTCGGCAAGCTTAGCTTGAGCTTCTAACAGAATTTTTCGTTTTTCTTCCAAAAGAGCCAACGTTTCATCCACTTTGGCTTGTTTTGGACCGACGAATCTAAAGAGAATATATTAATTTCGGTAGTTTTTACTCTCTAAGACATACTTCCAAACTTTAGCGTATTTCTCTATAGCTATCACCCACATGCATAGAGATTTGGCGGCAAAAGAGACAATACCAACTTTGTCTGGGTCAAATTCATCGTTCGACGTATACCCAGCGATTTTCTTGAGAACTTTCTCCGGTATGTGATTTCTGTCATACTCTTTTAAATCTCTCAAGAAGTTCATCTCGCCAAGTTGACGTTTGGCTTCAGCCCAAGATGTATCACACTAGAAATAGGAACGATACAAACGAATTGTTGCTTTTGGTGTCTTCTTACGCCTTTAAGTATCATGACCGCTTCCATAACCATTTCCACTTTCGTGGGAGGTTTACCGTAGGATTTCAATTCGCTAATATCTTTTTTACTCAAAGCGTCCAAAGCCGCTATGGCTTCGTTCAAAATTGGCTTGACCTCCTCCAACTCGGCCAAAGCGACTTCAGCCATTCGCCTACATTGGGCTTCCTCTTCTCCTATCTTGATACTTTTCTGAGTTACTTCTGCCTAAAGATTAATAACTTTATAGTCACATAAAATATTAATTATTTTTGATGGGACGGACTGGTCCTTGGTTATCTTCAAAATTTGAAATATAGAACTTGTCCCCTCAAACCAAGAAAGATTAAAAAAACACAACAAAAGTTGCTCTAAAGAGCCATCGGCAATAAAAAAATTGATTTCGTGAATTACAAAGAGCCACAAATTTTTATTTCTGATTTTACATTTCATTTCAATATTAAATTAGATAAATTAAAACAAAATATGGGACAGAGAGAGAGACCCCTCTGACTCATGTAGTCAAACGAAAACATATTTAGCCCAAAAGACCTTTAATTTCTCAAAATTTAGAGCTTTATTTCAAAAGTTGCTTTTTTCTATCAAATTCGACTTTTTTTAACTCTTCTCTGTATTCGTCTTTTTTTTAAACTAGGTATTTAGACTTTTTTTCCCCTAAATCTTCCTTTCTTCTCAAAACTCGACAATCTGTGAAAATGTTAACTATTTTTTTAATCCAACCTACTGGAAGATTCGATTTATTTCTCAAAAATTCATCGCTTGTCGATTTCGTAATAAAAAAAAAGAGTAAAATATCTCTTCCATCTAAAGTTTTTTAAATTTGTTTAGGGTTTTGATTTGTTGTCAAAATTCGACATGTTTTCTGAAATTTTGCCCTTATTCGAGAACTTTGGACAATTTTTTTTTAAACCGCTTTTCTCATTCTTTTCGAAATCTCTTCCTTCAAAATTTAGCTTTTTCTGCGAAATTCTGACCTTTTTTAACGTTAAAAACTTTTCTCGAAATTTCCTTGGAATTTTCTTTCTATTTTACAAATGTTCTCAAAATTCGAATTTATCTAAAAATTTGGATTATTTTAAATCGTCTTGTTCGCAAAATTTCAAATTTATTCTCAAAATTTGGCTTTCTCCGGGAAATTGTAAATTTTTTGTCGAAATTTAGACCTTCTCTTAAAATTTTGACTTTTTTCTTGAAATTTTTCCTAAAATTTAACTTTTTTCTTCTTCTCTGAAAAACTTTGTCTTTTGATTTCGTGAATTTCAAAGAGCCACACGTTTTTATTTCTGATTTTACATTTTATTTCAAAATTAAATCAGATAAATCAAACAAAATATGGGACAGAGAGAGACCCCTCTGACTCATGTAGTCAAAAGAAAACATATTTAGCCCAAAAGACCTTTTATTTCTCAAAATTTAGAGCTTTATTTCAAAATTCGCCTTTTTCTGGCAAATTCGACTTTTTTAACTCTTCTCTGTATTCGTCTTTTTTTTAACTAGGTATTTAGACTTTTTTCCCCCCTAAATCTTCCTCTCTTCTCAAAACTCGACAATATCTCTTTCATCTAAAAATTTAAAGTTTTTTAATTTTTTTTTGGGTTTTAATCTATTGTCGAAATTCGACGTTTTGTTCTGAAATTTTGCCCTTATTTGATAACTTTAGACAATTTTTTTTTAAATTGTTTTTCTAAATTTTTTTCGAAATCTCTTTCTCCAAAATTCGACTTTTTCTGGGAAATTCTGATCTTTTTTAAGAGTTAAAAACTTTTCTTGAAATTTTCTTGGAATTTTCTTTCTATTTTACAAATGTTCTTAAAATTCGAATTTATCCAAAAATTTGGATTTTTTTTAAATCGTTTTGTTCGCGAAATTTCAAATTTATTCTCAAAATTTAACTTTCTCTGGAAAATTGTAAATTTTTCCTAAAATTTGACTTTTTTCTTCTTCTCTGAAAAACTTTAACTTTTTTAAATTTCAACAACTTTTTCTAAGCTTTCAAGTTATTCTTACAATTTCTCTTTTTGAAATTTTGCAATTTTTAAAAAAAATTAAAATTGTCTAGAAAATTGAGGTTTTTGAATTTGTTTTCGGTTGCAATCTAGTGTCAAAATTCGACGTTTTTTTCCAAAATTTTTCCTATATCAGGAACCTTCGAAAAATTTATGGTTTTCAAAATTTCTCTCTTCTTCCAAATTAGATAAATTCATTTAATCTCTTCATTTTTCCCAATTTTTTTTCGAAATCTGTGGCTTTTTCTCAAAATTTGGCTTTTTTTGGGAAATTTTGACCTTTTTTCAAAGTTCAACACTCTCTCTCGAAATGTTCTTGGAATTTTCTTTCTATTTTACAAATGCTCTCAAAATTCGAATTTATCTAAAAATTTGGATTTGTTTTAAATCGTTTTGTTCGCGAAATTTCAAATTTGTTCTCAAAATTTAACTTTCTCTGAAAAATTGTACATTTTTTGTCGAAATTTCGAGCTTTTCTCAAAATTTGGACTTTTTTCTTGAAATTTTTCTCAAAATTTGACTTTTTTCTTCTTCTTTGAAAAACTTTGACTTTTTTAAATTTCAACAACTTTTTCTAAGCTTTCAAGTTATTCTTACAATTTCTCTTTTTGAAATTTTGCAATTTTTTAAAAAAATCAAGATTGTCTAGAAAATTGAGGTTTTTGAATTTGTTTTCGGTTGCAATCTATTGTCAAAATTCGACGTTTTTTTCCAACATTTTTCCTATTTTAGGAACCTTCGATAAATTTATTTAATTCAAAATTTCTCACTTTTTCCAAATTAGATAAATTCATTTAATCCCTTCATTTTTTCCAATTATTTTCGAAATCTGTGGCTTTTTCTCAAAATTTGGCTTTTTTTGGGAAATGTTGACCTTTTTTCAAAGTTCAACACTCTCTCTCGAAATGTTCTTGCAATTTTTTTTCTATTTTACAAATGTTCTCGAAATTCGAATTTATCTAAAAATTTGGATTTGTTTTAAATCGTTTTGTTCGCGAAATTTCAAATTTATTCTCAAAATTTAACTTTCTCTGAAAAATTGTACATTTTTTGTCGAAATTTCGAGCTTTTCTTAAAATTTGGACTTTTTCCTTGAAATTTTTCCTAAAATTTGTCTTTTATCTTCTTCTCTGAAAAACTTTGACTTTTTTAAATTTCAACAATTTCTTCTAAGCTTTCAAGTTATTCTTAAACAATTTCTCTTTTCGAAATTTTGCAATTTTTCAAAAAATTCAAAATAGTCCAAAAAATTGAGGTGTTTGAATTTGTTTCGGTTTCAATCTATTGTCAAAATTCGACGTTTTTTTCTGAAATGTTTCCTTTTTTAGGAACCTTCGATAAATTTATGTTTTTCAAAATTTCTCTCTTTTTCCGAATTAGATAAATTCATTTTTTTAATTTCTTTAATTTTCCCAAATTTTTTGAAATCTCTGGCTTTTTCACAAAATTTGGCTCTTTCTGGGAAATTTCGACTTTTTTCAAAGTTCAACTCTCTCTCTCTCTCTCTCTCTCTCTTTCTCTCTCTCTCTCTCTCTCTCTCTCTCTCTCTCTCTCTCTCTCTCTCTCTCTCTCTCTCTCTCTCTCTCTCTCTCTCTCTCTCTCTCTCTCTCTCTCTCTCTCTCTCTCTCTCTCTCTCTCTCTCTCTCTCTCTCTCTCTCTCTCTCTCTCTCTCTCTCTCTCTCTCTCTCTCTCTCTCTCTCTCTCTCTCTCTCTCTCTCTCTCTCCCTCCCTCTCTCCCACCCTCCCTCTCTCACTCTCTCTCTCTCTCTCTCTCTCTCTCTCTCTCTCTCTCTCTCTCTCTCTCTCTCTCTCTCTCTCTCCCTCCCTCCCCACCCTCCCTCTCGCTCTCTCTCTCTCTTTCTCTCCCTCTCTCTCTCTCTCTCTCTCTCTCTCTCTCTCTCTCTCTCTCTCTCTCTCTCTCTCTCTTTCTCGAAGTTTTCTTGGAATTTTCTTTCGAATTTGCTTTACCAATTTTCCTAAAATTCGAATTTATCCGAAAATTTGGAGTTTTTTTTTAATTCGTGTTGTTTTAGAAATTGCAAATTTATTTTCAAAATTTAGCTTTCTCTGGAAAATTGCAATTTTTTACCGAAATTTCGAGATGTTCTTAACTTTTTTTATGAAATTGTTCCTAAAATTAACCTTCTTTCTTTTTCACTGAAAGACTTTTTTAGAAATCGACAATTTTTTCTAAACTTCCAATTTTTACAATTTCTCTTTTGGAAATTTTGTTATAATTCAAAGGATTCAAAATTGTCTAAAAATTTCAGGTTTTTAATTTGTCCTGGATTTCAATCTATTGTCGACATTCTACGTTTTTTTTTCTAAAATTTTACCTTTTATTGGGAAGTTTTGATACATTTATTTCTCTTAATTTTTTCGAAATTCCTTTTTCCCAATTTTTTCGAAATCTCGTTTTCTCAAAATTTGACTTTTTCTGGAAATTTCAGCTTTTATTTTGAACTTTGATATTTGCCGTTTCTGTAAATTTTGATTTTAATTTGTTCTGGGTTTCAATATATTGTCGAAATTTTGCATTTTTTTTTCTAAAATTTTGCCTTTTATTGAGAACTTTTGAAAAATTCCTTTTTCTCAATTTTTTTGAAATCTGTTCCGTTTTCTCAATTTTTTGGAAGTCTCTTTCTTTGTCTCAATTTTTACGAAATCTCTTTTTCTCAAAATTCGGCTTTTTCTGGAAATTTTAGCTTTTATTTCAAACTTTGATGTTTGCCGTTTCTGAAAATTTAGATTTTTACTTCTCACAAAAAGTAATTCATGAAATCCCTAGGTATTAGAAAATTTACAAACAAAAAAGTAAAAATCATGAGAAAAATATTTATTAGAAATTTCGACTCCCCAAGTTGGTCTTTTTCTGGAAATTTCAAATTTCATGTGACTTTTTTCAAAATGTTAATACACGTCTCACTTCCATTTGAACTCTCGCTCACGCAGGGTTTGGGTGGGATTTTACGAAACCAGGGCTTTCGGGTTATTTATACTTCTAACGGAAAATTAAATTCGCTTTTGGGTAGTTTAAAGGATAATGTAGAGCAAACAGATAAGTCTGGTATTTACCAAATTTCAGGTAGGGATTGTCCTCAAAAGTATGTCGGGCAAACTAGACGATCTCTTAAAATCCGACTGAAAGAACATTTGGCTCATTTAAGGTACGGAAGAACTGAGAAGTCAAGTGTGGCTCGACGTGCTTTTGAATTAGATCATAGGATAGATAATAATATTAAATTGTTAAGAGTAGTTAATAAGAATTATATGTTAAATGCATGTGAGAGCTTAGCCATCCATAGGGATGGAGGCGGCCTTATGAATGGTTGCGCTGGACCTTTAGGCCATTCATCTTTGTTAAAAATAGTTAAGGTTGATAGATAAGAAATTGTGAAATAACGACGTGTATGATTGGATGCGCGTTCGAGTGCAGCCGATCATGCACGAAGTGAATATATATAATAGTATATAAGGGTTAATTTTAAGATTACATGTTAGTTTCTCTCTGAAGATGACAGCTTGGCTGTCGAAACGCGTTAGAGCAACCTTTGTTATGTTTTTTAATCTTTCATGGTTTCAGGGGACAAGTTCTGTGTTTCAATTTATGTAATCAATCAAAAATTTCGAAAAAATACTTCTGGCAATCATAACTTTTTGTCAATATTTAAGTAAAGCGTAAAAATGTTAGAAAAGTATTTTTGAAATTTTCGACTTCTGTAGGTCACTTGTTTAATGAGTGTCTGGGTGTCTGTCGACTCGAGCTTTTATTTATTTATTTTTTTAGGGGAACTGAAAGGGCCGCATGCGGCTCGCGAGCCGCTCTTCACCTGATCCCTGATTTGGGATGGATTTAGATCCCCTTTGAGGGTTCATTCTAATGAAAATGCCCCTTGCATGCGTCTTTACCCAATTGGGTACCCTAGATTGGAAAGCACTAACGTGATAGACGATGTGCTCTACAAGAACAATCTGCAGAGTGATCAAGAACTGATTCTGATTCTCAAATGGGGAAAACCGTTATAAAAATTCAAAAACTGAAATTTGGTTCTTTTATGTGGTCATTTTAAGAATGCTTTTTACATAATATGACCTCTTTAAAGTACTCAGGCTGCGATGTCATTGAAATTATTTGTCCTGTTTTTATATATCGCTGCTGCGCTTGTCAAGTTAAATCAAAAGTAAATAAAATTGGAAAAAACAACTTAACTGGTTTGGAAAATACCTCAAACTTTGGCTGACGAGCACAATGGACAGCTAATTATACTCCAAATGACAATTAAATTATAAATTATTATAAAATTACAGTTGATGCAATTTACATCATTTGTTGTTTTATCTTTTTTCTGAATATGTGGCAAAACATTGCAATAGCGCCAGAAATAGCAAAATAACCCGAACACTGTCAATTATGGGGGCAAATGTCATAACTTCCGGCCTCTAGTGATATTAAAGTTAGTCTACTTACGGCAGTTTCCTCAACATCTTTCCTCTTTGCAGTAATTACAATGATAAATTCGTCGCATTGGTTTTGCGTTTCTTCCACCTTGATTTGGGCAACTTCTAATTCAACAGACATCACTTCGACTCTTTGTCGACAATCTTCGATTTTCCATATACCGGATCTCAATTTGTTCGCTTCTGCTGCTAACTCGGCTCTTTTTTCTTTGAGCATGCTGTAAAATTAACTTCGATCAAATGAATATTCCTTATCGATGACCAATATTACTTTTTGTAACCGGCCACTAGTTCTAGATAATTTGTTGGGGTGACATAACTATATCGCTTCATCTCTAGGGCCATTTTCTTCGCATATTTAGCTACCGAGTCGTGGATAAGTGAAAAAATTTCAGCCGTCGCAATGCGCAAACGATCCTGAGTCGAAACCAAAACAGATTCTTTCCGTTTTACCTAAGACCACACCACCAGTCAGATTAAAGAGTTACTGTGTTAATATGACGTACTTCGGTAGCCTCTCCTGTTATTTTTTCCACGAAATTGACATCGGCTATATACTTAAAAGCCACCTCTAATAGAGCCTCCTTAGGCCAATCTTGAAACCAGTCAATGGTCGTACAATTGACCAGAGATGGGTACTGCCTAAGCCTGTTGCGGAAGCTATCTCCAATTGGACTCATACATAGAATAATGTGCATATTGGTCTTTACTCTGTCTACTAAGAAGCCCCATAATGCTTCATTGGTGGGCATTATACCAGCTTTCATGGCAGCATTATAAATTTTATTTTTTATCTAAAAATATTGATATCTTTATTTCGAACTATGAATACTCTCTTTAGATTTTTAAGTACTGTGATACGAATATCAACCAAAAAGTATACAAACCAAAAAGTATACAAAATATCCTCAGATTTTAAATTTTCTGAATTTTCTTTTAAGTTAAAGTACAAGACAATTGACCTCAACATGATTTTTTAATTCTTCTTGAATATAAACGTGAGCTGAGTCTGGTTTATTCAAAGCAAAGGGTACTAATCAAAGTGAAGTTTTTTTGTATTTTGTTACTAATTTCCCTAAATCATCTAATAACAACAAAATCAAGTTATACCTCATCCCATTCCTCTGGTTTGTACAAATTGGTAACCTCCCCGCTACTGAGCATATTATTTATAATCTCCAAGAATCCTTCATCTGTAACCTGATTGTCGTTGAATATGAAAGCAGTAGGTTTGGATTCTGCCCCAGTAAAATTGTACAGTTTTTTCAAATCTTCTCTAAATTCTACAGTCCTGTACGTCCTCGTCACCGAAATTGTAAATATACCGAATTCGCATATATAGGACGAAATGCGAGAAATCGAAGTTCTACCGCTTCCACCTGCAAATCACAATGTCCTTCAACATTCATTTTATAAAAAAATGACCTAACCAAAGAAGTTAAAGAGTTAAAAACCTTACCAATGCCTACAAGTAGCATGTTTCCACGTGCTTGTGAAATAACACGAACCACTCTCGTTACGTGTTCGATGGCATCCCTAAATAATACGAGATCCATGCTAACTGTGCCCGGAGAGTGATTGTATTCGTCCATTTGGTTTTCCAAGTATCTTCTAAGAGCGACAAAATCAACTAAATCTTCGTATACGCCAAAAGGGTTGACAAAATCCCCAAATACTGGGATTTCTCGTTTAGGACAAATGCTATGCAATGTCAAATCGAAATGAGTCCCCAAACGAGTATTAACTTCATTGTCGAACCAAAGACGGTCCCTAAAAAACCAATTAAAGCTATTGAATACTTCGTACTTTGTAGACATTCGATACTGTAATATTAATTTGATTAAAAAAATTGAAATACAAATCTTGTCCCCTGAAACCAAAAAAGATTAATCTTTCTTGGTTTCAGGGGACTAAATTGGATACATATACTTTTATAGTTTTTATTTCCAAATATAAACAATAATAATAGAGCAATTCTCAATAGTTCAATAGTTTTTGATGTGAGAATTACAATGGAGGTGCTGCGACAAAGTTTAGCGTTTTATGTTTGATCTAAAATGTTGATTTCTTCAAAATTTTAAGTTTTTAAAATTTCAACTAAAAATTTCGACATTTTCAAAATATATGGTAACTTTTCGAAAATTTAGGATTTCTTAGAAAACTTGGCAACGAAAATTTTTGAAATATGTCGCGTTTTTTGAAAGACTGAATTTTTTCCAAATTTCAATTGTATTCCAAAATTCAGACTCTTTTCTTGTAATTTCAACTTTATTTTATTTTTAAGTATTGACTTTTCCGAAAATTTGTATATACACTTTTAAAAATATCTCCATTTTCGAAAATATTTAAACTTTTCGGAGTTTTATTCATTTTTTAATTTTTTTTTAAAAATTAAGTACATTTTTTTAAATTTTCACCCTTTAAAAATGTTTACTTTTTCTGGAAATTTGCGTTTATGTCTTTTGAATTTTCTTGAACTGGTCTTTTGACTTTTTAAATTTTCGACCTTTTTCAAAGTGTTATCATTTTTTTTGTTGAAAAATTATAATATTTTTATTAGAAATTTCGATTCTATAATGCACAGACCAATAGGTTTGAACATTTATTAGATTCGAAGTTTGGAAACCAAATACCGGTTTCGATCTTGTTAGATCTCGTCAGTTTGGTATATCCTAACCTATTGGTCTGTGCATTATAGAATCCTTGTCTTCTGGGAACTCTCCTAGAGAGCAACCGCTTCGCTAGGTGGCGCAGTGTTTCAACTGTTGGTAGTTCAGCTACCTATGATTCACTATACACGCCTGGAGGGCTGCATGAATTTGTAGTCTAGGTTGCATTCTTCTTGCATACGACATTGTTGGCGATGGCCATAGTTTCTCTATGGACCAATAGGTGGTAGTACTAAAGAGTCACTCGCTCGACGCCTGTGATTGTTTTAGTACTTACTTGTCGGAACATTTATTAGCATTCGAGTTGGATATACCAAACTGACGAGATCTAACAAGATCGAAACCGGTATTTGGTTTCCAAACTTCGAATCTAATAAATGTTCAAACCTATTGGTCTGTGCATTATAGAATCCTTGTCTTCTGGGAACTCTCCTAGAGAGCAACCGCTTCGCTAGGTGGCGCAGTGTTTCAACTGTTGGTAGTTCAGCTACCTATGATTCCACTATACACGCCTGGAGGGCTGCATGAATTTGTAGTCTAGGTTGCATTCTTCTTGCATAAGAAATTTCGATTCCTAATAATTTCGACTGTTTTTTAAATGTCGACCATTTTTCAAAATTTCGACTATTTTTGCAAAGTTTTGATTTTTTGAAAATTGAGACATTTCATGAAATTTCAATCTTATTTTTAAAAAACTTCAACCTTGGTTCAAAATTTTAAGTACCAAAAATTTAAACTATTTTAAAATTTAAACTTCTTAGTATTTCGACTTTTGAAAACCTCGATCTGTTTGATAATTTTTAACTTGTTTTCAATATTCTGGCTTAGAAAATTTTGGTTTTTATTGAGTGAAAGCTTCCAATTATTCAATATTTAAACTTTTTTAAAATTTCGAATTATTTTAAAAACTTGATAATAATTCTCAGATCTATTGAATGTGACTACTTTTTCAAAGTTTTGATATTTTTTTTAATTTGGACTATACAATTTCTATCTACTTGTTTGAAAATTTCTTTATTTTCAAAATTTTGACTTCTTTTGGAAATTTGAAAGTTTTTCAAAAATGTTTGGATTATCCTTAAATTTTTTGTACATTTTACATATTTCTCAACATTTAGACAAAGTGTCAAGAAATGTCGACTTTCTTTTGAAAATTTTAAGCTTTTCTTAAATCTGCACTTTTTCAGTTTTTTCAAATGTTCGAATTTTTCAAAATTTAGCCATTTTTCAAAATTAAAAATTTTTGAAACACTTAAAAATTTCGACTAATTTAATTTCAACTAATTTAATTTCAACTATTTTCAAAATTTCGACATTCTTTGCAAACTGTCGATCCTTTATTTAAAAATTTTGAATTTTCTTTTAAGTGAGACATTTCTTAAAAACTCATTTTGAACTTTTCGACCAATTCGTAAAATTTCGAATTTTTCTAAAAATTTCGACTCTATTTCAAAACGTCGACTTTTTTTTTCAAAATTTCGATTCTTTATGAAAACTGGACTTTTTTTTTAAAGGTTCGAACTTTTTTCAAAATAATATTTATAATTTTTTTCGAACATTTTCAATTAAATCTTCAGCTTTAAAAAAATGAGTTTTTATTTTAAATTTTTTCAATTTTAAATTTGAACTACTCAAAATTTCGACTTTTTCCATAATCTTATCATTTCAAAATTTCAACCTTCTTAATAATGACGAATTTTTTGATTATTTTGAGTTGTCTCCAATATTCAAAAATTCATCTTCTTTGAAAATTTAATTAAAAATTCTGCAATTTATTTTAAATGTCGACTATTTTAAAAATTATCTTTTATAAATATTAACTTTTCTCAAAATCCTTATTTTTCTTTGGAAATTTGACTTTCTAGGAGAATTTCGAAGTTTTTAAAAATTCCACTTTTTTCCAAATTTTGGCCTTTCTAACTTTGGCTTTATTTTTTATAACTGCTAATTTTTTTCTTTTTAAATTTGAACTTTCTGGTATTGCTATTATATTTATTATTTATTTATTACTATATTAAAATAAATATTACTCCTAGTAACAAATATTTCGATTTTTAAAATTGTACGAAGCTTTAAAACAAATTTTGGTTTGGTGGAACGGACTGGTCCTTTCTTTATTCTTGAAGAAGCCCCCTACGAGGGTGGGCGAAACGTCGAACACTTTTAGTAGATCTTTGACACTGTCCAATCCCGGAAAAAGTATATCCTGTAGTGACTCTGGCGGTGGAAGCCTTCGTTATCAATTTGGTTTCCAATTTAATAATTTGCAAAAAAAGTTTTTATTATATCCAAATAAAGACAGACAGACAGACAGGCAGCCCTTACGGCCCTGAGGAATATGAAAACAAACTCAGGGCACGGAACTGCCATCTAGCTTTAGAACAGGAGAATGCAATTGATCTAATATAGTGTGATAGAAAAACTTTGGAGGTATACTGCTTAGATTTAGAATGAGTTTGAGTGGAATATGGGCCTTTTTGATCAAATACACAAGAGTGATTCAATTTTTATTAAGATCTTTGGTGGTTGACTTCAGAGGTAGTTTTGTATTCAAGTGCTCGAACGAAATACTCTTCAACGCTTCTTATTTTTTATGGTTAAGGTAGTTCACCGGTCAATTACTTTTCTAGACATTTTTTAAAACGTTTGCCAGATGTTGCTAGCGATGTTCTCTATACACCTCCAAAATTAGGGGAATTCAAGTCATAATGCAACGATGAAGCTCAAAAAACTACAAAACTGTCTTAAAATTTTTAATTCAAAATGGAAATTTCGAGTAAAAACTTTAAAATGTTTTAAAAGAAAAAAATGTTTCCCCACATTTCCATTTAAATGTCGTACAACAATTTCGCTTGAGCTCTTTTGTCGAAATTTTTATTTCTCGAAAATACTTCTAAATTTCGATTTTTTTTTAAACTTTGCAGTTTGAACTTGAAAAATGCTATTTTTTTCTAGTGGAACGGACTGGTCTTTGGTTATCTTCAAAAATTGATATACAAATCTTGCACCTTGACACCAAGAAACAACAATGGCAAATTTACTCAAGAATTACAAAAATTGAAATACAGAACTTGTCCCCTGAAACCAATAAAGATTAAAAAACACAACAAAGGTTGCTCTAACGCGTTTCTATAGCCAAGCTGTCGTCTTCAGAGAGAAACTGAACAAATTTTGAAAAAAAACTTGCAGTTTACGTACAAATAAATTGTCAACATTTAAATTTTAATCTCAAACTATTGACTTCAACCATTAAATTGTTGATTAATTTTTTTTGCAACATTTCGATTGTTTTTATTTTCTAAATTTTGAAATGTTGACTCTTTTTCCCGAAAATTTCAATAATTCCCACTTTAAAAGTCGAAATTTTAGAAATACTTTTGACAATTAATTTATTTTTAAAAATTGTTTTTTTTCTTTGATTCCTAAATTGTTCTTTATTTTAAAAATTTTGTACACAAATAAGAAATTTCAACTGTTCCTTGAAATATGATCTGATTTTTCTTCAAAATTTGCTCTTAAAGATATTCGAACTTGACAATTTTAAGAATAAATTTAACATTTTTAGAAAAATTGGAAATTTCCATTCAGAATTTTCTTTGGTCCCACAGTAGTAGTAATTTTTTTTAGAGAAAATCAAATTTCAAAAAATGTCGAAATTTACAAGGTTCATTGTTTCTTGAAATTTCAATATTTTTTTCAAAGTTTTCTTATTTTAATGCAAATTTGGAGTTTTTTTTTTCTAAATTTATCTAGATATATAAAACAAAGTCGTGTTATTACACCATTTATAAGTCCAGAACGGCTAAGCACTAAGTTCTTTAGCAGAATAAAGACTAAAATATTGAAAAAATTCAGATGTTTTATAAGGAATCCGTGTACAGCGCCATCTCTAATTCATAACAGGAACATGACAGAAGTGTACCGCAACATACACCAACCGTAAATGTGTTGTAATCAGTTTCCAATAGATGGCACTGTATCTGTTTTGATTAGGGCCCGTTTTTTGCGGTTTTTCGCGTAGGATTCACCTGGAAACGGGTGAGCGTATTAAATATTTTAATGTAAAATTTAATTAGGTTAATGAGTTAACGCAATATTTATTAATTTTGAAGTGGTACGAAGTTCGCCAGGGTCAGCTAGTACTTAAAAATTTTTTGAGTTTCTTATCAAAATCAAATTAAAAGGAACTTTAAAACATTAACATTTCTGAAAAACTTTAACATTTCTACAAATTAGAGAAATCAAAATTTTTACAAGGAAAAATATTTTAAAGGCAAAATCTCTAGCAAAGGTCGAAATTCTAAAAAAATTCCTTTGTATAAAATGTTTAGAGAAAAACACAAATTTCATGGGAAAAAAAATCAAAATTTCTTAGAAAAAATCGAAATTTGAGAAAAAATTTGAAATATCTTTACAAAAAGGATGACTTTTTTTCAATTTATTTAACATTTCTTCAGACCAGTTTGGAAATATTTAAATTTTTATGGTTTGTTGACAATTTTCTAAAAAAGGTCTACCATGAAGAATAAAAAAGATGACATTGAAATTTTACGAAAATAATCCAAGACTTGGTTATTTCATTTTAAAAAAATATCGAAATGCGAAAGGAGTTAAAAATTAATTAATTTTTAAATGTCTTCGTTTTTTCTAAAATGGAGACATTTTTATAGAAATTTTAGGGTTTTTTTGCTAAACATTTTTATCAAAATTAGAAAATAAAATGAACTATGAAATATCAAACTCTAGTGAAAAAACTTGACAGTTTTAAAGCAAATTAGTGGAAAAAAATCTGGAGAGATTGAAATTTCCAGAAGAAATTTTACGAACAAAATTTTCAGAAAAAGTAGGAATTTATAAAAATTTTCTTTTTATATAATATTGAGAAAAAAATGAAAACTTCACAGAAAAAAATTGAAATTTTCCTACTAAATGAATTGAAATATCTAGAAGAAACTTAACATTTTTATACAAAAAAGTTGAAATTGAGATTTCAGGTAAAAACTCGAATATTCGCTTTTAATTTTTTTTAGAAAAATATTAAAATGCAAAAAGAGTTGGATTTAGATTTTATTTTGAAATTTTAATTATTTTCTCAAAATTTTTACAAAAATTAGAAAAACAAATAAAATAGATTTTAAAATCCAGTAACTTAACATTTCTATAAAAAGAAATCAGAGAAAATTTAAAATCTCTACAAAAAATTGTTTAAGGAAAAATCTTCGGAAAATTTTAAGAAAAAAACTCGTAAGCGAAATCGGGGGTGCTGTAGTTCCACAGTACCTATACGCGAACCGCCATTCGTTATTAGTAATCTCAACTTATATGACTTCATTAAATGATGTAATTCTTCAAAATGTAATATATTGTAAGAAACTCGTCATTCCATTCAGCGGCGTCTGGTTTTGTATTTTGACTCGAAAATTTCGACTTTTTATATGAATTTTTTGAAAATTTGGATCGCCTTATCACTTTCACTTGAAAAGTTATGCGAAGAAAGATTTAAGGATTTTTTATAACCTCTTCGAAATAATTCGACTTCTTTGAAGACTTGGGGCTATTACTTTTCTCTTTCCTTGAACTACCTTCTTCAAGACGCGAATATATGAACGTATAATGATAAAAATATAATAAAATATAAAAATAACTCATTTTTTTTTAAATAGTACTTACTTATCGTCCACAAGTCTATCAGAAAACACTCTATAAGATTCATGGATCCACAAGCGGAGAAAAGCATGTCTTGTACTTTGATAATCCTTATGGCTTCTGAGTAACCCTTGAAATATCTTCGAAATATCTCTCAAATTGAATAGATAATGCATCTTAGATGGGGTGGGCAACATATTAGATGATACGTTTCTGTATACTTCCACGGAGGTGTCCGTTAGTTCTTTGCCAGTCATCTTAACCTCATCATCAAATTCAGTTAGGTGTTGAGAAAGCATGGTACCATAGATCCTAATTATAGTGTTTTCATCGGGAAAAGTCATGTTGATAACATTATATCTACTTAGTAAGCGATCGGAGATGACATTTCTTCCGCCTCCTGGCGGCCCCATTGACGATAAAATATGCATATTCTAAAACATATTTTTTCTTCAACTTAATTTTCTTAATGGGCCTAATTAGTAAATAAAATAAACTAGACAGTATTTGCAACATCTCTAGAAGGTTCTACCTAAATTGGCTAATACAAAGCGTGTTTCATGGGACGTGGAACACGTGGGTATCTTTTTATTAGTGGAGAAAATTCGACAAAAGTAAAAATTCCACAAATTGCACATTTTTTTATTCGCCTCTAAAGCTAATGTTTTTGGGACCAAAAAGTTGAAAATTTAAATGTATCTGTAAAATTTTTAATTGTTTTTTATTATATTGTTACGTGCGTTATCGGTTCGATTGATTACACGTGTGAATTACACCACTTTATTACCAAATTAACTCGGCAAACTTCAACTGAACAGTAACTCACTACTTATTTACTAATTGCTAACACACTGACTCTAACTGACTGACTGGAGGGAAAGCTGACCGCCTTTTTATAGTTTTGGCCCCCGGCTTCCAGAACTTTTCGGCAGATAAGGCTTATCGTTTGCCGAAATTTCTGGAACGCTCATCTGCCATTTGTTTCGTTATCGCGGCCGCTTTCCCCTTATCTGATCCTTCTAGAAACTTTTTTTATTTACTAAATTATACAATTCTATTCTAAATCCTATTTCATCTATTTACATTGCGTTACAATATCTAAATATCTACTCATTTAACGTCGAAATTTCCAGTTTAATAATTTTGAAATTTTCAAAATTTCGATGTCAATCTCTAAACGATCAAATTAACTGCGCTTTTACATCTTAGATTTGAGCACGAAATCCTGAGAAGTAAATCAAACTATCAAAGAAAAGCCCAAATAATGAAAAATTATATTTGTTAAACAAGCTCCAAAATTGGCCTTTTCTTCGAACTTTGAGGTAGAAATTTAATTTAAAAGTGAATGCTGAAGATCCTCAATTTTCTTTATTACTAGTTTTTAAACATTGGTTGCTGCATCTAATGTTTTATTTTTAGGAAATATTGTAAATCAAGTTATTTTCGTCTTTTTTTTTTGAGATCAAAACTGTTAAATTTTCATGATAATGTGTTCGCAGTTAAATAGTTTATGAATACGAACAGTGAACAATTTAACGCAGCAAGAGTTAAAACAATTCAGGTTATATTTAACGTGAATTGTTATTACGTCCACTCTAGATTGGGTCCAAGAAAAATCTGTTAGAGGGCCCCCATTATAAGGAATCCTTGTCCAACGCGCACACAACTGTCCTCTTATAATCATTGTTAGAATTTGAATTATGTTTTCAATTGGGCATTGCTCCTGCGTCATGCAATGCAACAAAAAACGTATTAAGATAAGCAGACGGCAACTTGCTACAGCCCCACGAATATATAAGAATTTCACGCAGCACATGCAAGGCAAGCAACGCCCACCACAATTGTTGTAGTTTAAAAAGAAATAGTTAAGATCAATCAACCAGTGTTCTAAATCCAGCGACCTATCAATTCAGAAATCACATTTTTTTTTAAATCGAGGATTTTGAAACGTGGTGCTAACAAAAAATGTAAAAAAGTCAAAAATTTTCCAAAAAAAACATTTTCGAATTTAATTCTAAAAGGACGAATTATTTCAAAAATTAGCGCAAATTTCAAAAAAAAGTCGAAATTTTCAAAGTGGAAATTTTCAAAAAAGTCAACAATTTTGAAAAGGTAAAAATATTGTGATAAAATCGAAATTTTGCAAAAATTCGGACCATTTAGGAGCCACGAAATTTTCAAGAAATATGGAAGATAAAAACATCTAAGAACAGGGGAAAATTTTAGCCACAATAAAAAAACCATTTTTTTGAAGAAAAACCTCATTTTCGAAATAGTCGAAATATTGCACAGAGTCAAAATACAAATTTTGTCCCTTGAAACAAGAAAGGTTAAAAAACACATCAAAGGTTGCTTTAACGCGTTAGAGAGACAGTATTTCTCTCTGAAGATGGTAGCTTGGCTATTGAAACGCGTTAGAACAAGCTTTGTTGTGTTTTTTAGTCTTTCCTGATTTCAGAGGACAAGATTTTAATTTTTGAAGATAACCAAGGACCATGATAACGAAGGCTTCCACGGCCAGAGTCAGTACAGGATATACTTCTTCCGGGATTGGACCGTGTCAAAGAACTACTAAAAGTGTTCGACGTTTCGCCCACCATCGTAGGGGGCTTCTTTAGGAACAAAGAAAGAAAAATAGATGAAAAGAGAAATATGAGGGAATATGCAAAAAAGAAAAATAAAAAGGCCAATTTCAAAACATCAGAGCACGGTAACTCAGTATGTCCACCATACCAGAGGCGAAACTCTTCTGAATTGAAACTTGGTACAAAAGAAAGTTTAGGCAGAAGAGCACGGTAACTCAGTATGTCCACCATACCAGAGGCAAAACTCTTCTGACAGGAAAGAGGGAAAGGGAAACTTTATATAACACGCGTCTGTGCGATCACTTCCGAAGATTTCCGATGGTTGGTTTCCAGATGGAGGAAAGCATGTAACCTTCGTCTCTGTTGATGTTATTGGGGAATTTTTGGATTTCGATGGCCTCGCGTATCTTCCTATTATAATAATTGAGAATATTGGATATAATTGAAATATTATCAAAGAGAATCCTATGTCGGTCTCATGTTAATGTTCGGCAATGGCTGACTGCGAAAATAAACCAGACCTAAGACACCTTTGGTGCTCGGATATTCGCGTCTTAAATGATCGCCCCGTTTCTCCGATGTACACTGAACCACAAGAACAAGGAACCCTATACACGCCATTAGAACAAAAGGATGAAATTTTATCTTTGAGAGATGGGAGGAGCTGTTGGATCTTTGAGGATGATAAAAAAATGGGTTTAATGTTGTGTTTTCTCAATAATTTTCCGATTTGATCTGTTACTCCGCGAACATAAGGAAGAAAGGCTTTAGAAGAAACTATTGAATTTTGTGAAGGACGAGGGGTAGGGTGAAGATGTCGTTTAATGACAGTTTCAATGGCGTGAGATTTGTAACCATTGTTGCGGAGGTTGAATCGAATATTGTTCAACTCGTCTGAAAGATTTATTGGTTGTGAAATTGCTACAGCTCGTGAAACCAGTGAATTTTATGACGGAACGTTTTTGGGAAGGGTGATGATGGGACTCTGCATGCAAATAACGATTAGTATGGGTGGGTTTTCGATAAACGGAATGAGAAACGCGACCGTTTGGTAAACGAGTGACCAGTACGTCAAGAAAAGGAAGAGAACCATTGTTTTCGATCTCCATAGTGAAGCTAATAGAGGAATGTAAACTGTTTAGGTGTTCCAAAAATAAATTTAGTGAATCCTTGCCATGTGGCCATACAATAAATGTGTCATCTACATAACGAAGCCAAACCTTGGGTTTTAAATCCGCAGTTTCCAACGCAGTGTTTTTGAAAGATTCCATAAAAATATTTGCTACGACTGGGGATAAGGAAGAACCCATCGGGGTGCCAGAGACTTGTTTATAGAAACTGCCATTAAAAGAAAAATAAGTCGATGTGAGGCACATTTCAGTTAAATTAGCTAGAGAATCTGCATTCTCTTTGCCTGAAAGTAATTGACGAATTATCGTCATGGAGTCGGAAACTGGGACGTTTGTGAATAGTGAAGTGACGTCAAAACTTACTAATATGTCGTTGGGGTCTAGGGTTAATTCGGACAATAATTCGACAAAGTGTTTGGAATTTAGGACGTGTGATGATGTGTTTCCGGTATATGACTTGAGGATGTTAGATAAGTATTTCGAGACATTGTAAGTAGGTGAATTTATCGTGCTGACAATGGGCCTAAGAGGAATATTGGGTTTGTGAATTTTGGGGAGACCATAAAGACGAGGTGGTTTGGATTCTTTCGGAACAAGATGTCTGAGAGTGTCTGCGGGCAAATTTGAGGATTTAGTTTCGACTTTAGTTCACGTTCAATTTTGCTTGTTGGGTCCCGAGGAAGAGGAATATAGGATCCGTCATTCAACAGGGCTTTAATTTTGGATGCATACTCGGAATTATCCAAGATGACAGTTGCATTACCTTTGTCAGCCGAAAGAATAGTGATTGAAGAATCTGTTTTTAGGGTTTTAAGGGCACATTTTTCTTCTCTAGAAATGTTGGACTTTGGTGGTTTGGCATGTTTTAGAATTTTTGTGGTTTGAAAACGAATAGGATCTGCAACCTCCTTGGGGAGAGTTCTGATGGAAGACTCTACCGCACTGATTATTTCCTCAGTTGGAATTTTTCTTAGGGCGACAGCAAAATTCAGTCCTTTAGATAAGATGGTCTGTTCGTTATCCGATAGTGGACGGGAAGACAAATTGACTACTGTTTTTGAGACTGAACTATAAGTTTTGACCTTGGGACTTGGGGATTCGAATTTCTTCTTGTGTTTCAGATTTTCTAATTCAAAGGTTTTTTCGGACTGATTATAGGATATGGCGTCGAAATGACTCCAATGTTCAACCGGCAACCTACTCGAAAGTTCCAGATGGAGTTCGAGCAATTGTCGGGAGATCGAAGCCAAATCGCGTTTAATCCTTTTAATCATATCCCGGACAAGAGACAAACCAGCTTTATGAAGAATTTTGAATGAAGAATTGGTTCTAAAGTTATCTCTGATTCTGAAAGATTTTGGAATTAAATTGTGATCCCTGCAACGCGACAGAAAAATTAGATTGGAAATGAGTTTAGAAACTTTATGACGAAGTTTAGAGAATAGAAGGGTTTTGCAAGAAGTTTCCTTCCCCTAGAGGTTCTGAATATGATAACGAAGGTTTCCACGTCCAGAATCAGTACAAGATATACTTCTTTCGGGATTGGATCGTGTCAAAGAACTACTAAAAGTGTTCGACGTTTCGCCCACCATCGTAGGGGGCTTCTTCAGAAACAAAGAAAAGAAACAATAAATAAAAAGAGAAATATAAGGGAATATGCAAAAATGAAAAATAAGAAGAAAAATAAAAAGGCCAATTTCAAAACATCAGAGCACGGTAACTCAGTATGTCCACCATACCAGAGGCGAAACTCTTCTGAATTGAAAATTGGTACAAAGGATAAGAAAGTTTAGACAGAAGAGCAGTAACTCAGTATGTCCACCATACCAGAGACGAAACTCTTCTGAATTGAAACTTGGTACAAAAGAAAGTTTAGGCACAAGAGCACGGTAGTAACTCAGTGTGTCCACCATACTGAATCTGATCTTCGGAAGTGATCGCACAGACGCGTGGTATATAAAGTTTCCCTTTTCCTCTTTCCTGTCGGAAGAGTTTCGCCTCTGGTATAGTGGACTTACTGAGTTACCGTGCTCTTCTGTCTAAACTTTCTTATCCTTTGTACCAATTTTCAATTCAGAAGAGTTTCGCCTCTGGTATGGTGGACATACTGAGTTACCGTGCTCTTCTGTCTAAACTTTGTTATCCTTTGTACCAATTTTCAATTCAGAAGAATTTCGCCTCTGGTATGGTGGACATACTGAGTTACCGTGCTCTTCTGTCTAAACTTTCTTATCCTTTGTACCAATTTTTAATTCAGAAGAGTTTCGCCTCTGGTATGGTGGACATACTGAGTTACCGTGCTCTGATGTTTTGAAATTGGCTTTTTATTTTAATTTTTCTTTTTTGCATATTCCCTCACATATTCCTCTTTTCATCTATTTTTCTTTCTTTGTTCCTGAAGAAGCCCCCTATGATGGTGGGCGAAACGTCGAACACTTTTAGTAGTTCTTTGACACGGTTCAATCCCGGAAGAAGTATATCCTGTACTGACTCTGGCCGTGGAAACCTTCGTTATCATAGTCAGAAATCACACAATCATCATACAGTTTTTTCTTACTGAAACCTAAAATTGTTTTTTCTCAACGCAACGTCTTGTTAATAAACTTGAAATTTTGCACTCTTTTTCCCAATTAACTGATTCTCTATCTCCACTAATCACGAAGGTATCCATGTTATCGCACATCCTGTTGACACTCTCTACTTAAAAATGAAAATTTAATGCATACATTTTTAAAGACCTAAAATGTCAAACCAAGAGTCTTACTCACTTGAATATATTTTCTGACTTGCTTTAACCTGTCATACCAAAATCCGTAATCCATCCACTGCCTCAGTAACTCCAACGGTGGTTGAGACCCGTAAGTCTCCTTCGCGGGCATATTAAGATCGTCCAAATAAGTGATCATTGTTTTATTCCCCACAGGAACAAACACCCCTTTGGTTCGCTTTTCCACCCGACTCTCGACGATTTCTTGCAAGTTTTGAGAGCTGGTCTGCGCCGACATATTCACATTCAATGTTAAGAACTTAGTAGTGTCCAAGTTTTCCAAACATTGCTGAGCAGTGGAAGTTTTTCCTGTTCCCACAGGACCAGTAAGCAAAACCGGTCGACCGATTACCAACAGTTTGCTGATGATAAAATCGTACCTGATGGTATCGATTGTTGGAACCATGATCTTGTAAAATGGAGAGCTAAAATCAAACACTTTAATCTGCTTTCGAAGCGACGCTTAATTGAGTTACGATGGATCATAACGCCATCCATAAGGTAGTTTTTCTTCCCATGGGGCGTAACACTTGGCTCGGACATCGACGTAGTATTCATAAACTGTGTCTTTTATTGGAAACATTCCTTCTTTTTCCCTTATTAATACATCGAGTTTTTTCCTGCCGATTGTGTCCGTCGTACAACAAAGTGACCAAATAACGCTAAAACGGTATAAAATATAACAAAAAATATAAAATAAAAATTTAATATGAACCAATATAGAAACCACATTTTCGATATATCTTCAAAATTTTCTTCATCGGCGGGATTAACACCATTATCTTTGGTACAAAGCAACTCCAGTAAAATGCACAGAGACGACACAAGATTAAGCTCTGAAGTTACAACGGGTTCATCACAATTTAACCTCTTGTATTCCAAAACGTAGGGAAGAAATGTATTAAAATATTGCATTAGCTGAAAAAAGGAATATTGTAGAGGAACTTTAGTGAGTGCGACATTTAACATAATGGAAATTTTTGTTTAATATGGTTCGATTTTTGGGTTCTTTCTTTTAAAGACATTGAACTTTCATATAAGTAAGACAAATTTGCAATGAATGCCTTATTTTAGAAAATTAAGCATAAATCCTCTGGCTATATCTCTGGGAAAGAAATGATTATTTTGTCTTGTAATTGCAGCAGTTGGCTTTAATATCGTTTAAGTGTTGCAATGTCAGTTTGGTTTTCAAGAGAATACTGGAACATGACATAACCACAGCAAAATGTTTTACTGATCCAGATGCCTAATTGCCTAATAATAGCGAATTTCTCACTGTTCTTCGAAATGTTCGTACTCTTTGCAAAAAAAGCAGTTTTTGCTTCAAAAATTGTGCCATGGTCGATTGATTAGGGATAAAAGCAATTATTTTTATACGACTATGTGTATGTTGGACGATGGTTCATCACATTTAACCTCTTATATTTCAAGACGTAAGGAAGAAGTGAATTAAAGTATTACATAAGCTAAAAAGAGAGACTGTATTTGACTGGTTTAATCTTAATGCAAATATGAACAAAATCATGGTTAATAGCATGCAGAACTGGTCAGTAATCATTACAAAATGTAATGCATTACTAATTTAATTTTAACCTACCGTTTCTTGATACAGCTTTCCTTGTCGAGCTTGTTTTTGGATCCACGAAGTGACGAATGGTTGCCATCCCCAATCTTTGTAATCATTATAGACCATCCCGCATCTACTGACAGTAGCTGGTGAAGCTACCGCAAGATCTCCAACTTCAAACAGAAGGGAAACTTGTTCTGGCATAGTAATGCGATCACTGTTAATAAGCGTAAGCACCTTGTTATCATCCATGACGCTATTCATGTTTTCGATCCATACAGCGTCAACTGGTCCATCAAATAGAATCCACTTCTCTTCCGGTGATGTATCTACAAGAAAAAAAAATCGCTTGCATGTGAATACGTCAATAGGTTGACTAACCTGAACACGTTATTCTCATAGTTGCGCTAATAACGCCATCCAACCACTCATTAGTGGATAAGTTGTACTCTCCATACAGTTCACCTAGATTTAGAGCCTTAGGGTTTATAGGAAACACACTGACTTCGTTAAAACCGGCTTTCTTCAGCTTAAATAATTTGCCCATAGCTCCCTGCAATGCCATCCAAGTGGTACTTTTGGCCGTTCCAGTTTTTCCTAATATCATCACTGAATGCCTCGAAGATTTCGTTTCGTACAATTGAATCACCTTCGTTATTGCTATAGATACAGGCTGAATAATATGTTCTTTGCAATATTCCGTGATGGCATTTATCATGTCCAAATAATCGACAGTTGGCAAACTGACCCCTGGAAATATGTCCCCCATAATTCCATTAAAAAGTGGCACGTCGTTCGACGTAAATCGAGCGATGTTCATATCGCGCATAGCCAAATACACAATTTGCTCTTCAGGAAAATGTGGTAGAACCCTTCGCTTTTTTCCCGCGTATCGCAACAGCGCCACCATGGATCGAAGACCGAAATCGTAATGATCCTGTTTACTAAGCTGCTTCATAGCTAGCTGGTACAACGTAAACACCTTTTTCGCCAAACTTTTCGTATTTTGAAAGCCATCGCTAAACAGAATATTCTCAGCTATGATACCGCTATCGGGCACCATCATCGAAATAGGTCGAAACATGGACTTCAAATTATCCGGCAATTCGGTTCTGCCGGCGTAACCCGGATTCATCGTGATGAAAATTCCAACGGTTGTCTTCAAATTAATTTCTAAACCTATCAACGGAATGAAGTTAAATTTTACGGTAAACGGTAACGGTAAACGCAAAATGGATACCTTCAAATGTAAACCTTCGCATTTTCTGCATGACAGCTGAGAGTATGCAAAGGATCTGTTGTGCTACAACAGATAACACTTCAATGTTGATTCTGTTGAATTCATCGAAGCATCCCCAGGCGCCCGTTTGGGCCAAACCAGAAAAGCATTTACCCATGCTTTTATAATCCAATCCTTCGGAGCAGTTATTAACGATGACCCACATTCCCATGGCTTTGCCCAAGTCCTTAACAGTTTCGGTTTTGCCTGTACCCGCGGGACCTTTCGGGCTTCCTCCCCGATATAGATGGAGAGCAGTCGTCAAGGTAATATAACACCTTCAAAAATAATTGTTTTTAAATCAGTCGTCCAAGTTCATAATTGTACCTGTCCGTTAAAGGTGTAATGACGAGTCTTCCCGAGTTACCGTTGTACTCGTAACCATACATGAAAGTCGTGTTGGTTTGCTTAATGATGCAATCGTCGGTATCTCGATCCCAGTAAAATCTGAGTTGAGAAAACCATTCAAACGAGTTAATATCTCTGCAATCTGAAAAAAAAACGCCCCTGCACTTTTGCCTGAATTCGTATTTTGGTTTTCCATTCTTAATATATCAAGTAAATTTTATTAAAGCCGATGATAGATGAAATATTCCTATCAAACCATGAACGTTTTTTGGAAGAACCATAAACGTCTTTTGGAAGAACTATAAACATCTTTTGGAAATTGAAATACAAATCTTCTTCTTCTTTGAAGATAACCAAGGACCAGTCCATTCCACCAAAAAAAAAACTTTTGTAATTATTACTTTCTTAGCCCCCAATTAAATGGCCAAGTCGTTAGAAAATGTAAAAAAAAATTGTGAACATTATTTTAAACAAAAATTGAATTTTGACACACTTCCAGCGGCATTATTAGTCAGTGCTCGTTGGCAGAGTCAAGTGTCTAGTGCGCATTAATATTTTAGCAAATAAATTGATGTTTGAAAAGTATTCTACGTAGTGTCACTCCCATTCAAGTTTTAGTTGATGCGTCGATTGTCAATTAGCGGTGGGTGGTAGAACCAAAGAACCAAAGGAAGCATTTAATGCTTCCAGAGACTAAAGAATCATCGGTACTTACTCGCTTTGTACATTCTATCTATCACATCTCGCGAATGAATTTCAATTGTAATTAAGGCATTCGTTTTAAGACGTTGAATCTTGGTCAGATCTCTTCGACTGAGTTCCGACAATTTGCTTAACACCTGATTCTGTTTTTTTCTTAATTTTTTAAGAGGCTTTTTACTTTCCATTATTTTGGCGTGAACTAAAGCACGCGTGCAGTCGGTGGTCCATTGTATCTAAAGAAAAGATCAATTAAAGGTGAATTGAAATACAGAACTTGTCACCTGAAACCAAGAAACAAGAAACACAACAAAGGTTGCAATCTTTGTTGTGATTTTTAATCTTTTTTGGTTTCAGGGGACAAATTCTGTATTTCAATTTTTGAAGACAACCAAGGACCAGTTCGTTTCACCAAAACAGTCAAAGCTAGTTATTGATTGGAAAAAAAAAGATGAAAAGGATGTTATATTGGCACCAGATATTTGAATGCTGTTTTAAATTAAAAATGGTTGGTAAGACCACTGGAATTGGTTTTATAGTTTATAGTTAAATTATCGACATTTTAACGTTAAATTGAAAATTTTAGTTTCAGGATAAAGCAGAAATCAACATCCAAAGGCAAAACTAACAAAAACATACAAAACAAAACAGACAAACAGATCAGAATAACTTGTACTGGCCCCGGCTACTTGCAAAAATGTACAAATTAGTAACCTGACTGCAGGCATTGCAAAGTTGTCCGCAATAAGTCATCAACCACTTGTCCCTTTTAGACAGCATCTTTTTGAGAGCCCCCCTGCAGGGTTTAAATTCCACTTTCAAGGTTAAACGCATGGCGGCTTCGACTCGAAGAAGCCACATTTCGACCGGCCCATCAAGTATCACAATATCCTGAAAATCCATATATTCCCCATCCTCTGAAAACATGCCTTGCGCCTCTAATTTATTCATAACGGTGTTCTACAAGATC
The DNA here is from genome assembly GCA_028583605.1 of Dastarcus helophoroides. NCBI lineage: Eukaryota > Metazoa > Arthropoda > Insecta > Coleoptera > Bothrideridae > Dastarcus > Dastarcus helophoroides. The sequence goes on along the minus strand of CM053327.1, from coordinate 45,274,392 downwards.
GAATTATTTTCCCATTAGGTTCGCGCTTTAAAAATAACTTACGCGTTGTATTCTTAGTTTATTTAAGTTATCATAAAGCTTCTTTAGATGGGGTTGGACCATTTCGGGTCTTTTCGAGTTGCCTAATATTTCGAGCATATCGTCGTTGGAGATAAAGTAAAATCTTGGAAGTATGTGTCGCTTTGTCTCTAAATAGCGTTCTAGAGCACGTTGTATGTACTCGAGCTTGTCGTTCATCTTGGTCAATTTGGCGAATAAATGAGGTGGCGCTCTATAATGGGTGGCTCTTAGCACAGTACGTGAATGATACATGTTGGTCGTTATATCTCTCCAATCGTTGGTCAATCGATCGAAATCTTCAGATTCTTTGGGCAATTGCTTACGGATGTCTTCCCCAAAGAAGATATTCTGTAACAATTTATTTTTACTTGTTGGATGTTTTGTTATATTGCAGAATAAAATAAAATTTAACCAAATACATGATGTATAACAATCGCTAATTGAGAAGTTTATATATTTTTTTTTTTCGAAAACTTATTTTAAATTATTATAGTTAATTGTTACTACGGCTATTTTGTTCCTTAAATTGTTCTAATGGTCGTTAAGTCAGTAGAGAAGTAAGTCAAGTGATCAAGCATTCAAATACAAGTTATTTATTGCTTAGCAAGCTACTAAGCTGCTTACTTAGTTAGTTGCTAAACTGGCTTAAGACTTTTTGTAGAAAATTCGTGAAGGAAATTAAGTATATCACTGTAGCGACCATCCTTCAACACGACCTTCCCCGAACCGTCATTAGGGTGTTTATCATCTGACTGGCAAACATAACGAAAAACCCAACCATCACCAGGAATTATCTTGATGTTATTTATCAGGCTACTAAGATAATTCTGGGTGACGTCAGGCGTAAACATGACATCATAATGATCCTGGAAGACTAGAGATCCCCACTTCTTGAGAAGGAAAAAAGAAGAAAACCAACGACGAGGGGGTTTTTGAGAGGTGGTTGTCCCGACACTTGTACCGAACGGAGGTGAATTAAGTAGCTTCCCTAAGTGCGCCTCTAGCCAACTTCAAGTGAAAACTTAGTGCTTTTCGGAGTTTAAATTGTGTGCGTCCAGGTCCCAGGATCATTGGTGCCATAATCTACGACGATGAAGAGCGTGATAGACTGCAACTTGGCCGAACTAATAGGTTTGGCTGAGTTAATAAACGAGCGCATAGCTCAACTAACTAAAGAGAACGAGGAGGCTTGCAAGATGCAAGTAGAAACATTTTCAACCCCAAAGAAAATGGCAAAGAAGAAAAGGACCAAGGAGTACAACAGCGACGAGAAGATTGTAGGGCAAAACCGATTTGCAGGGCTACAAACTAGCGAAGAGGACCGTGAAGAAGAACCCAAACAGATAGAAGAAGAAGAGGAAGAACAAAAAACGGAAGAGCCCCCAAGGAAACGAAAAACAAACAACAAACGAACATTTACAGCGAACACGACAACAGAGAAAACAACTATCCAAACAACCACAGATAACAACAAGACACCGATTATTCTAAGGAATAAAGACAAATGGACCGAAATAAGCAAACACTTGAGGGAGATAAAGATAATCTACTCAAGAGCTTCAACGACCAGAGACGGAATCAGAATCGTGCCGCAAACCGTGAACGACTACCGGAAAATGTACAAGGTATTCAAGGAGGCAAACCTTGAATTCAACACCCACCAACTGAGAGAGGAAAAATCGCTAAAAGTGGTAATACGAGGTATTCCACAAGAAACACCAGAAAAAGATGTGCACGAGGATCTCAAGGCACAAAGAACTCTGTACTCTGTACTCTGTATACTCACCGCCCACAAAAAAGGAAATAGAAGAGGAACTCGACAAAATCTTCGACAGAAACTCACCTACTCTGATAGCAGGAGACCTCAACGCTAAGCACAAAAACTGGCACTGCAAAGCTACAAACACAAAAGGAAACAGACTTTGGAGATACTTGGTGAACAGAAATCTAATTATCGACCCTCCACTAGAGCCAACACATTATCCGGACAACTCGACGACTGCGGATATTCTCGACGTTACGGTACACAAAAACGAATCGCTCTTCTTTGAATTGAATCCAAGAGAGCTGGGGCTGGACTCCAAACATGAGAACCGTATTGGCTAGTGTTGGCCCAACTTGAGCTTTGTATAGTGTTAATAGCTGATGAGATGTGAAGTAGCTCTAAAAAGAAAGCCTAGCTTCTGAGAGGCGAATTTGGCAATGACGCGCACATGATCGTCCCAAAAGAAGTTAGTGCTCGCATTCACTCCTAGGATAAATAGATTAGATCCCATCGGAAAAATTTTACCGCCCATTATTATATTTGTTGCTTTATCCCTTTATGTTTTCTTAGAGAAAACCGCGGTCTCAGTTTTTGAAGCGTTGAAGTCGACCAAATTGTTCTTACCCCATTCCAGAATAATCTCGAGATCCCGATTAATCGTCTGTATCTGCTGTTCCCTTAGTCGATCTGAAGCAGCGATAGATAATGGTTTGTCGGAGAAAAAAGATGACACAAAGTTACTATCATCTGCGTAGCTGTATATAAGATTGGGAGTTGAAGCTAAGACATCGTTTACATGTAACAGAAATAGAGTAGGAGACAGAACATATCCCTGAGGCACCCCTACGTTAATCGCAAATTTCGCGGATGAGATGCCATCGACGACGACCTGAAGAGATCTGTCAGCGAGAAAATTGGATATCAAATGACAAAGTCCAGGAGGAAGACCATAAGATGTTAATTTGGCGAGAAGAGATATTCGAATAAGTTACGCCTCACATTATAAATTCAAATTACCTCGAGATATAACCACTGCCTTTGCACCACTAAAGCAACGTCCAAAGTTTCGACAACATACGTCAACGTTTTTTCCCAAAAGTCAACTTCCTTACTAAATGGCTCAACGAAGCGAGTGCTTTTCATGGTTGAAAGTTGCATCATATTTTCGTCCAAAGCTTGATAACAGTCATCTACACCCCTTATCCTGTAACAAGAAGTATTAATCTGTTAAACATTAATTTTATTGAATGAATATTAAAACAACATTCGTTATTCGCATCTTAATAACATATTAATTTGTATAATTTGTATTTCAAGAGCACTTAGATACTCAGTAGTAAACTAATTTCTGTTATTGATAGTTGACACGTAATGGATAAAAAAAATCTGAAATAGATCAACGATGCAATAAAGTTCGAATTTAAGACGATCAATTGACTTTAAATTTTTATGTTATTTAGATAATGATATCTTTTATAACTGTGCCAAAACTTGTATGTAAAAAAAATATATAAAATTCTGTCGCTCGATGATACTTTAATGTTCATTTTTATTTGTGACTCTTGTTAACTCAAAATTCTGTAGCAAATACCGAGAGTACGCTATGTGAAGTGAACAAGTAGAGTTAAGATTAGTGATAGCGATGACCCTATGGCAGGAGTCGGCAAATCGCGGCTCGAGAGCCTCATGCGGCTCTTTTAAAAGAAAATTGCGCCTCTTTAAATTCCCCTAAAAAGATAAATAAATAAAAGTTAAAGTGGACAGTCTCGCAGAAAATGAGTACTCATTAAACAAGTGACCTACAGAAGTCGAAATTTCCAAAAATACTGTAACGCAATGTAAATAGATGAAATAGGATTTAGAATAGAATTGTAGAATTTAGTAAATAAAAAAAAGTTTCTAGAAGGATCTGATAAGGGGAAAGCGGCCGCGATAACGAAACGAACGGCAGATAAGCGTTCCAGAAATTTCGGCAAACGATAAGCCTTATTTGCCGAAAAGTTCTTGAAGCCGGGGGCCAAAACTATAAAAAGGCGGTCAGCTTTCCCTCGAGTTAGTCAGTTAGAAGTTAGTGTAGTTAGTGGGTTAGCAATTAGTAAATAAGTAGTGAGTTACTGTTGAGTTGAAGTGTTGGTAATAAAGTGGTGTAATTCACACGTGGTAATCTATTTGAACCGATAAGCCCGTAACAATACTTTTCTAGGAATTTTTACGTTTTACTTAAATTTTAACAAAAAGTTATAATTTCGAGAAGTATTTTTCCGAAATTTTTGATTGATTTCTGTATTCCAACTTTTGATTGATTTATATTAACATTTTGAAAAAAAAACACATGAAATTCCAAATTTATAAAAGACCAACTTGGGGAGTGGAAATTTCTAAAAAATATTGTTGTTATGATTTTTATTTTTTTATTTGTAACTTTTCTACAACCTTGAGATTTCTTAAATTACTTGTCATGATAAAAAAAATCTAAATTTACAGAAACGGCAAATATCAAAGTTCGAAATAACAATGAAATTTCCAGAAAAAAATCCAATTTTGAGAAAAAGAGCTTTCGAAAAAATTGAGAAAAAGAAAGCGACTTTAAAAAAATTGAGAAAAAGAAAACGACTTCAAAAAAATTGAGAAAAAGAAAACGACTTCGAAAAAATTGAAAAAAAGGAAGAGATTTCGAAAAAACTGAGAATAAGGAAGAGATTTCGAAAAATATGAATTTATCAAAGGTAAAATCCTAGGAAAAAAAACGTAGAAGTTCGATAATAGATTGAAAATTTTAGTTTGTTTTCTCGAGATCTTCGACAATCAATTAAAACCCAAAACAAATTTAAAAACCTAAAATCTGTAGACAATTTTGAATTTTTTGAAAAATTGCAAAATTTCAAAACAAGAAATTATAAGAATAAACTGGCAGCTTCACAAAAAGGAAGAGATTTAGAACAAGGAAGAGATTTCGAAAAATATGAATTTATCAAAAGGTAAAATCTTAGGAAAAATCAAACGTAGAAGTTCGATAATAGACTGAGACCCAGGACAAATTAAAAACCTGAAATTTTTAGACCAATTTGAATTTTTTGAAATATAGTAAAATTCCGAAACGAGAAATTGTAAAAATTAACTGGAACCTTAAAGAAAATTGTCGATCTTTAAAAAAGTCAAAGTTTTTCTGTGAAGAAGAAAAAAGTCTAATTTTAGAAAGAATTTCATGGAAAAAATTAAGAACATCTCGAAATTTCGATCCTTAAAGAAAATTGTCGATCTTTAAAAAAGTGGAAGTTTTATTGTGAAGAAGAAAAAAGTCTAATTTTAGAAAGAATTTCACGGAGAAAGTTAAAAACATCTCGAAATTTCAAAAAAAATTGTAATTTTTCAGAGAAAGCTAAATTTTCAGAATAAATTTGCAATTTCGAGAAGACGAATTAAAAAAACTTCAAATTTTCAGATAAATTCTAATTTTAAGAAAATTGGTAGAATATTTTTGAAAAAAAATTCCAAGAAAATTTCGAGAAGTGATAAACTTTAAAAAAAGGTCAAAATTTCCCAGAAAAAGCCAAATTTTAAGAAAAAGGAAGAGATTTCGAAAATTGGTAAAAATGAAGAGATAAGAAAATGATTTGTCTAATTGGAAAAAAGGGAGAAATTACGAAAAAGATAGATTTATCGAAAGTTCTCAAAAAAGACAAAATTTTAGAAAAAAAATTTCGAATTTCGCCAGTAAATTCAAACCCAAAACAAATTTAAAAACCTAAAATCTGTAGACAGTTTTGAATTTTTTGAAAAATTGCAAGATTTCAAAACTAGAAATTATAAAAATAAACTGGCATCTTGAGAAAAAAAAAGAGATTTCGATTAAATTGAGAATAAGGAAGAGTTTTCGAAAAATATGAATTTATCAAAAGGTAAAATCTTAGGAAAAATCAAACGTAGAAGTTCGATAATAGATTGAAACCCAGAATAAATTAAAAACCTGAAATTTTTTAGGCAAATTTGAATTTTTTGAAATATAGTAAAATTTCGAAACGAGAAATTGTAAAAATTAGCTGAAAACTTAAAGAAAATTGTCGATCTTTAAAAAAGTCGAAGTTTTTCTGTGAAGAAAAAAAAAGTCTAATTTTGGGAAGCATTTCATGAAAAAGGTCTAGAACATATCGAAATATCGAGAAAAAATTGCAATTTTTCAGAGAAAGCTAAACTTTCACAATAAATTGACAATTTCGAGAACAAGACGAATTAAAAAAAAAACTCCAAATTTTCAGATAAATTCTAACTGGTAAAATATTTTTGAAAGTAATATCCAAGAAAATTTCGAGAAGTGATAAATTTAAAAATTTTCCAGAAGCCGAATTTTGAGAAAAAGGAAGATTTCGAAAAAAAATTGGTAAAAATGAAGAGATAAAAGAAATGATTTGCCTAATTGGAGAAATTACGAAAAAAATAGATTTATCGAAAGTTCTCAAAAAAGGCAATATTTTAGAAAAAAAAAGTTAAATAGATTGAAACCCAAAACAAATTTAAAAACCCCAAATCTGTAGACAATTGTGAATTTTTTGAAAAATTGCAAAATTTCAAAAAGAGAAGTTATAAGAATAAACTGGCAGCTTAGAAAAAAAATGTTGAAATTTACAAAAGTTGAAGTCTTTCAGAGAAGAAGGAAAAACACGAATTTTCAGAAAGAAAAATTATAAAAACAAACTGGCAGTTTAGAAAAAAATGTTGAAATTTACAAAAGTTGAAGTCTTTCAGAGAAGAAGGAAAAACAAGAATTTTCAGAAAGAAAAATTATAAAAACAAACTGGCAGTTTAGAAAAAAATTTTGAAATTTAAAAAAGTCGAAGTCCTTCAGGGAAGAAGGAAAATCTCAAATTTTAAGAAACATTTCAAGGACAAAGTCTAAATTTGAAGAAAAACTGGAAACTTCGACAAAAAATTTACAATTTTCCAGAGAAAGTTAAATTTTGTGAATAAATTTTGAAATTTTGAAAGCAAGAGGTTTTAAAAAATCCAAATTTTTAGATATATTCCAATTTTTAGGAAATTTGTAAAATGATTTCGAAAGAAAATTTCAAAAAAACTTCGAGAAGTGTTTAACTTTAAAAAAAGATTAATATTTACCAGAAATAGGCGAATTTTGATAAAGGCAGAGCTCTCAAAAAAACTTTGGGAAAAATGAAGAGATTAAAAAAATGAATTTGTCTAAAGTTCTCAAATAATGGCAAAATTTCTGAAAAAAAACGTCGGCTTTCGACAATAGATTGAAATTTAAAATAAATTTGAAAACTTAAAATTTTTATATAAAAAGAGAAATTGTAAAATAAACTGGATGCTTAAAAAAGTGTCGAAAGAGAGAGAGAAGTAGAGAAAAGTCAAATTTTAGGAAAAATTTCAAAGAAAAAGTCAAAATTTTAAGAAAAATTTTAAATTTTGATGAAAATTTTCAATTTTCCAGAGAAAATTAAATTTTGGGAATAAATTTGTAATTTCAAAAACTAGACGAATTAAAAAAACTCTAAATTTTCAGATGGAACTGGAATTTTGAGAAAATTCGTAGAATAATTTCGAAAAGAATGAGAATGTCGATAAAACTTCCAATTTCAAAATGTTTAATATAAAAAAAGGTCAAAATTTCCCAGAGAAGGTCAAATTTTCAGAAAAAGAATCAATATTTGAGATTTGAAAATAGATGAATTTCGTTTGAAATTAAAGTTGATAATTTCGGAAAAATCCGAATTTAAAAAAAAAGGAGATTTCAAAAAATATGAATTTGTCAAAAATGTTGAAAAAAGCAAAATTTAAGAAAAAAAACGTCGAATTTTGAGAATAGATTAAAACCTAGAACAAATTAAAAAACCTAAAGCTTTCAGACAAATTTGAATTTTGTGAAAAACTGTAAAATCTCGAAAAGAGTAATTGTAAAAACTCAAAGCTTAAAAAAATTGTCAAATTTTAAAAAGTCGAAGTTTTTCAGAGAAGAAAATTTGTAATTTTCCAGAGAAAGTTAAATTTTGAGAATAAATTTGAAATTTCGAGAACAAGAAGAATAAAAAACTTCAAATTTTCAAAAAAATTCGAATTTTGATGAAATTAGTGAAATAATTTTTAAATAAAAAGGAATGTCCAATCTCGAGAAAAGCATTGAACTTTAAAAAAAGGTCAAATTTTCCCAGAAAAAGTTAAATTTAAAAAAAATCAAATTTTGAGATTTGAAAATGAATGAATTTCGTTTGAAATAAAAGTCGATAATTCTGGAAAAATCCGAATTTAAAAAAAAGAGATTTCAAAAAATATGAATTTATTAAAAATTCTGAAAAAAGCAACATTTTATAAAAAAACGTCGAATTTTGTAAATAGATTAAAACCTAGAACAAATTAAAAAAACCAGAAATTTTTAGACAAATTTGAATTTTGTGAAAAAATGTAAAATCTCGAAAAAAAATTGTAAAAAACTTAAAGCTTTAAAACATAGTCGAATTTTAAAAAGTCGAAATTTTTCAGAGAGGAAGAAACTATATAATTTGCAATTTTCCAGAGAAAGTTAAATTTTGAGAATAAATTTGAAATTTTGAGAACAAGTCGAATTAAAAAAACTTCAAAATTCGAATTTTGCTAAAATTGGTAAAATATTTTTTAAATAAAAAGGAATTTCCAGTTTCGAGAAAAGCGTTACTTAAAAAAAGGTCAAAATTTTCCAGAGAAAGTCAAATTTTTCAAACAGAATCAAATTTTTAGATAAGGTCAAACATTTTGAAAATAGGTGAATTTCGTTGATAAAATCGCAAGTTGCAGAAACATAATAAAATGTCGAATTTTCAGTTAGATGCTACAATTTCGAGAAACACCTAATTTTGCGAAATAGGTCGAAATTTCCAGAAAATAAATAAAAATTTAAATGTTCAGCAAAAGTCAATAATTGGAGGAAATAACGAAATTTGGAAAAGGAACGTTATTTAAAAAGAATAGAAATTGAGAGAAAAAAGTCGCAATTTAGAACAAAGTCAAAAAGATGTAATTTTGGAAAAAAAAGTCAAATTTAAGAACAGATTTAAATTTTGAAAAAAGAAATCTGAGAAAAAGCTCGAAATATTCAAAACCTATTTTATTTAATATCCCCAAATTTTTAGTGTTTTTTTAATAAGAAATCGACAAAAGACGAATTTTTGAGAAATAGGTCGAGTCTTCCAGTCAGTCGAATTAGAAAAGAGTAAAGATTTTCACAGATTGTCAAGTTTTAAGAAGAAAGGAAGATTTAGGGAAAAAAATCTAATTTTAGGAGTAAAACACATAGTTAAAAAAAGACAAATACAGAGAAGAGTTAAAAAAAAGTCGAATTTAAGATTAGATTTAAATTTTGAAAAAAGGGAACTGAGAAAAAAGGCGAAATATTCAAAAACTATTTCATTTAATATCCCCAAATTTTTACTTTTTTTTAGTAAGAAATCGACAAAAGACGAATTTTTGAGAAATAGGTCGAGTCTTCCAGTCATTCGAATTAGAAAAAAGTAAAGATTTTCACAGATTGTCAAGTTTTAAGAAGAAAGGAAGATTTAGGGGAAAAAAATCTAATTTTAGGAGTAAAACAAATAGAAAAAAAAAGACGAATACAGACAAGAGTTAAAAAAAGTCGAATTTAAGAATAGATTTAAATTTTGAAAAAAGAGAACTAAGAAGCCCGAAATATTCAAAAACTATTTTATTTAATATCTCCAAATTTTTACTTTTTTTTAGTAAGAAATCGACAAAAGACGAATTTTTGAGAAATAGGTCGAGTCTTCCAGTCATTCGAATTAGAAAAAAGTAAAGATTTTCACAGATTGTCAAGTTTTAAGAAGAAAGGAAGATTTAGGGGAAAAAAATCTAATTTTAGGAGTAAAACAAATAGAAAAAAAAAGACGAATACAGACAAGAGTTAAAAAAAGTCGAATTTAAGAATAGATTTAAATTTTGAAAAAAGAGAACTAAGAAGCCCGAAATATTCAAAAACTATTTTATTTAATATCTCCAAATTTTTACTTTTTTTTAGTAAGAAATCGACAAAAGACGAATTTTTGAGAAATAGGTCGAGTCTTCCAGTCATTCGAATTAGAAAAAAGTAAAGATTTTCACAGATTGTCAAGTTTTAAGAAGAAAGGAAGATTTAGGGAAAAAAAATCTAATTTTAGGAGTAAAATACATAGTTAAAAAAAGACGAATACAGAGAAGAGTTAAAAAAAGTCGAATTTAAGAATAGATTTAAATTTTGAAAAAAGAAAACTGAGAAAAAGCTCGAAGTATTCAAAAACTATTTTATTTAATATCCCCAAATTTTACTTTTTTTAGTATAAGAAATCGACAAAAGACGAATTTTTGAGAAATAGGTCGAGTGTCTTCCAATCAGTTGAATTAGAAAAGACTAAAGATTTTCACAGATTGTCAAGTTTTAAGAAGAAAGGAAGATTTAGGGGAAAAAATTTAATTTTAGGAGTAAAACACATAGTTAAAAAAGGACGAATACAGAGAAGAGTTAAAAAAAAGTCGAATTTAAGAATAGATTTAAATTTTGAAAAAAGAGAACTGGGAAAAAGGGCGAAATATTCAAAAACTATTTTATTTAATATCCCCAAATTTTTACCTTTTCTTTAGTAAGAAATCGACAAAAGACGAGTTTTTAAGAAATAGGCCGAGTCTTCCAGTCATTCGAATTAGAAAAAAGTAAAGATTTTCACAGATTGTCACGTTTTAAGAAGGAAGGACCATTTAAGAAAAAAGAATCTAATTTTAGGAGTAAAACACATAGTTAAAAAAAGACAAATACAAAGAAGAGTTAAAAAAAGTCGAATTTAAGAATAGATTTAAATTTTGAAAAAAGAATCTGAGATAAAGCTCGAAATATTCAAGAACTATTTTATTTAATATGCCCAAATTGTTACTTTTTTTAATAAGAAATCGACAAAAGACGAATTTTTGAGAAATAGGTCGAGTCTTCCAGTCATTTGAATGAGAAAAAAGTAAAGATTTCCACAGATTATAAAGTTCTAAGAAGAAAGGAGGATTTAGGAAAAAAAAATATAATTTTGGGAGTAATACACATAGTTAAAAAAAGACGAATACAGAGAAGAGTTATAAAAGATCGAATTTAAGAATAGATTTAAAACTGACTACGTAAATTTAAAGGAAAACACTCTCCAAGGTTAGTTTTTACCGCTTTAATATGTAAACTAGTTTAGTAGTTAATTTGATTTTGGTGGAAGGGACTGGTCCTTGGTTATTTTCAAAAATTGAAATACAAAACTTGTCCCCTGAAACCAAGAAAGATTAAAAAATGCAGCAACGGTTGCTGCAACGCGTTTCGACAGCCAAGCTATTATCTTCAGAGAGATACTCAGCTATCATCTTCAAAGCATCTCTCTGAAGATGATAGCTTGGCTGGTGACACACGTTAGAGCAACCTTTGTTGTGTTTTTTAATGTTTCTTGGTTTCAGGGGACAAGTTTTGTATTTCAACTAATTTGATGTTAAGATTTTCTTTTAAATATGACCTGTAGAGATCTTTTTCTTTGTAAAACGTCATATCCATCGCCATTCCTTTCCAAGTTTCAGCAATGGCTATAAGGCCCCTTTCAATGGCCAATTCCATGGTGGCTGCATTGGATATTTCGTTGATCTCTTCCGCGTACAAATGCATGTCCATCCCGTTGATTGCATCCAAATCAAATTCTGCGGATGTTTCGTCGAAATCTCTGTTAACGACTGCGCGCACCCTGTCCCAATGGCGAGGACGCATAGCTGGATTCTTCAAGTCCTGGATCAGCGGCAGAGTTCGTCTAAAGGCGTCAACTTTGGCCCTAGTTTTATCGACTATTTCCCAACTAAAGAGAAGAAAAATTAAATTAGACTGGGACTGGTCCTTGGTTATCTTCAAATTTCGATAAAACACTGGAATTTATTTAAAAAAACTTCATATTTTGACTTGAATTAGCGATCAAAGTCGAAATTGATAAAATTCAAAATTGTGTTATTTAAAAGTTGAAATTTGAGGGTGAAAATTAAGGAGATTCAGGATTTGGAGTGAAAATTAAAAGAAATTACATTTTAAATTTGTCTCCTTGATAGAAAAAGGTCACAAACTACTTAAAAACGTTTCGTTTTTATCACTTAAAACAAGAATTGAAATACAAATCTTGTCCCTTGAAACCAAGAAAGAATAAAAAACACAACAAAGATTGCTCTAAGGCGTTTCGACAGCCAAACTATCATCTTCAGAGAGATGCTGTCGAAACCAATTGTAGCAACCTTTGTTGTGTTTTTTAATCTTTCTTGGTTTCAGAGGACAAGGTTTGTATGTCAATTTTTAAAATCCAATGAGTTATTCATACTTCTTTTCTTTAAGTTCCCTCGATAGGCGTGTTAACTTGCGAAATAGAGTTTGAGCTGTCTCTTCCATGTCTTCAGTTTCGATATGGGCAAAATCCGATGTCTTGTATCGCTGCCAAGCTGATTCCCATTCGTCCGCCAACTGCCAAACCATATCCAATGAGGCCAGTTCCTAAACGTTAACGTTATCTTTATTTTATTTTTTTAAAATTACTAGTAATGGGGACATTGCCTTCTCTAAGCGACCCAATTCTTCGGATTCTGGCAAACTTAAACCGAATATGCCAAGATCTTTTCTCAGTTGTTCCTCCTGGGCTCTCATGGCAGTTACCATCGCCTTGATGCCCCCGACATAATTTAGTGCTTCTTTTGGAGACCACTCAGAAGTGAATGGGCCTTTTGTTACAAAATCTTCTAAACCTGTTGTTGCAGTCTGGTGCAATTTATTGGTTTGTTCTAGAAGACCTGCTTTGAAACCATCCTAAAACGATTGGTTAAAATTATTGTTATTTATAAGGGCTTCCAATGTCGACAACTTGATTTTTAGTGGTTTATTATATCCAAAGTTTATTGTATTTAATTTATATGGAAAGTATTGCTTTAGCTGTCTGAACTAATAGTACAAAGATGTCATTTAAATTTGGTAGATGGTAAAAGAGCAAAAATCTTTTTTTCCGTAGTTTCCGTAGCCTAATTGATGACAAGAGTCTGACCGATTCTCTCGAAAGACTAGAGCACAGACGTATGGTTGGTGACTTGTCTCTTTTCTACAAATACTGTTATGGAGGAGCAGGAAGAAGGAACTAAAAGGATTGATCCCTCCAAGGGCTAGATTCTTGAGGCGTATGGTTGGTGATTTGTCTCTTTTCTACAAGTGCTATCATGGAAGATGCTCGCAGGAGCCAATAGGATTGATCTCCCCAAGGCCAAGGTTCTTGAGGCATACTGGACAGTCGGAGACAGCAAATTCCTGTGCGGTCCAGCTTGACACAGTGAGGACTTCCATCTGCGGAGACTCTTTTTTCTGTAGAACGTCCAAGCTATGGAACGCGTTACCGAAAGGAATTTCCCCAAAAATTACAACCTAACCTTGTTTAAGAAGACGGTTCATCGCCATCTATCCTTGTTTCCGCATCCTACTCGCAGTGCTTTGAAAGCATAATGGGGTTACCCTTTGCAAGTGGATTAAACTTTTTTCTATAGAACTTCCAACCTATGGAACTCATTATCGAAAGGAATCTTCCCCAAAAATTACAACCTATTCTTGTTTAAGATGACGGTTCATCGCCATCTATCCTTGTTTCCGCATCCTACTCGCAGTGCTTTGAAAGCATAATGGGGTTACCCTTTGCGAGTGGATTAAACTTTTTTCTATAGAACCTATAGAACCTATGAAATTCATTATCGAAAAGAATTTGTCCCAAAAATTACAACCCATCCTTGTTTGAGAAGGCGGTTCATCGCCATCTATCCTTGTTTCCGCATCCTACTCGCAGTGCTTTGAAAGCATAATGGGGTTACCCTTTGCGAATGGATTAAACTTTTTTCCATAGAACTTCCAACCTATGGAACTCATTATCGAAAGGAATCTTCCCCAAAAATTACAACCTATCCTTGTTTAAGATAACAGTTCATCGCCATCTATCCTTGTTTCCGCAATCTACTCGCAGTGCTTTGAAAGCATAATGGGGTTACCCTTTGCGAGTGGATTAAATTTAAAAAAAAAGTACCTTGGAATACCCCAACATTTTTTCAGCGTCATCCAAAATTTCCAAATATCTAGTCCATTCGGTAGTTATCTGTTTCTGTTTGGCACGGATTTCCTCAGAAATGTCAACTCTGTATTTATCCAAAGTTTCAAACTCGTTCGTTATGTTAGGAAACTCTGCTTCTTCCAAAGTCACTTGAACGGTTAATTTGTCGAAAAGATACAACGCCTCCTGCAACTCGTCCAAATTTGTTGGTTCTACCATGACTCTGAAAGCAACGAAAGTCATTAATTATTACTCTTACTCGTGCAGACCCGATCATATTACTCTCATTCGTGCAAACCCGATCGCAAGTTGGTATTCGAGGCAAACCTCAATCTCAATCAATCAAGGAACACTCAAAATTTGGAAAAAAAAATATTTCGTTGAAGGTTACGATTTTTGATGTCAAAATTTTACTTTCTCTGAGAAAAGAGTTCCTTTTCTCGAATTTTCGACTTTTCTTCATAATCCAGCGAGTTTTTCTTAAAATTTAACTTTTAACATTTCCGTTTTTTGTTTAAGTTGCCCTACTACGCGAAAGTTCATTTTTATTTCAAAAACTCGATCTTTTACTGTTTCTGTAAATGTCGATTTCCAAATTCGTCTTTATCTTGAAATTTTCAAAATTCGCCCTTCTTGTTTAAGGTAGAATTTTCCCCGCAAAAAAATTATAATTTATTCTTGAAATTTCGCCATTTTCTTGGAAGTTCCTCTTCTCGAATTTTCGACTTTTCTTAATAATCCAGCGAGTTTTTCTTAAAATTTAACTTACGAATATTTCCGTTTTTTGTTTAAGTTGCCCTACTACGCGAAAGTTCATTTTTATTTCAAAAACTCGATCTTTTACTGTTTCTGTAAATGTCGATTGCCAAATTCGTCTTTATCTTGAAATTTTCAAAATACGCTTTTCTTATTTTAGGTAGAACTTTCCCCCAAAAATTTTAATTCATTTTCGAAATTTCGCCATTTTCCTTAAAATTTATCTTTCCCTCAAATTTCTCATTTTTTTAACTCGGATTTTAGTCGAAAATTCGAACTTTATCCGAGAAAGAAAATTTTAAGAAACGGTTGAATTTTGAAAAGAAAACGGTTGAATTTTGAAAAGAAAACGGTTGAATTTTGAAAAGAAAACGGTTGAATTTTGAAAATAAAGTTAAAGTTCAACTATTTTACTTTCAAAATTCAAATTTTGTCTAAATTTTACATTCTCTTAAAAATTTCGGATTTTCTCTCGAACTGTCGACTATTTTTTCGAAATTTGCACATTTTATTTTGCAGTTTTCTTTTTTAATTAGAGGTTTACTGAAAATTTTGATTTGTTTCTTAAAATTTGCCTTACCCTGAATTTCCCAAGATATTTATTTCAAAATGCGATCACATAAATCCCAGTTTATTTCGGAATTTTCATATTTACTTTAAAATTCGTCTTTCTGTTGAAATTTCTATTCTATTTTTCCAACTTTTTTTTTCATTATTGATCTTTTTTTTTGAAGTTCATTGAAAGGCATTTTGAAATTAATTGCACTTTCTTTCTCAAAAACTGATTTTCTTAAAGTTTGCCTATATTTATCTCGAAATTCCTCGTTTTCGTTTCAAAATTTTGCAATTCTTTCCAAATTTGTCTTCATCTTAAAATTTTCAAAATTCGCCCTCCTTGTTTAAAGTAGAACTTTCTTCGAAAAATTTTAATTTATTCTCGAAATTTTGCCATTTTCCTGGAAGTTTACTTTTTCCCCAAATTTCGCATTTTTTTTTAATTCAAATTTTAGTTGAAAATTCAAATTTTAGTTGAAAATTCAAATTTTGTCAAAATTTTACATTCTCTTAAAAATTTCGGATTTTCTCTCGAACTGTCAACTATTTTTTCGAAATTTACACATTTTATTTCGCATTTTTTTTAAACTAGAGGTTTACTGAAAATTTTGACTTGTTTCTTAAAATTTGCCTTACCCTGAATTTCCCAAGATTTTTATTTCAAAATGCGATCACATAAATCCCAGTTTATTTCGGAATTTTCATATTTACTTTAAAATTCGTCTTTCTGTTGAAATTTCTATTCTATTTTTCAAACTTTTTTCTCATTATTGATCTTTTTTTTGAAGTTCATTGAAAGTCGTTTTAAAATTAATTGCACTTTCTTTCTCAAAAACTGATTTTCTTAAAACTTTGACTATATTTATCTCGAAATTCCTCGTTTTCGTTTCAAAATTTTGCAATTCTTTCCAAATTTGTCTTCATCTTAAAATTTTCAAAATTCGACCTTCTTGTTTAAAGTAGAACTTTCTCCGAAAAATTTTAATTTATTCTCGAAATTTTGCCATTTTCCTGGAAGGTTACTTTTTACCCAAATTTCGCATTTTTTTTAATTCGAATTTTAGTCGAAAATTCAAATTTTGTCAAAATTTTACATTCTCTTAAAAATTTCGGATTTTCTCTCGAACTGTCGACTATTTTTTCGAAATTTACACATTTTATTTCGCAATTTTTTTTTAAACTAGAGGTTTACTGAAAATTTTGACTTGTTTCTTAAAGTTTGCCTTACCCTGAATTTCCCAAGATTTTTATTTCAAAATGCGATCACATAAATCCCAGTTTATTTCGGAATTTTCATTTTTACTTTAAAATTCGTCTTTCTGTTGAAATTTCTATTCCATTTTTCAAACTTTTTTCTCATTATTGATCTTTTTTTTGAAGTTCATTGAAGGTCATTTTGAAATTAATTGCACTTTCTTTCTCAAAAACTGATTTTCTTAAAACTTTTGACTATATTTATCTCGAAATTCCTCGTTTTCGTTTCAAAATTTTGCAATTCTTTCCAAATTTGTCTTCATCTTAAAATTTTCAAAATTCGCCCTTCTTGTTTAAAGCAGAACTTTCTCCGAAAAATTTTAATTTATTCTCGAAATTTTGCCATTTTCCTGGAAGGTTACTTTTTACCCAAATTTCGCATTTTTTTTAATTCGAATTTTAGTCGAAAATTCAAATTTTGTCAAAATTTTACATTCTCTTAAAAATTTCGGATTTTCTCTCGAACTGTCGACTATTTTTTCGAAATTTATACATTTTATTTTGCAATTTTTTTTAAATTAGAGGTTTACTGAAAATTTTGACTTGTTTCTTAAAGTTTGCCTTACCCTGAATTTCCCAAGATTTTTATTTCAAAATGCCATCACATAAATCCCAGTTTATTTCGGAATTTTCATTTTTACTTTAAAATTCGTCTTTCTGTTGAAATTTCCATTCTATTTTTCAAACTTTTTTCTCATTATTGATCTTTTTTTTGAAGTTCATTGAAGGTCATTTTGAAATTAATTGCACTTTCTTTCTCAAAAACTGATTTTCTTAAAACTTTGACTATATTTATCTCGAAATTCCTCGTTTTCGTTTCAAAATTTTGCAATTCTTTTCAAATTTGTCTTCATCTTAAAATTTTCAAAATTCGGCCCTTCTTGTTTAAAGTAGAACTTTCTCCGAAAAATTTTAATTTATTCTCGAAATTTTGCCATTTTCCTGGAAGTTTACCTTTTCCCCAAATTTCGCATTTTTTTTTTAATTCGAATTTTAGTCAAAAATTCAAAATTTCTCCGAGAAGGTAAAATTTTGGGATAAAGGTTGAATTTTGAAAAGAAAACGGTTGAATTTTGAAAATAAAGTTAAAGTTCAACTATTTTACTTTCAAAATTCAAATTTTGTCAAAATTTTACATTCCCTTAAAAATTTCCGATTTTCTCTCGAACTGTCGACTATTTTTTCGAAATTTACACATTTTATTCCGAAATTTTTTTTTAAATTAGAGGTTTACTGAAAATTTTGACTTGTTTCTTAAAGTTGGCTTTACGCTGAATTTCCCAAGATTCTTATTTCAAAATGCGATCACATAAATCCCAGTTTATTTCGGAATTTTTTTCTCATTATTGGTCTTTTTTCTTGAAGTTCGCTTTTACTTTTGCCATTTCGAAATTAACTGCACTTTTTCTCAAAAATTGATTTTCTTAAAATTTCGACTATTTATCTCGTTTTCGTTTCAAAATTTTACAATTGTTTCCAAATTCGTTTTTTTTTAATTCCATCCATTTAGAAGCTAAATTTCAGAATATTTTATCGTGTTTCTTCAAGATTGCCTTTTTTCTTAATCTAGGAAACCGTTTTATGAAAATAAAGTGAACATATCTGAACAAATCAAAAATCCCGTTAATGTAAACAATAAATATTATAAAGAGTTAAAAATGTGTAATCAGCGAGCGATTGGGAGTCGAACCCAGGACCTTCACGTTGCAGGCAGACTTCCAAACTATAGGGCAGGGGTCGGCAAACTTTTAAGTCAAAAGAGCTAACTGTAATAAAAAAATTGGTTTCGTAAATTTGAAATAGCAACGAATTTTTATTTCTGATTTTACATTTTATCTCAAAATTAAATCAGATAAATCAGATAGAATATGAAACAGGGAGACTCGGGTTAGTCAAACGAAAACATATTCAGCCCAAAACACCTTTTATTTCTCATTAATTTAGAGCTTTATTTCAAAGTTTACCTTTTTCTCGTAAACTCGACTTTTTTTAACTCTTCTCTGTATTCGTCTTTTTTTAACTATGTGTTTTACTCCTAAAATTAATTTTTTTTCCCCCTAAATCCTCCTTTCTTCTTAAAACTTGACAATCTGTGAAAATCTTTACTCTTTTCTAATTCGACTGACTGGAAGACTCGACCTATTTCTCAAAAATTCGTCTTTTGTCGATTTCTTATTTAAAAAAAGAAAAAATTTGGGGATATTAAATAAAATAGTTTTTGAATATTTCGAGCTATTTCTCAGTTTTCTTTTTTCAAAATTTAAATCTAATCTTAAATTTGACTTTTTTTAACTCTTGTTTGTATTCGTCTTTTTTTAACTGTGTTTTACTCCTAAAATTAGATTTTTTTCCCTAAATCCTCCTTTCTTCTTAAAACTTGACAATCTGTGAAAATCTTTACTTTTTTCTAATTCAAATGACTGGAAGACTCGACCTATTTCTCAAAAATTCGTCTTTTGTCGATTTCTTACTAAAAAAAAAAGTAAAAATTTGGGGATATTAAATAAAACAGTTTTTGAATATTTCGAGCTTTTTCTCAGTTTTCTTTTTTCAAAATTCAAATCTATTCTTAAATTCGACTTTTTTTAACTCTTCACTGTATTCGTCTTTTTTTAACTATGTGTTTTACTCCTAAAATTAGATTTTTTTTCCCCTAAATCCTCATTTCTTCTTAAAACGTGAAAATCTGTGAAAATCTTTACTTTTTTCTAATTCGAATGACTGAAAGACTCGAACTATTTCTCAAAAATTCGTCTTTTGTCGATTTCTTACTAAAAAATGTAAACATTTGGGGATATTAAATAAAATAGTTTTTGAATATTTCGAGTGTTTTCTCAGTTTTCTTTTTTCAAAATTTAAATCTATTCTTCAATTTGACTTTATTCCAATATTACATTTTTTTGACTTTGTTCTAAATTGCGACTTTTTTTCGCAATTGCTGTTCTTTTTAAATAACGTTCCTTTTCCAAATTTCGCCATTTTCTCCAAATATTAGCTTTTGCTGAACATTTATTAATTATTTTTTGGAAATTTCGACCTATTTCTCAAAATTAGATGTTTCCAACATCTAACTAAAAATTCGACATTTTATTATGTTTCTGGAAGCTGCGATTTTATCATCTATTTTTAGAATGTTTGACTTTTTCTAAAAATTTGATTTTGTTTGTAAAATTTGACTTTCTCTGGGAAATGTTGACCTTTTTTTAAAGTTTAATGCTTTTCTCAAAACTGGACATTCCTTTTTATTTAAAAATTATTCTACCAATTTTATCGAAATTCGAATTTTTCTGAGAATTTGAAGTTTTTTTTATTCGTCTTGTTCTCGAAATTTCAAATGTATTCACAAAATTTAACTTTCTCTGGAAAATTGCAAATTATATATTTTCTTCTTCTCTGAAAGATTTCGACTTTTTAAAATTCGACAATATTTTTTAAGCTTTAAATTTTTAATATTTCTTTTTTCGGGATTTTACAATTTTTCACGAAATTCAAATTTATCTAAAAATTTCAAGATTTTTAATTTGTTCTAAGTTTTAATCTATTCTCAAAATTCGACGTTTTTTTTTTAAATTTTGTTTTTTTAAAATTTGTTAACAAATTCATACTTTTTGAAATCTCTATTTTTTTAATTCGGATTTTTTCGGAATTTATTTATTTCAAACAAAATTCATCTATTTTCAAATCTCAAAACTTGATTTTTTTTCTTAAAATTTAACTTTCTCTGGGTAATTTTGACCATTTTTAAAATTCAATGCTTTCTCGAAACTGGACATTCCTTTTTATTTAAAAATTATTCTACCAATTTTATCAAAATTCGAATTTTTCCGAAAATTTGAAGTTTTTTTAATTCGTCTTGTTTTCGAAAAATCAAATTTATTCTCAAAATTTAACTTTCTCTGGAAAATTGCAAATTATATATTTTCTTCTTCTCTCAGAAACTTCGACTTTTTAAAATTCGACAATTTTTTTTAAGCTTTGAGTTTTTTACAATTTCTTTTTTTGAGATTTTACAATTTTTCACAGAATTCAAATTTGTCTAAAAACTTCAGGTTTTTTAATTTGTTCTGGGTTTTAATCTATTCTCAAAATTCGACGCTTTTTTTTCTAAAATTTTGCTTTTTTCAGAATTTTTGACAAAATCATATTTTTTGAAATCTCTTTTTTTTTTTAATTCGGATTTTTCCGGAAATTATTTATTTCAAACGAAATTCATCTATTTTCAAATCTCAAAAGGTGATTTTTTTTTCTTAAAATTTGACTTTCTCTGGGAAATTGTGACCTTCTTTTAAAATTTAACACTTTTCGAAATTAGAAGTTTTATCGACGTTCTAATTCCTTTCGCAATTATTCCGCCAATTTTCTCAAAATTCCATTTATCTGAAAATTTGGAGTTTTTTTAATTCGTCTAGTTTTTGAAATTACCAATTGATTCCGAAAATTTAATTTTCTCTGGAAAATCGCAAATTTTTATTAAAATTTAAATTTTTCCTAAAATGTTGACCTTTTCTTTGAAGTTTTTCCCACAATTTGACTTTCCTCTACTTCTCTGAAAAGCTTCGACACTTTTTTAAGCCTCCAGTTTTACAATTTCTCTTTTATATAAAAATTTTAAGTTTTCAAATTTGTTTTGAGTTTCAATCATTGTCGAAAGTCGACGCTTTTTTCAAAAATTTTGCCCTTATTTGAGAGCTTTAGACAAATCCATTTTTTTAATCTCTTCATTTTTCCCAAGCTTTTTTTGAAATCTCTTCCTTTTTCTCAAAATTTTTCTGGGAAATTTTGATCTTTTTTTAAAGTTAAACACTTCTTGAAATTGTTTTTCTTTCGAAATCATTTTAGAAATTTCCTCAAAATTCGAATTTATCAGAAAATTTGGATATTTTTAAATCCTCTTGCTTTCGAAATTTCAAATTTATTCTTAAAATTGAACTTTCTCCGGCAAATTGTAAATTTTTTGTCGAAGCTTCGAGTTTTTCTTAAAATTTGGACTTTGTCCTTGAAATCTTTTCTAAAATTTGAGTTTTTCCTTCTTTTCTGAAAGACTTCGATTTTTTTAAAATTTCAACATTTTTTCAAAGCTGCCAGTTTATTCTTATAATTTCTCTTTTTGAAATTTTGCAGTTTTTCAAAAAATTCAAAATTGTCTACAGATTTCAGATTTTTAAATTTGTCCTGGGTTTCAATCTATTATCGAAATTCTACGTTTGATTTTTCCGACGATTTTACCTTTTGATAAATTTATATTTTTCGAAATCTATTCCTTATTCTCAATTTTTTCGAAATTTCTTTCTTTTTCTCAAGCTGTCAGTTTATTCTTATAAATTCTCTTTTTGAAATTTTGCAATTTTTCAAAAAATTCACAATTGTCTACAGATTTCAGGTTTTTAAATTTGTTTCGGGTTTCAAACTACTGTCGAAATTCGACATGTTTTTTGTCTCTTCATTTTGACCAAATCTTTTTCTTTTTCTCAAAATTTGGCTTTTTCTGGGAAATTTTGACTTTTTTTTAAAATTGGTTACTTCTCGAAATTTTCTTGGATATTTCTTTCAAAAATATTTTACCAATTTTCTCAAAATTAGAATTTATTGAGAATTTGGGTTTTTTTAATTCGTTTTGTTCTAGAAATTGTAAATTTATTCTGAAAATTTAGCTTTCTCTGCAAAATTGCAATTTTTTCTCGAAATTTCGAGATGTTCTAGACTTTTTCCATGAAATGCTTCCTAAAATTAAACTTTTTTCTTCTTCACAGAAAAACTTTGGTTTTTTTTAAAGATCGACAATTTTCTTTAAAGTTCCAGTTAATTTTTACAATTTCTCGTTTCGAAATTTTACTATATTTCAAAAAATTCAAATTTGTCTAAAAATTTTAGGTTTTTAATTTGTCCTGAGTTTCAATCTATTATCGAACTTCTACGTTTGATTTTTCCTAAGATTTTACCTTTTGATAAATTCATATTTTTCGAAATCTCTTCCTTATTCTCAATTTTTTCGAAATCTCTTTCTTTTTCTCAAGCTGTCAGTTTATTCTCATAATTTCTTTTTGAAATTTTGCGATTTTTCAAAAAACTCAAAATTGTCTACAGATTTCAGGTTTTTAAATTTGTTTTGGGTTTCAATCTACTGTCGAAATTCGACATTTTTTCTAAAATGTTGCCTTTTTTGAGAACCTTCGATAAATCTATTTTTTTTCGTAATTTCTCCCTTTTTTCCAACCAGACAAATCATTTTTTTTATCTCTTCATTTTTATCAGTTTTCGAAATCTCTTCCTTTTTCTCAAAATTTGGCTTTTTCTGGCAAATGTTGACTTTTTTTTGAAGTTTATCACTTCTCGAAATTTTCTTGGAATTTTCTCTCAAAAATATTTTACTAATTTTCTCAAAATTAGAATTTATCTAAAAATTTGAAGTTTTTTTTAATTTGTTTTCTCGAAATTGCAAATTTATTCTGAAAATTTAGCTTTCTCTGAAAAATTGCAATTTTTTTCTCGAAATTTCGAGATGTTCTAGACTTTTTCCATGAAATGCTTCCTAAAATTAGACTTTTTTCTTCTTCACAGAAAAACTTCGATTTTTTTTAAATATCGACAATTTTCTTTAAAGTTCCAGTTAATTTTTAGAATTTTTCGTTTCGAAATTTTACTATATTTCAAAAAATTCAAATTTGTCTAAGAATTTCAGGTTTTTAATTTGTCCTGGGTTTCAATCTATTGTCGAACTTCTACGTTTTTTTTCCTAAGATTTTACCTTTTGATAAATTCATATTTTTCGAAATCTCTTCCTTATTCTTAATTTTTTCGAAATCTCTTTCTTTTTCTCAAGCTGTCAGTTTATTCTTATAAATTCTCTTTTTGAAATTTTGCGATTTTTCAAAAAATTCAAAATTGTCTACAGATTTCAGGTTTTTAAATTTGTTTCGGGTTTTAAACTACTGTCGAAATTCGACATTTTTTTTGTCTCTTCATTTTGACCAATTTTTTTTCGAAATCTTTTTCTTTTTCTCAAAATTTGGCTTTTTCTGGGAAATTTTGACTTTTTTTTAAATTGGTTACTTCTCGAAATTTTCTTGGATATTTCTTTCAAAAATATTTTACCAATTTTCTCAAAATTAGAATTTATCTGAAAATTTGGAGTTTTTTTAATTCGTCTTGTTCTCGAAATTGCAAATTTATTCTGAAAATTTAGCTTTCTCTGAAAAATTGCAATTTTTTCTCGAAATTTCGAGATGTTCTAGACTTTTTCCATGAAATGCTTCCCAAAATTAGACTTTTTTCTTCTTCACAGAAAAACTTCGATTTTTTTTAAATATCGACAATTTTCTTTAAAGTTCCAGTTAATTTTTAGAATTTTTCGTTTCGAAATTTTACTATATTTCAAAAAATTCAAATTTGTCTAAGAATTTCAGGTTTTTAATTTGTCCTGGGTTTCAATCTATTATCGAACTTCTACGTTTGATTTTTCCTAAGATTTTTACCTTTTGATAAATTCATATTTTTCGAAATCTCTTCCCTATTCTCAATTTTTTCGAAATCTCATCCTTTTTCTCAAGCTGCCGGTTTATTCTTATAAATTCTCTTTTTGAAATGTTGCAAATTTTCAAAAAATTCAAAATTGTTTACAGATTTCAGGTTTTTAAATTTGTTTTGGGTTTCAATCTACTGTCAAAGATTTCGAGAAAACAAACTAAAATTTTTAAAATTTAAGGTTGAGATTTTCAAGATAAAGCTAATTTTTTCAAAAAAAAAATTGGAAATTGTTAGGAAAAAGACAGTATTGAATACATTCAAAATTTTGAGTGAAAAATTTCAAGTTAACAACTCGTAATAAAAACTGTAACAGTATTATATTATTATTTACATGGAAACGTACTTGATACATTATTTGAAGGTTTTGCAATCGAAAATTAAGGATGACTAACTTCCATCTTTAATTTTCTGTGTTTTGTATATTTTTTGAGACTCTAGGTACATGTTTACTCGATACTTTTATCTTCAATGTAAAGAATATTTAGAAATTTTCATCAATTACTTACTTACAAAGAGGTTTCACCCCTTTACCACATCGGCAATTAAATACATAATTACGTATTTCGCCAGCAGAGCTGGCATTTTCAAGCTTACTAATCTAAAAAGATTAGCAAAAGATGCATCGACGTCATTACTCACTTGACAGAATTTTCCTCTACATAAGAATACACATGTAGCACCTTTGCAACTGTAAGACGACTTAGCAATTCTCCCAATTTGATCTGCCAATCTACGCAGTGATTTATAATAGATCTTTTCAAACCGTCTGTATTAATCAAAGTAAAATGAACAGCAACAACTGTCTCTTGAATTTGCACATTATTAGCTAATTCCGTATATCGACCAATATTCGAATCAAACGTAGCCGCGTTTGGCCTCTTCTGTTCAAATTTCAACATAAATTTGTCTTTATCTACTTCCCAAAGATCCCTAAACGGTTCCCAAGTCTTCATATATTCTTGAATTGCCTCCGCATTCGTAATTACCTCTGCAAAAATATAAATTTCAACTCGAACAGCATTAAATTATTTATTAATAGCCCACCATGATTCAGTAATTCTTGCAATCGAATACAGTCAGGATCTTTTTGAATAATCTTAAAGAATGGAGTAAAATTGGCTTCTGCTACATGAAACTTGTCATTTAAGCGAGGGATAGATCGTAGATTTTCAACTAAATTAGGCAAAATATTAGATATGACGCTGGCAACTTCTGCTAGTGATGGTTCAAATGTAATCTAAAGCATTTTTTAATTATTATTCGAACTTCCGAAGCGACAACAAACGTTACCCTATTTTCCTTCAAATTAACAACAAGTTTAAGCAAGGGATTGGGCCCGGTGGCTCCGTCCCCATGCAAAGCCTCAAACAGCGCTTCTAGGGAATTCTTACAACACACCTTCAACGCCTTTTCGACCAATTTATCGAAGTTGTTTATGTAGACAATCCACTGCTCTGCCATCTGATGAGAATGAGAACCAATTAGCGAAATTTGCTGGAAATGCGGCTAGACGAATACCTGATACATGTAGTTTTCGAAACCTTCAAAAACGACAATCAAATATTGGATAATATCTTCATAGAATTCTATCAGACGGGTAACTGCCCATTCCATGTTTTTCTCGACTTCCTCCACCAATTCGGACAATTCGAAGGCGTAATTTGTTGTTAGATGCAGTATGGGAGTGGCACAGATGTTTTCACATATCGAAACGACTTGTAAGTTGCATGTTTTGTAGATGTCGACGAAGGCTTGCAGCTGAAAACCATAGATCAGTACCATACCATACCATAATTTATTCTGAATCTAAGTCTCATTGAAACCCCCAAGCGATAATTTAAAATTTGGAGGCAATTGTAAATGAATTGGTGCATAGGGCATAGGAACAGTTGAACTAGAAAGAGGTTTAGCCCAAAGAAGGTTTCATTTCTTTACCACATCGGTCGATGTGGTAAAGGGGGTGAAACCTTCTTTGGCCTTAGTCACAAGCCACAGTGTTTAGTTCAGTGCTTAAGTAGAAAGGGATTTGGTCATGGACAAGGATGATGAGTCTTTCTTTTTGAATAAAAACAGTGCAATTGACGCTACACCAATGCAATGCCAGTCGAAGTCCATCGACCTTAGCCTAAAATACTAGGAATCATATCAGTTGCCATACACACTCTATTCTTCGTGATAAAGTGCATGATTGTAACTGATTGAATTGCGTGGATGGTGGCGCCATTTTCAGAGCAGGTAATTTGCAAACTTTGCAGATTAGTGTTTAGTGATGGTGATTAGTGTGTGGGAAGTTTAAACCCTGAACTAGTAGAGATTACTGGTTGATGAAGGGGTATAAGGGTTGGTGTACCTCGGCGGTATTTTGCACGCAATCTTCGATGTACGCATCTCCCACCTCGGCAGCCCAAGTGAGCTTGGTCAAACCTGGAGATATTTTTCTCTCCACCATTGTGATCATCGGTTTAAACAACAACCTTTCCTCATTGGACAAGGAGGCTAGGATCCTGTTCCAATCCTTTACGACTGACAAAACGCTTTCAAAAACGAATTTGATACTTCTGGACTTCATGTATACGGACGTAACGTACATTGGAATTTCATATTGGAGGTATTCCCAGTATTTTGCTTCTCTGAAGATTTTGATCAAAGATCTGGAAATATTAATGTAAATTTGATAACGAAGACTTCCTCGGCCAGAGTCAGTACAGGATATACTTCTTCCGGGATTGGAGCGTGTCAACTACTACTACTACTACAGAACTACTAACTACTTTTAGTAGTTATTTGACACAGTCCAATCCCGGAAGAAGTATATCCTGTATTAATGTAAATTTGTTATTGTTATTGTTAATGTAAACTTTAAGAAGCTGACAGCATAATATGCTGTACATTACCTGTCAATGTTGCACTCAATCAAGCCAGGATAATTCGTGCTTTTGTTCATAAGAGGTCTGTTGAGACGTTCTGGTACATCCTCTCCAATGCTATCAACCCAGCTGCGGTAAATACTTAAAATTCGATCGTCTATCGAAGCAACCAATTTTTCATACTGTGAGAAAATTTCTGCTGATAAACTACAAGGCATTATCCATGGTGCTTGGTCAAATAACTAAAGTACAAATAAATTAATATTAAATCATCCAAAAGTTGTTATTTACCCCTTTAATAATGATCAATCGATTTTTTTTCATATTAGCTAATAAAGCTCGCCCAGCATAATAAGGGAGTTTAGCTGGATAAGTTTCGCCTTCATCGATTAGGTCGCGTTTTATATCCTGAATTTCGCTTCTGAATAGTTTATACACCTGAAAAGTACAACTTTGTCACCTTTATATTTCACAACACAACAACTTCAGTATTACACTTTTTCTATTGAAGAATGACAACGTAACTAATTGTTGGAATTTTCAAAAAAGATATAGTCCACGAAAATCCAGATAAAAATTACGACAAAAGAATGTTATGCAAATAATAATAAAACTGGCTTCGATTCTCCAATTTTAAATCGAAATTTCAAAAAACATTTTTTACATTAGCTAAAGTTAATTAATTCAAATCAATAATTAATTCAAATCAATAATTAATTAAATTCAAATGAAATAAAATTAATATCTGCAGAAAAAAAATTCGAAGATCAGGATTGTTGAGAGAAAAACTCACGATATTGTAGTAATTTAGAAAAGATTTCAAAAATGGAAAAACTCTTCTAGAAAAACTAGAAATTTTGCCAACAATATCGAATTCTACTTTCATACGACATTGTTGGCGATGACCATAGTTTCTCTATGGACCAATAGGTGGCGGTAATACTGAGAGTCACACGCTTGACGTCCGTGAATTCTTTAGTACTTATGTCGGAACATTTATTAGCATTCGAGTTGGATATACCAAACTGACGAGATCTAACAAGATCGAAACCGGTATTTGGTTTCCAAACTTCGGATCTAATAAATGTTCAAACCTATTGGTCTGTGCATTATAGAATCCTTGTCTTCTGGGAACTCTCCTCGAGAGCAATCGCTTCGCTAAGTGGCAGTGTTTCAACTGTTGGTAGTTTAGCTACCTATGATTCACTATACACGCCGCCTGGAGAACTGCGTGAATTTGTGGTTTAGGTTGTATTCTACTTGCATACAACATTGTTGGCGATGGCCATAGTTTCTCTATGGACCAATAGGTTGTAGTACTAAAAAGTCACTCGCTTGACGCCTGTGAATGCTTTAGTGCTTACTTGTCGGAACATTTATTAGCATTCGAGTTGGATATACCAAACTGACGAGATCTAACAAGATCGAAACCGGTATTTGATTTCCAAACTTCGAATCTAATAAATGTTCAAACCTATTGGTCTGTGCATTAGAATGCTCGTCTTCTGGGAACTTTCCTAGAGAGCAACCGCTTCGCTAGGTGGTAGTGTTTCAACTGTTGGTAGTTCAGCTATCTATGATTCACTATACACGCCGCCTGGAGGAGGACTGCATGAATTTGTAGTCTAGGTTGCATACGACATTGTTGACGATGGCCATAGTTTCTCTATGGACCAATAGCTGCCAGTACTAAGACTCACACGCTTGACGTCTGTGAATTTTTTAGGACTTTCTTGTGGGAATATTTGTTAGCATTCGAGTTGGATATACCAAACTGACGAGATCTAACAAGATCGAAACCAGTATTTGGTTTCCAAACTTCGGATCTAATAAATGTTCAAACCTATTGGTCTGTGCATTATAGAATCCTTGTCTTCTGGGAACTCTCCTAGAGAGCAACCGCTTCGCTAGGTGGCAGTGTTTCAACTGTTGGTAGTTCAGCTACTTATGATTCACTATACACGCCTGGAGGGCTGCATGAATTTGTAGTCTAGGTTGCATTCTTCTTGCATACGACATTGTTGGCGATGGTCATAGTTTCTCTATGGACCAATAGGTGGTAGTACTAAAAAGTCACTCGCTCGACGCCTGTGAATGTTTTAGTACTTACTTGTCGGAACATTTATTAGCATTCGAGTTGGATATACCAAACTGACGAGATCTAACAAGATCGAAACCGGTATTTGGTTTCGAAACTTCGAATCTAATAAATGTTCAAACCTATGGGCCTGTGCATTAGAATCCTTGTCTTTTGGGAACTTTCCTAGAGAGCAACCGCGCTTCGCTTGGTGGCAGTGTTTCAACTGTTGGTAGTTCAGCTACCTATGATTCACTATACACGCCGCCTGGAGAACTGCGTGAATTTGCAGTTTAGGTTGTATTCTACTTGCATACGACATTGTTGACGATGGCCATAGTTTCTCTATGGACCAATAGGTGACGGTAGTACTAGGAAGTCACACGCTTGACGTCCGTGAATTCTTTAGTACTTACTTGTCGGAAAATTTGTTAGCATTCAAGTTGGATATACCAAACTGACGAGATCTAACAAGATCGAAACCGGTATTTGGTTTCCAAACTTCGACCCTAATAGGGATGTCGATTCCTTTTTAAAATAATCAATTTTTCGACCGATTCAAATCCTGAACAAAAGTATCCATTTCCGATAAAATTGGGGGCTCAAAGATCGATTTCCTATTAATCGCCTTGTTGATGAATTTTTAAAACATTTCTAATATAAGAAAAATTGAACGATAATGATAAATTAGCGTAGTTTAATTTTGAAAGTTTTTTCTTGGATTTTAAACACTAAACTAAATTTCGAGAATAAGTCGCTCTATAATAAGCACACTTTATGGTTAAATTAGGCAGACGACAGTTACGTCCCACCTCTCCTCTTTCCCAACAATCTTGACAGTTGGTAGTAGGGTGCGACCATAGCACAATGGACCCGGAAAAGGTGGCCTAAGTGCTGGCCTAAACTTTAGGCAACCGACAACGAATCCAACCCAGAATCCAGTAGGGTGCGACCAATAATTGCTATTTTTAATTAGCAAATTTAGGTCTGTTTCTTAGAAATTTTAAGAGTAAAATTGAAATTTGAAAAAAAAGGTCGAAATTTCGACCTTATACGCTCGAAATTCCAAGAAAAAGTTCGAAATTTGAGAAAAAAAGTCGAGATTTGTAAAAAAAAAGTCAAAATTTTGAGTTTAAAGTCGAAATATCGAGAAAAATGTCGAAATTTCGATGTCAGGGTCAAAATTCCAAAAAAAAGGTTATATTTGAGAAAAATATCAAAAAATTGAGAAAAAAAAACCAAATTTCGAGAAAAAAGTCGGACTTTTCAGATTAAGGTTGAAATTTCGAGAAAAAAGTCAAAATTTGCGAACGTTGAAATTTCGAGAAAAAGTCGAAATTTGATAAAAATTGGAGATTTCGAGAAAAAAGTCGAAATTAGGAGAAAAAAGTCTAAATTTCGAAAAAAAAAGTTGAAATTTTGACGTTAAAGTCGAAATTTCGATTTTAAGGTCAAAATTTGGAGAAAAAAAGTCGAAATTTAAAAAAAAAAACGAAATTTCGCAAAAAAAGGTCAAAATTTCAAGAAAAAAGTCAAAATTTTGAGAAAAAAAGTCGAAATCGGAGAAAAAAGTCCAAATTTCGAGAAAAAAGTCGAAATTTCGAGAAAAAAGCCGATATTCCAGAAAAATATCAAAAATTGAGAAAAAAAAACCAAATTTCTAGAAAAAAAGTCGATGTTTTCAGATCAAGGTTAAAATTTCGAGAAAAAAGTCAAAATTTGCGAACGTCGAAATTTCGAAAAAAGTCGAAATTTGATAAAAACTGGAGATTTCGAGAAAAAAGTTGAAATTTTGAGAAAAAAAGTAGAAATTTCGAAAAGAAAGTCAAAATTTTGAGAAAAAAAGTCGAAATTTCGATAAAAAAGTCAAAATTTCCAGATAAATGTCGAAATTTCGATATTATGGTCAGAATTTGGGGAAAAAAGTTGAAATTTGAGAAAAAAACAAAATTTCGCGAAAAAGGTCGAAATTTCACGAAAAAAGGCGAAATTTTGAGAAAAAAAAGTCGAAATCTGAGAAAAAAGTCGAAATTTCGAAAAAAAAGTCGAAATTTCGAGAAAAAAGTCGAAATTTCGACTTAAAATCGAAGTTTGGGAAAAGAGTCGGAATTTCTAAAAATAACATTTTGTTTAATCGATGTATTTTTTACGCCTTTGTAACATTTCGAAAAAGTTGAAATTTTCAGAACAAAGTCGAAATAATTTCCAGAAAAAAAGTCGAATTTTGAGAAAAAAAGTCGAAATTTGAGAAAAAAGTCGAAATTTCGAGAAAAAAGTCGAAATTTCTACAAATAATATTTTTTTTAATCGATTTCCTTTCTGCGCCTTTGTAACATATCGAAAAAGTTCAAATTTTTAGAAAAAAGTCGAAATGTCCAGAAAAAAGTCGAGATTTCAAGAAAAAAGTCGAAATCTCGAGAAAAAATGGAAATTTGCGAGAAAAATCGAAATTTCGAGAAAAAGAGTCGAAATTTTGATATTTAGGTTAAAAGTGAGTTCAAAGTCGAAATATCGAGAAAAATTTCGAAACTTCGATATTAAGGTCAAAATTTCTAGAAAAAAGTCGAAATTTGAGAATCAAAAAGCGAAGTTTCGAGAACAATTACGAAATTTCGAGAAAAAATCGAAATTTGAGGAAAAAGTAAATATTTCGAGAAAAAAGTCGAAATTTCTAAAAATAATATTTTTTTAAATCGATTTCCTTTCTGCGCCTTTGTAACATATCGAAAAAGTTCAAATTTTCAAAAAAAAGTCGAAATATCCAGAGAAAAGTCGAGGTTTCGGAAAAAAAGTCGAAATTTCGAGAAAAAAAATCGAAATTTGAGAAAAAAGTAGATATTTTGGAAAAAAAGTCGAAATTTTAAGAAAAAAAGTCGTAATTTGAAAAAAAAAGTCGAAGTTTCGACGAAAAAGTCGAAATTTCTAAAAATTATATTTTTTTAAATCGATTTTCATTCTGCGTCTTTGCAACATATCGAAAAAGTTCAAATTTTCAGAAAAAAGTCGAAATGTCCAGAGAAAAGTCGAGATTTCGAGAAAAAAGCCGAAATTTTGAGAAAAAAATCGAAATTTGTGAGAAAAGTCGAAATTTCGAAAAAAAAGTCGAAATTTGAGAAACAAAAAGCAAAGTTTCGAAAAAAATTTTGAAATTGCGATATTAAGGTCAAAATTTCTAGAAAAAGGTCGAAATTTGAGAAACAAAAAGCGAAGTTTCGAGAAAAGTTTCGAAATTTCGAGAAAAAATCAAAATTTGAGAAAAAAATAAATACTTTGGGAAAAAAGTCGAAATTTTAAGAAAAAAAAGTCGAAATTTTAAGAAAAAAAGTCGAAATTTCTAAAAATTATATATTTTTAAATCGATTTCCATTCTGCGTCTTTGTAACATATCGAAAAAGTTCAAATTTTCAGAAAAAAGTCGAAATGTCCAGAGAAAAGTCGAGATTTCAAGACAAAAGTCGAAATTTCGAGAAAAAAATCGAACTTTGCAAGAAAAGTCGAAATTTCAACAAAAAAAGTTGAAATTTGAGAAGGAAAAAGCGAAGTTTCGAAAAAAATTTGGAGAAAAATTTCGAAATTTCGATATTAAGGTCAAAATTTCGAGAAAAAGGTCGAAATTTGAGAAACAAAAAGCGAGGCTTCGGGAAAACTTTCGAAATTTCGAGAAAAAATCGAAATTTGAGAAAAAAGTAAATATTTCGAGAAAAAAGCCGAAATTTCGAGAAAAAAGTCGAAATTTCTAAAAATAATATTTTTTTAAATCGAGTTTCTTTCTGCGCCTTTGTAACATATCGAAAAAGTTTACATTTTCAGAAAAAAGTTGAAATATCCAGAAAAAAGTCGAGATTTGGAGAAAAAAATCGAAATTTGCGAGAAAAGTCGAAATTTTGATATTAAGGTTAAAAGTGAATTCAAAGTCGAAATATCGGGAAAAATTTCGAATTTTAGGTCGACATTTCGAGAAAAAAGTCGAAATTTGAGAAACAAAAAGCGAAGTTTCGAGAAAAAATCGAAATTTGAGGAAAAAGTAAATATTTTGAGAAAAAATCGAAATTTGAGGGAAAAGTAAATATTTCGAGAAAAAAGTCGAAATTTGGAGAAAAAAAAGTCAAAATTTGGAGAAAAAAAAGTCGAAATTTGAGAAAAAAGTCGAAAATTCGAGAAAAAAGTCGAAATTTCGAGCTTAAAATCGAAATTTGAGAAAAAAAAGTCCAAATTTCTAAAAATAATATTTTTTGAAATCGATCTCCTTTCTGTGCCTTTGTAACGTTTCGAAAAAGTTCAAATTTTTAGAAAAAAAGTCGAAATGTCCAGAAAAAAGTCGAAATTTTGAGAAAAGGGTCGAAATTTGAGAAAAAAAATCAAAACCTGAAGTAGAAGTCGAAGTGTGGGAAAAAAGTCGAAATTTTTAAAAATAACATTTGTTTTTAATCGATGTCCTTTCTACGCCTTCGTAACATTTTGTTAAATTTAGCCAATAGTTGATAGTACTAAGAGTCACTCGCTTGATGCCTGTGAATGTTTTAGTACTTACTTGTCGGAACATTTGTTAGCATTCGAGTTGGATATATCAAACTGACGAGATCTAACAAGATCGAAACCGGTATTTCGTTTCCCAACTTCGAATCTAATAAATGTTCAAACCTATTGGTCTGTGCATTATATAATCCTTGTCTTCTGGGAACTCTCCTAGAGAGCAACCGCTTCGCTAGGTGGCAGTGTTTCCAACTGTTGGTAGTTCAGCTACCTATGATTCCACTATACACGCCGCCTGGAGAACTGCATGAATTTGTAGTCTAGATTGCATTCTTCTTGTACAGATTTAGAAATTGAAATTTTTACTTTTTTCTAGAAATTTCGACTCTAAACTCCAAATTTCGACTTTTTTTCGACATATGACGAAGTATATCCTGTAGGGAGACCAAATTGTTGCACCTATTTTAATTTTTAACATACCTCTAACGTTTTTCTGTCAAATAGCGCGTGCAACGTATATCTCTTGGAATAATTGTGTAGAGCGGCTAAAGCCTCAATTCCTTCTTCTACGTTACCAACTTCTTCAAATACGGCATTCGTCAAGTTTTCTACCACAATTTCTATATCCTTCATACCAGCTCGAAATCTCAAAATTTCATCATACCACTCAGCATTTTGTACATTTAAGATCGTTTCGCTACTCTGAAAAGTATTTTAATGAAAATTGGGGAGCTTTACCATGGAAGGGGAACTATCACGTTTTCCCGTTTACCCTGATCTTGGAAACGTTTCTTTAAAATGATTTCTGTCTTTTAAAACAAGCTACAGCATATACAGGATGTTACAAAAGTCCGGGCCGCTACTTCAGGAGCATATTCTACACATTAAAATATGAAAAATGTTGAAATACATTTTTTTCTTTAAATTGCCTCCTAACGGAGATATGACCATTTAAAGATGGCGCCCCTAAAGTGGTTTTTTTACTACAAAAAGTTAACGGTTAGTAGCAAAGTCATGAAATTGGGCAAGCAGTTAAAGAATTGGATTAGGCATATTCTCATGTAACATATTTTTTAAATAAGCAGTAGCGTGGTGTGTAGGAGGTTGCCCGCGATTATTTTTTGCCGTAACTTTTTTGTATTGCAATATTTTGACACAAAAGTGCCATAATCGTAAAAAGCAACATTTTTTTATACAAAAAAGGTACTCTTTCTCAAAGTCGCTAAAAGTAACCGTTTCCGAGAAAAAGGCGTTTAAATAATCCTATCCCGTCTTCGAAATTCTAACTAATTTGTATAAGAAAAAATAAGTTGGTCATGCAAACTGATCGTAAAGAAAACAATTGTACTTGACAATATCTGCCAGAGATTGACGTTGTGTCACTGATAAAATTTGGTCGTAAGCTGTAAACTTTAGCAGTTTTTGTTGTCAATAGTAAGTGTAGTACTTTTTTAACTTTTCATTATTTTGATAAAATGGACTATTCAAATCAAGAAATGGCCGATATGCATTTAATGTACGGGCTTGCAAATTGTAATCGTGCTGAAGCAAGACGGCTTTATGCTGAACGTTTTCCTAATAGACACCTACCAGGAGAAAAATTGTTCCAGAAAATTCATGCTCGTTTATGTGAAACAGGAAATTTTGTTTTCAAAGGCGAACGTGTTGGAAGACCAAACGCAGAAGTTGCTAATTTAGAGGAGCGTGTGCTTCAGCGAGTTGAAGAAGATCCATGTGTCAGCACTAGACAACTTGCTTTAGCCGAAGGAGTAAATCACGTAACTATTTGGCGAATTTTGAAATTTTATCAATTTTACCCCTATCATTTTCAAAGAGTGCAAGAGTTACTTGCTGCTGATTATCCTCCAAGAATAGAATTTTGCAACTGGCTATTGCATAAGATCGCTGAAAATGAGAACTTTCCATCGCTCATATTATTTACGGACGAAGCGGGTTTTACCAGAAACGGGATACTTAACTTTCACAACATGCATCAGTGGCAAGTTGAAAATCCCAATGCAGTTATTCAGTCGAGACATCAGCAACATTTTTCACTTAACATTTGGGGAGGCATAATAGGGGACTCTATAATTGGACCGTTATTTTTACCTCATAGGTTAACAGGAGCATCATATAGACATTTTTTGCAAACAGAGTTACCCGTGTTACTTGAAAATGTTCCACTCATAACAAGACAGCGAATGTGGATAATGCACGATGGGGCACCTGCCCATTTTAGTGCAGTTGCTAGGGAATTTTTGAATAACAACTATCATCAACGATGGATAGGTCGAGGAGGTCCGATACCATGGCCAGCTAGGTCTCCTGACCTCAACCCACTCGATTTCTACTTATGGGGACATCTAAAGCAGATCGTCTACTCCACACCAGTTGACAATATCAATGATCTTCGTGAACGAATTGAAAATGGGTTCAACCAGATTCACAATACACCAGGCATTTGCGAAAGAGTAAGGAGTTCCCTTAGAAGACGAGCCGAGCAATGTATTACTGCAGGGGGCAGTAATTTCGAACACTTGCTTTGATTTTTTTTTTCTTAATTTTGTACTATTTTTATATGAATGCAGTTAGTAGTGGATAAATTAGAAATTTGCAAAACGAATTCTAATAAATGCAACAATTTTGTTTAAACGCTTTTTTCTCGAAAACGGTTACTTTTAGCGACTTTGAGAAAGAGTACCTTTTTTGTATAAAAAATATTGCTTTCTACGATTATGGCACTTTTGTGTCGAAATATTGCAATACAAAAAAGTTACGGCAAAAAATAATCGCGGCCAACCCCCTACACACCACGCTACTGCTTATTTAAAAAATATGTTACATGAGAATATGCCTAATCCAATTCTTTAACTGCTTGCCCGATTTCATGACTTTGCTACTAACCGTTAACTTTTTGTAGTAAAAAAACCACTTTAGGGGCGCCATCTTTAAATGGTCATATCTCCGTTAGGAGGCAATTTAAAGAAAAAAATGTATTTCAACATTTTTCATATTTTAATGTGTAGAATATGCTCCTGAAGTAGCGGCCCGGACTTTTGTAACACCCTGTATAGTTGTGATAAATAAAACGAACTGAAGGTACATGAACTCTCAAGAACATTTTTTTGTAAATTGGGGGTAGTGGAACATGTTCAAAAACTTTGGACAAGAAGTTATTAGTTTCTTAGAAAATTTAATGACTTACAGCCTCCACTGAACTTAAAGAACTTTCGAACATTTGTTCGATTTTGGCGGCCCAACTTTCAAACTCTAAACCACGGGCGCCACCAAAGGTTGGTCTTGGGATATATTCGGTTTCATCGTGTCTACCGTAAGTTATCATAGCTTCGCACACTTCAATCATATCCTTGCAGCGTTGTATCAAGGAATCGACATGATTAAAAATGGGTGCGGTTTGTAAACGCCACGGTTTGTCAGGGCGAAGCTTGGTATGGCTCTGTGATAACTGAAAGTAATACGTTAGCGATAACTGAAATTGATACCAAGTGGACTTACCAATACATAAGTTTTGATATAATTCGTTAGGCAATCGATACAAGTTTGGAAGCATTTAATAGCTTTCCTGGAATGTTTGTCTTGAAATACGATATCCAAATCGATGAATTGAGTGCAACGTAAAATAACTTGATTACTAATTGAGCGACAAAGCAAAGTGATTTTTTCACTGGTATTGTAATACGGACTATTTAGCCAAATGAATCGCACCAATTGCAGCATTTTTGTAATATGAGGTAGGAAATCGTTTGGATTGGTCAAATTGTCTAGATCGTTACACGGTTCTTGAAGAATGTTCAAGTATTCAATATTCGATTTTGACTCCTTCACACTCTCTTTTATGTCTTCTATTAGTTGTAAGAATTGCCGAACGTAAGTAGATTGTACGGCACTTAATATATCGCATACGTGCTTCAAATTTTTATTTTCCAGCTGAAACCCTAAGCCTTGAAGATTTTCGTCTGAAATGGTGAAGAATCCAATAAGAGGTAACAACAATAAGCTAATGGCTTGTTGTTTTAATCTAAACAATTAAGATACTGAGCAAAAAAGATGGCATGTTCAATCAAACTTAATGATTTGTAATTGTGCAATCAGTCCAAAGGATCAACGTGATTGTAGATTTCGTTACAATTACCAGATTAATGATGACACCAAAACTTACATCTATACTTCCAGAATTCAATTTCATCTAACAGGCACAAAAGATCATCGGGAGTATTCTGATCCTGATCCTGTATACCCACTCTCACTTGTTTCGTCCAGTACACAACAACACCTTCAAGTCTCTTCACCAGTTCTTTGTCTTTGCTTGCAACGTCGATGGGCGTATTGATGGCTTCACAAGGAATATAAAGTGCAGTTACACCAAGAAGTTTGTGATGTAAATCGGTCAGCTTTGCGAGAAACATGTGCAAGTTGTGACCAAAGTCATTTCTTATACCTCACACGTATTAAGGAAAATTACGAATTATGGGAGTAAAACCTTGAGAAAACTGACAAATGTCAGTGTAAAGATGTATTCCTTAAACATTTTTTTGTACAGTAAATCGTTGACAATTTATTAGTTCATTATTATTTTGCATCAAATAGAGTGTACAAGAAATGAACCTAAAATTTTGAATGTTACTTTATCATTTAATATTTGTCGTCGGTGTCGAATTTCATTTATTGGGGAAAAATTAAATATTTGAAATTAAATATGAATTAAAATGAATACAAGTATTTCGAAATAAAAATGGCACGTCTTCTCTTATTTCTGAAAACGTACCCAATGGTGGCAGACAAAACAAACATTCTCAGTGATTGCTTAACAAGGTCAAATTTTGGAAGAAGTTATCTTACTAATACTGGACTTACAAGCCTTCGTAATCATGTTAAAGGTCCCACCTACATAAATACAGTAATTAAATAACTGCAATATTTGACCCATAAAAATTATAACAGCTAACTGATTTGTTTATTAAAATTAGCTGATTACTTTATGATTGTGATTACTTTATGATTGTGATTACTTTATGATTGTGATTACTTTATGATTATTAGGATTACTTTATGATATCATTTTTTTAAAGAAGGATACTATCAGGCCAATAATCAGTATTGAAAAATACTGGGGCATAAACGGTTTCAAGCACTTTTAAAATATTTCCTTCGATGTAATGATCCGCGGTACCAAATATTATAGTTTCGTGGAAATTCTGCGGAGTAAACACATGTTTTGGGGGCCTTATAAAATATGTAAGATCTTCTACAACGTCTTCCGGTACACCCATAGTACACATCAACATCTGCTCAACGAAATATATCTGAAAAAACATTATTAATTGCAGCTTACATCCCAATCTTAAAACACTAATAATTTTCTTCAAAAGAAACATCTTTGCTTCAAAAGAAACATCTTATACTTTATCTCAACATCAGAGGTAGTATTTAATTCTTCATTAAATACCGTTACCTGTAGCTAAACTGTATGTGTTTTATCAGAAACACAATGAAAAACGATTTCAACAAATTTATTATTCATTGAATCTTTTTTTTTTAATTTAATTTACTCGCAAAGGACAACCCCATTATGCTTTCAAAGTACTGCGAGTAGGATGCGGAAACAAGGATAGATGGCGATAGACTACCTTCTTAAACAAGGATAGGTTGTAATTTTTGGGGAAAATTCCTTTCGGTAACAAGTTTCATAACTTGGAAGTTCTATAGAAAAAAGAGTCTCCCTAGACAGAAGTCCCCACTCTAACAAGCTGGACAGGAATTTGCTGTCTCCGACTGCCTTTTATGTCTCAAGAATCTTGCCCTTGGGGGGATCAATCCTATTAGTTCCTGCGACCATCTTCCACGATAGTACTTGTAGAAAAGAGACAAGTCACCAACCATACGCCTGTGCTCTAGTGTTTCGAGAGAATCGGTCAGACTTTCGTCATCAATTAGACGAATCGTTCTTTTTTGAATTGAATCTAAGAGAGCTACAGTGTATTTTGACACCGAACTCCAAACATGAGAACACTATTGACTAGTGTTGACCTAACTTGAGCTTTGTGTGTGAGCAGCTGATAGCTGAAGTATTTTTTAACTCTAAAAAGAAAGCCTAGCTTCTGAGAGGAGGCCTTGGCAATGGCGCACACATGATCGTCCCAAGAGAAGTTAGAGCTCGCATCCACTCCTAGGATAAATAGAGTAGATCCCATCGGAAGGATTTTAGCGTCCATTAGTATGTTTGTTGCATTATCCCTCGATGTTTTCTTAGAGAAAACCGCGGCCTGAGTTTTTGAAGCATTGAAGTCAACCAAATTGTTCTTACCCCATTCCAGAATAATCTCGAGATCCCGATTAATCGTCTATATATGTTGTTCCCTTAGTTGATTTGAAGCAGCGATAGATAATGGTTTGTCGGAGAAAAAGGATAACACAAGGTTACTATAATCTGCGTAGCTGTATATAGGACTGGAAGTTGAAGCTAAGAGATTGTTTAGGTGTAACAGAAATAGAGTAGGACACAGAACAGACCCCTGAGGCACCCCTGCGCTAATCGCAAATGTCTCGGATGAGATGCCATCGACGACGACCTGAAGAAATCTGTCAACGAAAAAATTGGATATCATCTGTTATGGTAATTTGAAAAATCAATGTAATATATTACAAGTACAAGTAGGTTTGAACACAGACATCCCAGTATAGTTAAAATGTGCATCTCATGATAGTGCCCCTTAGATTTGCACCAAAAAAATTTTCGTTTCGAAAAAAAAAATATTGGAGCTTACTCTGTATATTAACTATATACACGAATGAATCGAAAAGAAATACGGGCACTGAACCAGGAATCTTCTCGGAAGACCTGAACCTAAATGTAAGTATTAAGTTAGATAAATACTCAATAATCTTTCAAGCGAAGATGTTGGGAATTTTATATAGCGCCGAACAAATGACGCAACTGAACATTACAGGAAAATATATCCAAACAAAGACGGACAGTCAGGCAGCCCTTAAGGCCCTGAGGAATATGAAAACAAACTCAGTGATGGTATGAAACTACCACCTAGCTTTAGAACGTCTATCCCAATTGATCTAATATGGATCAAAGGACGTTCTGGAAAAGAGGGAAACGAACGCGCTGCCAAACTGGCGACGAAGGGTTCGAAAGGACAATTCGTTGGACCAGAAGCCCTGACGAGATCAACCGTAAGATCCCTACTTAACGAAAAAATTTATCGCAAACACAAAGCCATATGGGCATCAATAACGACAAACTCACGCATTCAGTAGAATGCCGTGCAGGGAAAGGGCAAAAATATGCCTACAACTTCCAAAGAATAACCCAGGGCTTCGAACCGTTATTATTTTCGTTCCGGTTTTCGCTTTTGGTTCCGAAAAAAATATTATATCGGTTTAATTCCGGTTTTCGTTCCGACAAAAATAACGGGTTTTTCCGGTTTCTGTTTTCGGTTCACCTCCGAGTGACTAATTTTTAATTTTTTATTTAAAAGAAAGAAAATATTTCAAGTAATCTCGAAACAAAAGTTCGAATTTCAAATAAATAAACCCTGAAATTTAGGAAATAATTCAAGTTGAAATTTTGAGTATAAAGTCATTTTTTTTAGAAAATGCAGAAATTGTAAGTTTGTAATCTAGTTTTTAGAATAAATAGAATAAAAAATATTATTATGATTGAAGTGATGACAAAAAAAAGATGAATCAGAGCAAACATCTTTCAAGATAAAACCTATGATCATTATGTATTACAAAATATTGAGTTTAAACAATTTGAAACACAGAACTTGTCCCCTGAAACCAAGAAAAATTAAAAAACACAACAAAGGTTGCTCTTTAGAGCAACCTTTGTTGTGTTTTTTAATTTTTCTTGGTTTCAGGGGACAAGTTCTGTGTTTCAATTTTTGAAGATAACCAAGGACCAGTCCGTTCCATCAAATTTAAACAATTTAGAAATCTTAAAACTTATGAAGTTTAAGTTATGTTTAGAAAATAATATATAAAACAGAGTTATTATTGCTAAAAAATTTAATTTGAAGTAAAATTTTCAGAAAAAAATAGCAATTGCAAAATTTTGCAAAAAATTGATGATTAAAACAAAGTATTAATTTGCAAAATTTCGACTTATACTAGAGATTTTAAGATTAGAGAAAATACTCGTACAATCCAGTTAAAAGTCAAATTAAAATGGAAAAAAATATTACATTAATTTCGAGGTTTTTTTCAAATTTTGACTACTTTCTTAAAAGTATAAGTTAAACCTTGATATTGTAAGTTAAATTTTGACTCCTTTTTAATTTCCTGTTTTAATTCGACATTCTAAGGAAAACATTCAAATTTAAGGGAAATAATTTCACAGTTTTAGAAAGAAATCTAAATTTCAATTCAATCAAAGATCCAAGTTCGAAAAAACAAACTAAATTCATAAATAAAAATATCCCAAGATTTTATCTTTTCAACATTCGATTCAAGATTTAGTGTAAACATAAAAAAGTCATAATGTTTGGGAAACGACTACATTTCGTGTTTCAAATCGAAATTTTAGAAAAAAAACCCAAAAATTGCAATTTGTATATCAAATTTTAAGACAAATGTAATAAACATTTAAAAAAAAGATCAAATATATTTAAGAAAAGTTGTATCCAAATTCTGAATTCATTTTAAGCATTTTAAAGTTTTCATGAAATTTGAAGAAGACATTTTCAGGTTCTTTTCGAAATTTTATTATATTCTTAAGATCAAAAGTTTAAATTAGAAATTTTAATTTTTTAAGATAAAAGTAGCCTAAATTTAAAGAGAAAAATATCAACATTTTTTTGAAATAGTCTATATTTTGATTAAATAACGTTTGTCAAAATTTAAACTTTAATATTCTTCATGGTAGACCCTTATTGACCGGAAATATTATGTTTTTTTCAATTTATTTAACATTTCTTCGGCCCAGTTTGGAAATATTTAAATTTTTTTTATGGTTTGTTGACAATTTTCTAAAAAAAAAAAATTGTCAACAAACCATAAAAAAAAAAAATTTAAATATTTCCAAACTGGGCCGAAGAAATGTTAAATAAATTGAAAAAAACTTAAACTTTAATGACCAATGAGATTTCCATTTTTTTAGAAACTGTGATTTTTTAAGCAAATGTTGAGAATTCCAAATTTCATCAACAGAGTTAGCACTTTTAATTGATAAAAATTTTTAATAAACTTTTAGGTTTTTTCTTTCTTTTTTCTCGAAATGTGGCGATCAAAAATTTAAATATTTCCAAACTGGGTCGCAGAAATGTTACAATAAAATTAATAAACATGACGACTAAAGTCAGAAATTCAATATACAAATTAAAATAGCGAATTTATATTCGAAATTTCCTGATTAAAGTCAAATTACGTAACTAATGAAGACCAAAATTTAGCTATTAAGTGGTTGAAATTTTTTCATCAAGGAGAAAAATTTAAAAAAAAAATTTTTGAAGCTTTGACCTCGGAAGATCAAATCAAAAAATTTCAACTTCAAATATATTTGGGTTCTAACTCAAAATTTCATGAAAACCCGAGTGTTTTAAATAAAAGTGGCAATAAAGTCAATATTTTGATTCTAAAGTTGAAATTTTCGGAAAAATGTAAAAATTTAAATTTTAAGTTGAACATTTTGACAGAAAACTCGAAATTTGAACAAAAACCACAGATTTTAAGGAAGTTCTGGTATTTTCGATTTTGAAAATTTGAAGTTATTAACGCCGTGGGTAAAATGCAAATTTATAAAACAATTCGTTTTACCCCAAAACTTCGAAAAAAACTAAGATTTGCTAGAAATTTCGTATTAAAATAA
Organism: Dastarcus helophoroides; assembly: GCA_028583605.1. Taxonomy (NCBI): domain Eukaryota; kingdom Metazoa; phylum Arthropoda; class Insecta; order Coleoptera; family Bothrideridae; genus Dastarcus; species Dastarcus helophoroides. The sequence goes on along the minus strand of CM053327.1, from coordinate 45,231,122 downwards.
AAACATTATTTATTTAAAAAAAATCAAAATTCCGACTTTAAACTTGACATTTATAAACTCGAAAGTTTATAGTAAAAAAATTATAAATGTCTAGTTTTTTTCTAAAATATTCGAATTTTTTCTCCTAATTTCCCATTAACTGAAATAAATTTTTATTAATTTTAAGCTTCTCTAAACATTTAAACTTTTTTTCTCATAGTAAAGTGGTTAGGTTTAAAATTTTAAGGTTAAAACTGTATTTCGAGGAAAAAAGTCACAATTTCCAAAAAAGTTCCGTTCACTAAAGAAAAACATTTCTCAAAAATTTCAATTTTAAGTTTTAGCTATTTCAACGAATTTTTTACTTTCATCTCAAAATGCGAAAATAAGGCCGAAATTTTAAGACTTTCTTTGGCGAATTATTTCTGAAAATTGTGGATTCAAACTTGAACCTTATTATTTTTCAAAATTTTCGATGTAAAACTCGAAACCTACACTCTTTTTTAGAGATTTTGACTTTTAATCTTTAAATGTTATTTTAATCCCAAAGTTCTCATTTTTTATCGAAATTTCGATTTTAAACTCAAAATTTAGACCATTTTCTCGAAATTTCGCGTTAGAACTAAATTTTTGTGAATAACTTTTAGTTTTTTATTTCAAAATTTTGATATTTTCTCAACATTTTGTGTTTAAATTTTAGAATTGTAAATTCGAGAGGAGTTTTGTTATAAGAGTTTATCTTTTCAATGTTTTACATAAAATTTTTAATTGAAATTTGAAAATTGTACTTTTTAAAATCCCACATATTTTACAGATTTTCTTTTTAAACTCTCTTATGATAATTTCGAGTCTTAAACTTGAAGTTTGAAAACTAAATTTTTTTAAATAAATTTATTTCGAATAATTTCTAGAATTTTTGACTTTTGGGTTAAACTTTTTACGCTAGGACTAGATTTTAAAAATTTTTTTTCGATTTCAAAATTGAAATTTCAATTTTTTTACAGAGCGTTTGACTTCATTTTGAAGACATGAGTTTATTAAACAAAATGGGATACCTTTTTCCTTCATAGTCAACGCGAGTCACATCAAAAGTTACTGCAAACTTAATGTGACTCAGAAACTATGGATCAGGCACCAATGTTTTATAACAATTGAAACAATGGAAAAAAATTGAAAATGTAAACCCGGAATTTTGAGAAAAAAGGTGAAATTAAGGAAAATATTCCAAATTTATTTTACAAAAATTCTACATATTTTTGATTTAAATGCTGGCGATAAACGTTGAAATATTTATAAATAAACATCAATATTTCTAGAAAAATTCAACATTTTAAATTTAAAGCCGACATTTATGGGACAAAATAAAAATAAGTTCAAATTTGAAATTTTAATAAAAAAAAGTCGAAGTTTTAAAAAAACCGGCGAACAACACAATAATAATAGTCAAGCAAAATATTGGGTTGAAATTTGAGACTATTAATGTAAAATTGACATTAAAGGGGAGAGGGTTTGTTAACTGTGTGTGAATCTGCACTGAACCGAAATAAATCGATATTTTCTTTTCGGTTCCGGTTTTCGTTCCGACACAAATAACGGGTTTTTCTCGAAATATTTACTTTTTCCTCAAATTTCGATTTTTTTCTCGAAATTTCTAAATTTTTCTCGAAACTTCGCTTTTCGTTTCTTAAATTTCGACCTTTTTCTCGAAATTTTGACCTTAATATCGAAATTTCGAAATTTTTCTAGATATTTCGACTTTCAACTCATTTTTAACCTTAATATGGAAATTTCGACTTTTTTTCTCGAAATTTCGACTTTTCTCGCAAATTTCGATTTTTTTCTCGAAATCTCGACTTTTTTCTAGACATTTCGACTTTTTTCTGAAAATTTGAACTTTTTCAATATATTACAAACGCACAGAAAGAAAATCGATTTAAAAAAATATTATTTTTAGAAATTTCGACTTTTTTCTCGAAATTTCGACTTTTTTCCCAAACTTCAACTTTTTTTCTTAAAATTTCGAGTTTTTTTCGAAAATATTAACTTTTTTCTTAAATTGTGATTTTTTCTCGAAATTTCGAAATTTTTCTCGAAAGTTCGCTTTTTGTTTCTCAAATTTGGACTTTTTTCTCGAAATTTTGACCTTAATATCGAAATTTCGAAATTTTTCTCGATATTTCGACTTTGAACTCACTTTTAACCTTAATATCAAAATTTCGACTTTTTTGTTCGAAATTTCGACTTTTCTCGCAAATTTCGATTTTTTTTTCGAAATTTCGAATTTTTTCTCGAAATCTCGACTTTTTTCTAGACATTTCGACTTTTTTCTGAAAATTTGAACTTTTTCAATATGTTACAAAGGCCCAGAAAGGAAATCGATTTAAGAAAATATTATTTTTAGAAATTTCGACTTTTTTCTCGAAATTTCGACTTTTTTCTCAAATTTCGACTTTTTCTCTCAAAATTTCGAGTTTTTTCCCAAAATATTTACTTTTTTCTTAAAGAGATTTGGACACTGCCGATTAAACAAACACCTCCACAGAATGGGAATTATAAACAACTCGAGTTGCAGAGGGTGTTTAGAAGAAGATGAGAGTGTCGAGCAGGTGATGTGTCACTGCCCAGCACTAGCATCAATTAGAGGATCTACGCTGGAGGACTGCTGATCTAGTGTGGCTAGTTTGAGAGAGGCGCATCCAAGGGATGTTCTTCAGTTTCTCAACAAGGTTGGGTGGCTGATTGAATAACCAAGGACATCTCAATCACGGGGATAGACAATGGGCCCGGAAAGGGTGGCCAAAGTGCTGGCCTAAACTTTAGGCAACCCACAACGAATCCAGAATCCAGAAAAATCCAGATCTGTATATTAAATTCTAATAAATAACTCGCAAAATTACCGTCATTAGTCTGTAGGCATTATTCATGAAAAATTCTCCTATTACAGCTTCACATTCTTCGGTCCAATCACTTGGCCTCAAGTCATAGAGAGTGGTCAAATCCTTTACGTATCCAATTAGCTTCGAGAGTTCTTCAGGTTCATACTCAATACGTTCTGGTTCTAGCTCTTCAGCTTCATCGAACTTAACCAATTTGTCTGAAATATTTCATTGCTAATTCTACAAATTTTTCAGTAAAGAATGATCAACATTATCGGTGGAACTGACTTGTCCTTGGTTTTTTTTTAAATTGAAGAATTGAATGGAAAACAGAAAAAAGAATTGAAACTCTGGTTTTAGGGGACAAGATTTCTATATCAATCTTTGATCAAAATGCGATAATTCAAATTTTGGGATAGGATTTATCAAGTAGTTGCTACTTTATCTACTACTTAGTTTCCAAGTAACCAAATTCAGTTTTTGTTTTGTTTATTTTAGAAGAACAGGCCCTTTTGGGCTTTCTACTTTTAATAATGCGTTATTTATTATTTTCAATATTTACAAACCCCTTAACTAAGTTTTATAAAAAGATAAGTTCATCATGTAAACGTTAGCACTGGATTTTTAAGTAGGATTTCCCCCCAGTAATATTTGAAACTAATCGATGGATGTATTTCAGTATGTACATAACGTTGTTCCATTTTATGGTGTTTTATTTATACTTATATTTAATTTTAAGGTAAGTTTTTAAATTTAAATTTGTCACTTAACTGTCAAAATAATTTTATCAATTTCAGTTTCAAACGAGTAGAATAATAGATTATAAAGGACTTACCCTCTGCCTTCTCCTCCACAGAGAAGAGGGAGTCTACTTCTTCTCCCTCAACCGATTGGCTATCCGGCTCCGGGGGAGAAGACATCTTTATAAAAAATTGTATATAAAATTGTTTTTTTAAAATAAACAAAACAAAAATACGCCTTATTTGATTACTATGTGCCTAGCAACTAGCCATTGGTTGCTATTAAATTTATAGAAAAGTATGGATATTCTCGCCTTCCGTTTTTTCCAACAATTCTTAAAAAAATTGATATTGAATCTTGTCCTCTGATACCAACAAAAATTAAAAAATACAACAGTCCCTCTTTGTAATCTTGGTTTCAGGGGACAAGATTTGTGTGTCAATTTCTGAAGATAACCAAGGACCAGTCCCTTCTATCTAAAGAAAAAACAATTAAGATATATCAGTATTTGTACCAAATGTTCCAGTGTTTGTTTTTTATAGTTCTTTAATAGAATAATAGTGATATTAACCAACTAAAACAACTAATAAGCTTGACAAAAGATCTACATTTTTTGAGCAATAGAACGTATTTCATCATCACGTCGCAGTTTAGAAGCACTAGAAAGGATTTAGTCTCTAAGAGGGTGAAAATGGGTTATTAAATTTTACACAGCAAATAAAACAAATAGTTGCATTTAACGTTGTCTACAGTATAGATACTTGGTCTTACAAGGTTGTTGTCTATCTTCATTTTATCTATTGTAACGAAATGTAAATTGTAGAATTTAGTGCCTAAGAAAAATTTCTAGAAAGATCTTCGCCATGCACCCGAAAAGATTGGAAAGTCTAATTGTTCCTGAAATGTTATCACATTTCAGGAACCCTTAGACTTTCCTCAAATGTTAAGAATTAAGTTTTGGGTAACTTGTAACTTGCTCTGGATATACCCTCCTTTTTACCTCGGGTGTTTTCAATATTTTTCTTCCCCGGCCGATATTTTTATTTTAAAACATCAAAACCCTTAAAGTTGTGAGTGATGTTATGTACTATCAACGTTTTTCGTTCTGCGCCACATTAAAGACTTTCAGTTTTACCCCCGCATGGCTACGCAGGTAAGAAATGCGATAGGGCAAAGTAAATACCTCTTCTCGCTTCTCTCTTCTCGCTTCCCTCTTCTCGCTTCCCTCTTCTCGCTTCTCTCTTCTCGCTTCTCTCTTCTCGCTTCTCTCTTCTCGCTTCTCTCTTCTCTTCCTGCTCTTCCTGCTCTTCCATTTCTTCCATTTCTTCTCCTTTCTCCTTTCTTCTTCCTTATTCCTTCATCCTTATTCCTTCATCCTTATTCCTTCATCCTTCTTCATCCTTCTTCATCCTTCATCATCATCCTTCTTCATCCTTCATCATCCTTCATCATCCTTCATCATCCTTCATCATCTTTCATCATCCTTCATCATCCTTCATCATCCTTCATCATCCTTCATCATCCTTCATCATCCTTCATCATCCTTCATCATCCTTCATCATCCTTCATCATCCTTCATCATCCTTCTTCATCCTTCTTCATCCTTCTTCATCCTTCTTCATCCTTCTTCATCCTTCTTCATCCTTCTTCATCCTTCTTCATCCTTCTTCATCCTTCTTCATCCTTCTTCATCCTTCTTCATCCTTAATCATCCTTAATCATCCTTAATCATCCTTAATCATCCTTAATCATCCTTAATCATCCTTCATCATCCTTCATCATCCTTCATCATCCTTAATCATCCTTCATCATCCTTCATCATCCTTCATCATCCTTCATCATCCTTCATCATCCTTCATCATCCTTCATCATCCTTCATCATCCTTCATCATCCTTCATCATCCTTCATCATCCTTCATCATCCTTAATCATCCTTAATCATCCTTAATCATCCTTCATCATCCTTCATCATCCTTCATCATCCTTCATCATCCTTCATCATCCTTCATCATCCTTCATCATCCTTCATCATCCTTCATCATCCTTCATCATCCTTCATCATCCTTCATCATCCTTCTTCATCCTTCTTCATCCTTCTTCATCCTTCATCATCCTTCATCATCCTTCATCATCCTTGATCCTTCATCCTTGATCCTTCATCCTTGATCCTTCATCCTTGATCCTTCATCCTTGATCCTTCATCCTTGATCCTTCATCCTTGATCCTTCATCCTTGATCCTTCATCCTTGATCCTTCATCCTTGATCCTTCATCCTTGATCCTTCATCCTTGATCCTTCATCCTTGATCCTTCATCCTTGATCCTTCATCCTTGATCCTTCATCCTTGATTCTTCATCCTTGATTCTTCATCCTTGATCCTTCATCCTTGATCCTTCATCCTTGATCCTTCATCCTTGATCCTTCATCCTTGATCCTTCATCCTTGATCCTTCATCCTTGATCCTTCATCCTTGATCCTTCATCCTTGATCCTTCATCCTTCATCCTTCATCCTTCATCCTTCATCCTTGATCCTTGATCCTTGATCCTTGATCCTTGATCCTTGATCCTTGATCCTTGATCCTTCATCCTTGATCCTTCATCCTTGATCCTTCATCCTTGATCCTTCATCCTTGATCCTTCATCCTTGATCCTTCATCCTTGATCCTTCATCCTTCATCCTTGATCCTTCATCCTTCATCCTTCATCCTTGATCCTTCATCCTTCATCCTTGATCCTTGATCCTTCATCCTTGATCCTTCATCCTTCATCCTTGATCCTTCATCCTTCATCCTTGATCCTTCATCCTTCATCATCCTTCATCATCCTTCATCATCCTTCATCATCCTTCATCATCCTTCATCATCCTTAATCATCCTTAATCATCCTTCATCATCCTTCATCATCCTTCATCATCCTTCATCCTTGATCCTTCATCCTTGATCCTTCATCCTTGATCCTTCATCCTTGATCCTTCATCCTTGATCCTTCATCCTTGATCCTTCATCCTTGATCCTTCATCCTTGATCCTTCATCCTTGATCCTTCATCCTTGATCCTTCATCCTTGATCCTTCATCCTTGATCCTTCATCCTTGATCCTTCATCCTTGATCCTTCATCCTTGATCCTTCATCCTTGATCCTTCATCCTTGATCCTTCATCCTTGATCCTTCATCCTTGATCCTTCATCCTTCATCCTTGATCCTTGATCCTTGATCCTTCATCCTTCATCCTTCATCCTTCATCCTTCATCCTTCATCCTTCATCCTTCATCCTTCATCCTTCATCCTTCATCCTTCATCCTTCATCCTTCATCCTTCATCCTTCATCCTTGATCCTTGATCCTTGATCCTTGATCCTTGATCCTTGATCCTTGATCCTTGATCCTTGATCCTTGATCCTTCATCCTTCATCCTTGATCCTTCATCCTTGATCCTTGATCCTTCATCCTTGATCCTTGATCCTTCATCCTTGATCCTTGATCCTTGATCCTTGATCCTTGATCCTTGATCCTTGATCCTTGATCCTTGATCCTTGATCCTTCATCCTTGATCCTTCATCCTTGATCCTTGATCCTTGATCCTTGATCCTTCATCCTTCATCCTTCATCCTTGATCCTTCATCCTTGATCCTCCTTGATCCTTGATCCTTGATCCTTGATCCTTCATCCTTCATCCTTCATCCTTCATCCTTCATCCTTCATCCTTCATCCTTCATCCTTCATCCTTCATCCTTCATCCTTCATCCTTCATCCTTCATCCTTCATCCTTGATCCTTGATCCTTGATCCTTGATCCTTGATCCTTGATCCTTGATCCTTGATCCTTGATCCTTGATCCTTGATCCTTGATCCTTGATCCTTGATCCTTGATCCTTGATCCTTGATCCTTGATCCTTGATCCTTGATCCTTGATCCTTGATCCTTGATCCTTGATCCTTGATCCTTGATCCTTGATCCTTGATCCTTGATCCTTGATCCTTGATCCTTGATCCTTGATCCTTGATCCTTGATCCTTGATCCTTGATCCTTGATCCTTCATCCTTCATCCTTCATCCTTCATCCTTCATCCTTCATCCTTCATCCTTCATCCTTCATCCTTCATCCTTCATCCTTCATCCTTCATCCTTCATCCTTCATCCTTCATCCTTCATCCTTGATCCTTGATCCTTGATCCTTGATCCTTGATCCTTGATCCTTGATCCTTGATCCTTGATCCTTGATCCTTGATCCTTGATCCTTGATCCTTGATCCTTGATCCTTGATCCTTGATCCTTGATCCTTGATCCTTGATCCTTGATCCTTCATCCTTCATCCTTCATCCTTCATCCTTCATCCTTGATCCTTGATCCTTGATCCTTGATCCTTCATCCTTCATCCTTCATCCTTCATCCTTCATCCTTCATCCTTCATCCTTCATCCTTCATCCTTCATCCTTCATCCTTCATCCTTCATCCTTCATCCTTCATCCTTCATCCTTCATCCCTCATCCCTCATCCCTCATCCTTCATCCTTCATCCTTCATCCTTCATCCTTCATCCTTCATCCTTCATCCTTCATCCTTCATCCTTCATCCTTCTTCCTTCTTCCTTCTTCCTTCTTCCTTCTTCCTTCTTCCTTCTTCCTCCTTCCTCCTTCCTCCTTCCTTCTTTCTTCTTTCTTCTTACTTCTTTCTTCTTACTTCTTTCTTCTTCTTTGTGTAAAATTTCATTCTTGCAAAGCAGGATTGAGCAAGACGTAGTCCACGGGCATTTTTCCGCGGCCGGCCTAAACTCTACTGTTTTACTAAAAAATTTTGGAAAAGAAAATGTCAAACAATTTCAGAAATTGAAATACAGAACTTGTCCCCTGTATTTCAAATTTTGAATATATACAAGGACCAATCCGTTTCGTTAAACAATTTGATGAAAAAAAAGAACATAAATTTCCACGATTCATGAAATATCTTGGACATGAGCGTAGCCAAGATTTTCTTTAAGGGGGGGAGGCAACAACAATCATTTTAAAAAACTCTTGGGTAAAAAAGAAGACCTTTTGGCTTAGTAATGTGTATTTTTACTCAAAAATTACAGAATTGGGGACATCGCATTTTTAAATCAGTCAACATTTTTAAAAAAGCCCAATCTTAAGAAAAAACCTTTTGGAGAACTTTAAGAAATGTCGAAATTTCGAAAAAGTGGAAATGTAAAAGAGACGAAATTTTAAAAAAGAAATTTTTGTAAAAATTGTAATTTCCATAATAAATCGAATGCAGATAAAAACATGCAACTTAAAAAAATAATGATTTCAGAATTTTTAGTTTATTTCAATTTTGTCATATTTTTGAAATTTTTCAAGAAATCTTTTTTTCAAAATTTCTTAAAAATATTCCTCTCGGACTCTTCAGATTTCTATTAAAATTTCGATCCAATTAAAAAAAAAATAAACAATTTTGTGAAAAAGTCTAAATCTTTGGAAAAAATTCCATTTTAAATAGAAATGTCCAGAAACAGATAAAATTGAATTCTGAGTTAAAAGTCAAAATTTTGAGAATAACATGAATTTTGGACAAGTTGAAATTATCGGGAATAACATTTTACAAAAATCAAAAGGCTTCGAAAAAAATTCAGGATTTTTGAAAATTACGTTACAAATTAAAAAAAAATCAGAGAAAACAAAGGCTTCGAAAAAAATTCAGGAATTTTGAAAATTACGTTACAAATTAAAAAAAAAATATTGAACTTTCTAGAAACATTCCAAATTTCCAAAAGAAGGTGTAATTTTAAAAAGAAAATTTAAAAAGTTGAAATGTTCAATAAATCATATTGAAAATAAAAACCTAACCTTTCTCAAAAACTAGAGAAATGTGCAAAATTCAGAAAAAAATCGAAATTTTCAGAGATCTAATTTTGTGAAAAGGCGCAATTTTCAAAAAAAGTTCAAGTCTGAGATAGAAAATTCGCAAAATTCAAAAACATTGTTCTCAAAATTTAAAATTCAGTAAAGATGTTTTTTTTTTGTTTTTTTCAATTTATTTAACATTTCTTCGGCCCAGTTTGGCAATATTTAAATTATGGTTTGTTGACAATTTTCTAAACAGTTTTTGAAATGCGACTACGTGATATTTAAATTTATTGAAAACGTCACTTCATGAAGAATTCAGTAAATATGTTGAATTTACAAGAAATCTTTTTCTTGAAATCCCCAAAATTATTTTTCGCCACAACAAAAAAGTGAACATTTTCAGAACCATAAAACCATTTGATTTAAAAGTCGTAGTTTATTGAAAAAGACAAATATTCAAGAAAATAACAAAATTTTGAAATAAATAAACCATTTTTGAAAAAGTCCAAAAAGTAGGATTTTAAAAACAAAATCGAAATCTGCAAAAGGACAGATGTCGAGAAACAGGCAAATTTTAGGTAAAAGACTATTTCAGAAAAATTTAAAATTTTGAAAAAAGACGAATTTATCAACAAAAAAATTGATTAAAATGTTAAATATCGGGTATGGAGATAAAAATCAAGATTTTCTGAAAAAGGCAAATTTTAGGAAACCAGTCAAAATTTCTAAAAAAAAATCAGAATCTGAAAGATCGAAAGTTTTGGTAAATGTTCAGAAAAATATCGGAATTTGAAAGCAGAATTCGAGAAAACTTTGAAATGGACAAAAAATTGTTCAAAGAAAGCCAAATTAAAAAAAAAAGTAAAAAAAAATAGTGGAAACCCCGAGAGAAGACGATTTTGTAAGAGAAATTTTGCAAAAAAGATCTATTTGATTTTGAGTTTTTCTCTGAAGATGACAGCTTGGCTGTCGAAACGCGTTAGAGCAACCTTTGTTGTGTTTTTTAATCTTTCTTGGTTTCAGGGGACAAGTTCTGTGTTTCAATTTTTTAAAAAAGGTCTAAATTTTAAGAAAAAGCACTCAATCTTAGTGAAACTTCAAAATTCAGAAAAAGAGTAAATTTTAAGAGAAAAATCGAATATTTATTTTCTCTGGACTTTCTGGACGAGTCAGAGGAAGACAGGCTCCCTACCTTGCCTCAACAAGCGTCAGAAAATATCAAATATTGTGATAACACACAATTTTGACAAACAAGTTGAAACTACCAGAAATTTGGATTAAAAAAGGGTTGAAATTTACAAAGAAATTTCTGTCCTTTCACAAAAATTTGAAATTTCTATCAAAATATACCTTTTTGTCAAAAGATCAACCAGATTTTGAAAAAGGCACATTTTAATAAACAAGCTGAAATTTTCAGAATCAAAAACAGGCGAAATTTTCAGGGAAAGTCGAATTTCGAGAAATGATAAAATTTCAGAGGAAAAAAACGAGGAACTTTTAAATTCAAAATTTTGTCAATCACGTTTGATGAAAGAAGGCAAATTCTATGAATAAATGCAATATTTTAAAAGAAAAAGTCAAATTTTGTAAATAAAATTTACAAAATTTGTAAATAAAATTCACAAAATTTGAGAAAAAGGCAGTAATTTTGAAAACATTTTTCAAGGAAAAGCGAAATTTTCAGGAAAGTCGAATTTCGAGAAATGACGAAATTTCAGAAAAAAAACGAGCAACTTTTAAATTTAAAATTTTGACAATCATGTTTGATAAGAGAAGGCAAATTCTATGAATAAATGCAATATTTTAAAAGAAAAAGTCAAATTTTGTAAAAAAAATATACAAAATTTGTAAATAAAATTTACAAAATTTGAGAAAGAGGCAGTAATTTTGAAAACATTTTTCAAGGAAAAGCAAAATTTTTAGGAAAGTCGAATTTCGAGAAATGACGAAATTTCTGAAAAAAAAACGAGCAACTTTTAAATTCAAAATTTTGACAATCATGTTTGATAAGAGAAGGCAAATTCTATGAATAAATGCAATATTTTAAAAGAAAAAGGCAAATTTTGTAAAAAAAATATACAAAATTTGTAAATAAAATTTACAAAATTTGAGAAAGAGGCAGTAATTTTGAAAACATTTTTCAAGGAAAAGCGAAATTTTCAGGAAAGTCGAATTTCGAGAAATGACGAAATTTCTGAAAAAAAAACGAGCAACTATTAGATTCAAAATTTTGATAATCATGTTTGATAGAAGAAGGCAAATTTTATGAACAAATGCAAAATTTTAAAAGTCAAATTTTGTAAAAAAAAATATATAAAATTTGAGAAAAAGGTAGAAATTTTGAAAAAGTGTTTCAAGGAAAGGATGAATTCTGAAGAATTGGAAATTCCTCCAATTGAATACATACAAATTTTCAGTTTGCTGCATGAACCAGGGGGTGCAAGCGCCCCAGCATTCATATTTTTCTCACACGCGGCCCTTGTAATTGGCCCGCTGAGAGTGGATTAACCTTAAAAAAATCAGTAATTTAGAAAGAGTACTACTTCAGTAGTACTAGAAAAATACGTCAGTAAGGGTTAATATTAGTAATTTTCTTAAATTATTATTGTGACAAATGCAGAGTGTATTAAAACAGCGGTCACAAACCTAAGAAAACAAAGTTAAACTTTTGAATTTTGTTTTATCAATGAGATTTAAAAAAAATGTAAATTTCAAGAGAAACTTTATTTATGGAAATATATGTCGAGAAAGAAGTCGAAATTAAAAAGAAATCTATTCTCTCTCAATTAGAATTTATAAAAAATTACATTCTAAATGATGAGAGCAAAATTGATATTTCGAATTAGTAAAAATAGAAAATCAAAACTCGATATTTTAGAAACTATAACCTTGATATATCGTGAAGACAGAAATCGAAATTACTGGGAAAAAAAAACGAAATTTCAAACAAAAAATTTATAATTAAAAAACTCAAAATCTCAGGAAAAGTCGATTATTCGAAATTCACTGAATCTAAAAATTCAAGCAAGACTAAAATCGAAACTTAGGTAAATGAAAATAAGCAGTCTGAGAAAAAAAAAAGAAAATGAGAAACAAGTGTCCCACTTTATAATAAAGTTACAATAATAATAATCATTAATATGCATTGCCCATATTTCTTAATTAATGTCAAACCAGTTATCGCTTTTGTAGTTTGTCAGTAAATATCTGATTTCGTTTTACAGTTCTTCAACTTTCTTTGATGGCGTCTCAGATACTGCAGGTTTTGACTAATCTCTGAAATAATCTAGAGGACTTAGATCGGGGCAACGAGCTGGCTATCTAATAGGACCGTTTGACGCTGACTGTAAGTGTTGTTGCTGAGATGTTGTACCGTTCCATTCCTCTTATCTCGCATACATGGATGCACAAGAAAGTTTATTTTAAGTCGTACAGGTGACGCCCCGAATGTGTTAGTAGTTATCTACTTTTTAGCTAAATCACATTTTTATACGAGAATTCCATTCTCGCTCTATGCAGCATTATTTACGCAAGCAGCCCTTAAGGCCCTGAGGAATGTGAAAACAAACTCAGTGCCAACGATTTATCGAATAATTGAACAGGAATATCGAATTAACAATCTACTTCCGCCAGGTCCGAATGACGCTGGGAGAGTATCCCCGCAGCCGGGACAAGCTGAGATTGGAATTCTTTCCTGGTGATTGGCGCCACGAAATATAAACAATGCGGGCCAACTCTGGTATGGAACTGCCACCTAGCTTTAGAACGTCTATTGAAATGCAATTGATCTAATATGGATCAAAGGACATTCTGAAAAAGAGGGAAACGAACGCGCTCACAAACTGGCGAGGATGGGTTCGGAGGGACAATTCGTTGGACCCAAAGCAACCCTTCCCCTGACCAGATCAACCGTAAGATTCCTACTTAACGAAGAAATTTATTGTAAACACAAAGCCATATGAGCATCAATAGCAACATACCACGCATTCATTAGAAAGCCGCGCAGGGAAAGGGCAAGAAAACTCTCAATAATCTCAGGAAACTTGTAGGGATATGGACAGGTCACTGTCGATTAAACAAACACCTCCACGGAATGGGAATTCTAAACGACCCGAGTTGTAGAGGGTGTTTAGAAGTAGATGAGAGTGTCGAGCACGTGATGTGTCACTGCCCGGCACTAGCATCAATCAGAGGATCCACGCTAGGGGACTTCTGTCCTAGTGTGGCCAGTTTGAGAGAGGCGCATCCATAGATCTCACATCCAAGCATCCAAGGGACGTTCTTCGCTTTCTCAACAAGTTTGGGTGGCTGAATGAATGACAAGGACACCTCAGTCACGGGGATAGGACAATGGGCCCGGAAAGGGTGACCTAAGTGCTGGCCTAAACTTTGGGCAATCTACAACGAATCCAGAATCCAGAGAATCCAGCATTATTTACAATCCACCATTCATATAACAGCACGTCAAGATATAGAAAATATAGTCTGGTGTGATTTATGTTTTTATTTACCAAATGGTACAAGCTAAACGTTATCAAAACAGCAACAACAATAAAATCATATAAATAACATTAATTAAGTAAAGTAAGTTAATTAAGTAGCTAAACTTAGAAGAAGGGCGGTGCCTCTTTTAACCCAATGGTCTGGAGACTCGTTACCTGTCTTCAAATCTACAGCAACTATAAATGCAGGTCGTCCAGCATCTCCTGTCCTAATTGGAAAGTAGTAAGCAGGACATTGATACAAACCTGCAATTTACAACATACTAATTTAATAATTTTTTCCAAAAGTATTCCATTTTTTTGGTGGAATGGACTGGTCCATGGTTATCTTCAAAAATTGAAATACACAACTTGTCCCCTGAAACCAAAAGATTAAAAAACGCAACAATCTCTCTGAAAATGACAGCTTGACTGTCGAAACGCGTTAGAGAGCAACGTTTGCTGTGTTTTTTAATTTTGTTTGGTTTCAGGGGACAAGTTCTGTATTTCAATGTTTAAAAGTATTCCATAAATATTATAGAAGTGTTTCATTTGTAATACCCGAAATTCCTTGGCAATATATTGGTGAGTTAGGACGCAATACCTCGAATTACCCAATATATTATCAAACGCTAGTTACCTCGCAATAACCTCAATTATCTAGTAATGCCTCAAATTGTCTGGTAACACTTCAAATTAGTAATATACCTCGAATTACTAAGCACTACCTCAAGTTACTTCGCAGGAATTAACCAGAAGTCCCAAGAAAATAACGCGCAGAATTACTCAAAATTACAATTTCGTTACAGTGCATGCTGTAGTACTAAATGACGTGGTTTTGAAGTCTAAGTCGACAAGTCGATGTAGAGTAGAATCCCACTAAAGTTAAAGTTAAAGTTGTTCGCTCGTTAAAGTTGACAAGATACGATCGCTAAAGTTACGCGGATATTCCCCCTCTCTAATTTTCGAACGACGAATTAGATTTCCGAGTTTTAGCGCCACTTTTGAATAACCCACTCAACCGCACAAGGAGCAATACAACATATATATGTTTCGACGTTGATTGAATACAAATTCAATCAACGGTTTCGACAGTGGTAGGGATGGTAGGGGAGTGGCAACTTTAACGGTTGATCCAGTCCGGTGAGCGCAACTTTAGCGAGAGTCTACTGTAATGAATACTTTAAGGGTGCAAAGGCATTTTACCTCGAGTCTTCTTCTTAACTTGTTCAACTGGCTTAAAATGAATTAACGGCATCACGCAAACCAGCTGCATGGGTTGCGGTTCAACCAAGATTGCATTCTTCTTGTCCCAACCGGCACCTTCCAAATATAAACCTTTCGTATAAACCCCTGATTCTGGGGCCAATACAATTTTATCTTCATCTGTAGTCATCGCTTGAAACTCCCAACCCAAAGTATCAATTGGTACCTCCATTTTTCTTGCAGCGGTCTGTAATAATCACCTTTGAGTACATACTGTGGTTGTGAAGACTTCCACAGTCAGAGGTCCTGGATTGAAATACGTCGAGACTACTAAAGCGTTCAGCGTTATCCCCATCACCGTCCAGGAACAATAGAAAAACCAAGTTTTAGAAATAGGGGCACGGTAATTCAGTAGCAAACCATACCAGAGACGAAACTCTTTTATGTCTACTTCAACTTCGAAAAAGCTTGTCTCTGGATAATTCTCATGCTCTTTTATCTTGGATTTGGTTTTTTCCATTGTTTTAGAAGACTGGACCTAGGATGGTGAATGAAGCGTTGAATACTTTTCATAATTCTTGGACACGTTTGACTGTTAAATACTCAAATAGTGTTACTCCCAAGACTAACCTGTAATACAGCCGTAAGGAAACCAGTCGGGAAGGTATAAGCCGCCAACCAAAAGAACAATGGTGGATGAGTAGTTTCGGCCCATACTGCAAAATGATCAACTCTGGCGACTAAATCTCTCGTCCAAGAACCCAGTGGCTTCAACGATGAATATGCTGTAAATAATCAAATATTATTGCAAACAATGCGGACAAAATTCAGTATGACCTTTTAGCCATTGAGATGGTACCCTCCCCTCAAAGATGCAATTAAATATTTCTTCCAACTCAGAGGACATAACCACCAAGCCTTTGATAGCTTTTTGAAGCTCATCCAAGGATATTGACATGTTCAGCAAAAGCGCGTTGTATCTAAAAATATTCATGAACTCTTAAACTTTATTAACGATAAAAACGCAACAAAATTTAATAATTCCACAAGGTATTCGATAAATATTTGCTAACACCGGACCAGGTCAATGTATGTATGTCAATTATCTAAAAATAGTGACATACTTCTATACTTCTAAAAATATAATAAGTTTTTACTCAAACGCACTGTAAATTCTAGACTGCGACCAAGATGAAAGAAAAAAAGATAACTAAGTAAAGATTCTTGTGCTTTATCGTGCTTTATCAATACCCAATTTACCATTGCATTGGCATTGGTAACAAATTTCATTTAGTATTTAGTTGAAAGGAAGGATTTTTCCATTGAAGCATGAAAACATGTATTCAATGAGGCAAGGTGCTTTATAATGAAATAAAAGGCAGAAGACTATAGAATATTTAAAACAAATCATTCAGCAATCTTCAACTCTATAAAAAATTCGTACACCAATAGTGGTAGTACTAAAGAGTCATTCGCCTGACGCCTGTGAATGTTTTAGTACTTACTTGTCGGAACATGTGTTAGCATTCGAGTTGGATATACCAAACTGACGAGATCTAACAAGATCGAAACCGGTATTTGGTTTCCACCAACTTCGAATCTAATAAATGTTCAAACCTATTGCTCTGTGCATTATAGAATCCTTGACTTCTGGGAACTCTCCTAGAGAGCAACCGCTTCGCTAGGTGGCAGTGTTTCAACTGTTGGTAGTTCAGCTATCTATGATTCGCCACTATACACGCCGCCTGGAGGGCTGCATAAATTTGTAGTCTAGGTTGCATTCTTCTTGCATACGACATTGTTGGCGATGGCCATAGTTTCTCTATGGACCAATAGGTGGTAGTACTAAGAGTCACTCGCTTGACGCCTGTGAATGTTTTAGTACCTACTTGTCGGAACATTTATTAGCATTCGAGTTGGATATACCAAACTGACGAGATCTAACAAGATCGAAACCGGTATTTTGGTTTCCAAACTTCGAATCTAATAAATGTTCAAACCTATTGGTCTGTGCATTATAGAACCAATACCTCACTTTCCGTCGAGGTTACGTTCTAAAAAAACACGACGCAAATTGAAACGACGCAAAGTAAATTAGGATTTTCTATAGCAAACCATGTAAAGATCAAAGATAGGTTCCAGGGTTACGAAAATACTACTTTTTAAAAAGAAAATTGAACAAAGTAAACATTTAAAAAACAAAAATAATATAAAATTTTATTACATACATACAAAAAATAAAAAAAAAACGTATTCAATTGAAACAAAATAAACTATTCAATTAATTTATGAAAAACAAAATTGAAATTAATGACTGTCTGATGAGTCCATAGTGGCTGTTGTCGTAAGCGGGCTTTCTTTCACAAAAAATTGGTCCAATGTTTGCTGAACAGCTTTTTTTTTTCAACGTAAAATTACTTTACTTGTAGCAATTGATATTCGTAGCTACCGCCTGGGACACTTTAAAACTCCTTCCGCTGTCAGGATGGTTTTTAAAAAAAATCTCCATAGCTGCGTCAATCAAACACATCGCTTTGTTTGGAGGTTAATTTTGTTCTTCGAAGATTTCTATTGAACGGTCACTGTTATCTTCTTCATTAGCAAATTGCAATTCCAGTTGCAATAGTTCTTTAAAGAATTCTTGGTTGTACAAGGTTAGCAATTCATTTATATTAGTCTCCTCCATACCTTTAAAATTACTCTCTAGCTAAATTAGAAATTTCATGACGAACAGCTGGTGTACCATCAACTTTTGCAGCGCATATTCGGTGAACACATTCAGGACATTGCTCCAAACACCATTCATGCAAGATGGTTTAATCTCCTCCCACGAATCGGAAATAATTTCTATGGCTTTCATAATGTTGAACTTTTTCCAAGACTCTAGCATGGTAGGCTTATCTCAGGCACGTAGCCAGGGGGGGGGGGGGTCCAAGGGGTCCGGACCCTCCCCGAAATGAATATTCCCCAAAAAATTTACGATGATACGAATTGAAATATCAGTAGAAAAACGACTGATTGTATATTTAAGCGTGTAAATAATTTTCGAAATTGCCAACTATTGAGCTTATAAGCAAAATAGACATTTTAATAAAAATTGGCAACGAGCTCAAGCCTTCCCAATACATGCACCAACCCTTTTACACTTTAATATTGACACTTAGCAGTAGGGTACGTTCAGTAATTTCAATTTCTAATTATCTCAAATTTCGACTTTCTTGACATATGTATGCATGGAGTAGAATTTTCAAGAAAAAAGTCGAAATTTTGAGTTTAAAGTCGACATTTTACAAAAGCTTAGGAAGGCATTGATTAAAAAAAATTATATTTAGAAATTTCGACATTTTACAAAAGCGTAAAAAGGACACTGATTATAAAAAAAATGTTTAGGGATTTCGACTTTTTTTGTCAAAAATTTTTTTAAATTT
Organism: Dastarcus helophoroides; assembly: GCA_028583605.1. Lineage (NCBI taxonomy): Eukaryota > Metazoa > Arthropoda > Insecta > Coleoptera > Bothrideridae > Dastarcus > Dastarcus helophoroides. The sequence goes on along the minus strand of CM053327.1, from coordinate 45,212,593 downwards.
CGATTTTTTTCTCGAAATTTCGGCTTTAAACTCGAAATTTCGACTTAACACTCAAAATTTCGACTTTTTTTTTCAAAATTTCGACTTTTTTCTCGACATTTCTACTTTCTTCTTAAAATTCCGAGACTAATGTCGAAATTTCGACTTTAATATCGAAATTTTTTTCGAATAAGTCAAAATTTCTACACTATGATCAAATTAGGCAGATGACAGTTGCGTCCCACCACTCCTCTTTCCCAACAATCTTGACAATTTGTAGTAGGGTGCGTTCAATAATTGCTATTTTTAGTTAGCAAATTTTGATCTTTTTTTTAGAAATTTCGAGATGAAAGTTGAAAATTCGAGAAAAAAATCGAAACTTCGCGATTAAGATGAAAATTTCGAAAAAAAAGTCGGAAATTGAAAAAAAAAAAGTCGAAATTTCAAGAAAAAGGTAGAAATTTCGAGAAAAAAGTCGAAGTTTGAGAAAAACTAAGTCAAAATTCCGAGAAAAAAGTCAAAATTTGAGAAAAAAGTCGAAATTTCTAGAAAAATAGTAAACATTTTGAGTTTAAAGCCGAAATTTCGAGAAAAATGTCGAAATTTCGATATTAAGGTTAAAATTTCGAGAAAAAATTCGATATTTGAAAAATAAGTCTAAAATTGAGAAAAAAAAAACGAAATTTCGAGAAAAAAGCCGACCTTTTCAGATTAAAGCTGAAATTTCGAGAAAAAAGTCGAAATTTGAAAATAACGTCAAAATTTCGAAATATTTCGAGCAAAAATTCGAAATTTGAGAATAACGTCGAAATTTCGAGAAAAAAGTAGAAATTTCGAAATATTTCGACCAAAAAGACGAAATTTCGAGAAAAAAAGTCGAAATTTTGATATTAAGGTTAAAATTTCGAGAAAAAAGTCGATATTTGAGAAAAAAGTCTAAAATTGAGAAAAAAAAAACGAAATTTCGAGAAAAAAGTCGAACTTTGCGAAAAAAATCGAAATTTTGATAAAGAAAGCTCGAAATTTCGATAAAAAAATGTCAAAATTTTGAGTATAAAATCGAAATTTTGAGAGAAATGTTGAAATTTCTATATTAAGGTCAAAATTTTAAGAAAAAAGTCGATATTTGAGAAAAAAGTCGAAAATTGAGAAAAAAAGACGAAATTTCGAGAAAAAAGTCGAACTTTTCAGATTAAGGTCGAAATTTCGAGAAAAGTCGTATTTTCTAGAAAAAAAGTCGAAGTTTGAGAAAAACGTATGTCGAAATTCCGCGGAAAAAGTCGAAATTTGAGAAAAACGTCGAAATTTCTAGAAAAATAATCGACATTTTGAGTTTAAAGTCTAAATTTCGAGAAAAATGTCGAAATTTCGATATTAAGGTTAAAATTTCGAGAAAAAAGTTGATATTTGAGAAAAAAAGTCTAAAATTGAGAAAAAAAAACGAAATTTCGAGAAAATAGTCGAACTTTTCAGATTAAGGCCGAAATTTCGACGAAAAAGTCGAAATTTGAAAATAACGTCGAAATTTCGACAAAAAGTCGAAATTTCGAAATATTTCGAGCAAAAATTCGAAATTTAAGAAGAACGTGGAAATTTCGAGAAAAAGTAGAAATTTCGAAATATTTCGAGCAAAAAGACGAAATTTCGAGAAAAAAGTCAAGGTTTGCGAAAAAAGTCGAAATTTCGATAAAAAAAAGGTCGAAATTTTGAGTATAAAGTCGAAATTTTGAGAGAAATGTCGAAATTTCGATATTAAGGCCAAAATTTCGAGAAAGAAGTTGAAATTTGAGAAAAAAAAAACGAAATTTCGAGAAAAAGGCAAAATTTCGAGAAAAAATCAAATTTTGGGAAAAAGTCAACATTTCGAGAAACAAGTCGAAATTTTGAGAAATAAACTCGAAATTTAGGAAAAAAATCTAAATTTCGAGCAAAAAGTCGAAATTTCGAGGTTAAAGTCGAAATTTGCGAAAAAAAAGTTGAAATTTCTTAAAATGACATTTTTTTAATCGATGTCTTTTCTACGCCTTTGTAACATTTCGAAAAAGTGGAAATTTTCAGAAAAAAGTCAAAATTTTCAAAAAGAGTCGAAATTTTGAGAAAAAAGTCTAAATTTGAGAAAAAAGTCGAAGTTTGAGAAAAAAGTCGAAATTTCTAAACACAACATTTTTTTTAAATCGATGTCCTTTCTACGCCTTTGTAAGATTTTCGATTTAAAAATTTACATTTCAACTTTTTTTTAGAAATTTCGACTTTAAAAACCAAATTTCGACGTTTTTTTTCGAAATTTTCACATTAAAGTCGACATTTTGACTTTAATATCGGGATTTAAAGAAAAAAAAATCAACATTCCGTGATAATTTTTTTTCAAATTGATCTTTTTTCCACTCTCTTGTAATTTTTACTTTAAAAAAAAAGTCGATTCTTGATCGGTGATAAGTTAAATACGTAAACTCAAAATAGATATTAGGAAATTTTTCTTTGGTAAGTTTCACGTTTTTATTTGTCAAATTTATATAATGTTAAGGTCACTAGATTTTATTCTTCACTTTTACTAATTAACAAAATGAAAAAAAAAATAAAATAAAAGAAACGAATGCGTAAAAGTAATTGATGTATGTTCTTATATTTTCTGAAGAGTGGGGAGAGGGGAGTTGGACCCCCCCCCGAACAAAAATCCTGGCTACGTGCCTGGCTTATCTTGTCCATCAGTCTCGTCTCAGTTCGTCGAAGGTAATAACTTTTAAAAGTCGATATTACTCCCTGATCCATCGGCTGAATAACTGGTGTCGTATTAGGTGGCAAAAATACAAATTTCACGTTTTCTGACAACTCATCAACATAAACTAGGTGGCCAGGAGCATTGTCTACTAGGACCAAAGCCTTGAAGTTTAAGTTTTCCTTGTTGCAATAAGTTTTAATTTCTGGAATAGCACAAGTTGAAACCCAGTTTTGAAATAATGATGCTTTTTTGGTTTGCTCGCCAGTCAACAGGAAGCAGATTCTTTGAACAACCTTTCATAGCTCTTGGATTTTCTGACTGATAAATGAAAAATGGTTTAAATTTGAAATCACCATTTGCTTTACCACCAAGAAGAAGAGTCAGTCTATCCTTGCTAGCTTTAAATCCTGGCGCAGATTTTTCTGTTTTAGATATGAAAGTTCTGTTAGGTGGACGTTTCCAAAATAACCCAGTCTCGTCAACATTAAAGACTTGTTTCGGATCATGAATTAATGCTTTTAACTCTGTCGGGTAACGTTCTGCAGCAGTTAAATCAGCGCTAGCTGCTTCGCCTTTAAGAGTAATGCTGCGCAGATTTGCTCGGACCTTGAATCTCTCAAACCAGCCCCGACTAGCTTCAAATGTTTCATTCTTGTCTGTATTACTACGCTTAAATATTTAGGAATTATACTAGATAAGAAATTAAACTATAAGGAACACATAAAACACGCAACAGGGAAAGCAAAGAATGTAGCACAGAAAATTACAGCAGCTGCGGCCCTAGACTGGGGTCTTAAAGGGAGAAACATTGCAGCTATCTACGAAGGAGCAATCGAACCTATTATAACATATGGGACGAACTTATGGTACGATAAAATGGGAGTCAAAGAAAAAAGGAAGCTATTAAGCGTACAAAGAATAATGGCACTTAAAGCAGGGAAAGCTTATCGAACAGTGTCAACGGAAGCGGCATTGGTATTAGCAGGGCTGGTACCAATAGATATTAAATTAGAAGAAATAAGAAACAGAAAAAGAATATTTGAATGGACAGGGGAAAAAATTCGTGAAGAAACGGGACTGGAGATTAACGCAGAACAGATAGAGAAAAAGGTCAAGAAGAGAAGGAAACATCCGGTAAAGGAAGTAGACCAAAAGAAGCAAGAAATAGCAACGGAATACGAAATTTATACAGACGGATCCAAACAGGAAACAGGCACAGGAGCAGCTTACGTTATTTATAGGAAAGGAAAGGAAATAGGTAAGGGGCAATACAGGCTCGGAGGCAATTGCTCGGTGTTTCAGACGGAAGTATTAGCTATTAAGAAAGCACTAGAACGAGCTCGTACGCTGGAAAGTTGCATTATAAGGAGTGATAGTAAGGCGGCAATAGCTGCCATGCAAAATAAACCAAATTCGAAACTTGTTAAGGAAGCGCAAGATCTGCTTCAAGAACAAAGGAAAACTCGATTGGAATGGGTTAAGGGACACCGGGGAGTTACTGGCAACGAAAGGGCGGACGAGCTCGCGAAAGGCGCATGCAGTTTAGGCAATAATGATAATAATAACATGGTGGTGGTATATGAATACGATAAGGTGCCCTTTGGGCTTATTAGAAACAGACTGTCGCGTTGTTCTTTTTTCAGGTGGCAACAACGATGGGATTCTGCCACAACAGGGAGAGGGACTCATCGCTACCTGAGAAGAGTTGAAGGCTACAGGCGTCTAAGAGGAAGGCAGCTTACGCAGCAATGCGTACAGCTGCTTACAGGCCACGGAAGGTTTCAGGAATACCTCCACAGGATGGGGAAAAGGAACTCACCATTATGCCAATGCGGAGAGCCCGAGGATGCTGATCATGTAATGTTCGTATGGAGGAATCGGGAGGAATGGAGGAACAGAACAGAGCAACTAGCGATAAGAAAGGGAGTGCTCTGGCCAAGAAGTATCGAGGAGATTGATGAAGCGGCTCGGAACCCAAATTTTTTTGAAGTTCTGAACCAAGCCGCTGGAAAGCTTGACGAACTCAAGTCCTCATTTGAGGAACAATAGATTTCGAGTACCGGGGGATCGAGTACCTGGGAAATGAATCTACGAGAAAGCGGAATAGGACAGTATAGGAGGAAGCCTACGTCGAACTCCAAGTTCTGACCTGGAACCATCCGAAGTCAAGGGGATCGAGTACCTTGACATGGCACAAGCTGGGGGATTGAGCACCCAGCCTTAGACGTAACGCAAGAGGAAAGAAAAAGAGACAACGCGAGGAGGAACGTTAGATTAGAACTTTAGGTTAAATAGGTTAGATTAGGTTAAGGTGAAGGGTAGGTTAGGCAGATTAAATGTAGGTTAGAAACTAGACTAGACTAAGAACATACGGCAAACCGAAGTAGGAATAAAATGTAATTAAATAATAATATTATGTAATAGTTAAGGTTAGAGGGGTATGCATGTGTAGGAACCCTCAAAATGAAGTGTAAATTTACTTCAGTTAATATATATGTATTACTACCACTAGCATTATCGTTGGATACTGCTTTACTTTTTATGTCATCAAATAAGCTTTTTGCTTTCGTCTGAATTACCATTTTACTTAATGGTATTCTCTGCGCAACTTGATTTTCAATCCAAGTAGAAACCAAGGACTGCATTTTGATCATCAAAGCACTCCTTGTACGGATCATCGTTTTACCATCTAATGGTGTTGCAGATTTTGCAGCCTCTCTTATTTTATCGCCATCTCGATTTCTAATAGTTCTGACAGTTGTTGCAGCCAGACCAACAGCCTTTGCTATCTCCACAGCCTTCTTTCCCTTATTAAATTGTCGCAGAATATCTAATTTTGTCTCCAAGCTGATAATTTTTTTTTATTTTTGGTAATTCTACCAGTAATTCACTCATTATCAAAATTACAAGTGTATATAAAAAAAAAATAACTTTGCCAAGAAATAAATTGGAAAAATATTTACTTTTTTTGTAATCAGAAACAACCCGTAAAAATTTATTATTCTCTTTTAAAAAAAGCACAACACACTAATTGAAACGTTACAAAAAGCACACTACATAATTGAAACTGAACTCTAACATTATCAAAACAAAGTGAAAATGAAACTGTATTAAAATTGCATTGTTTTTCGGTTCGAGTTTTAATGGCATGGCGCAACTAGAAACAAAAGTGGTGCCATCTTTTAGAAAAAAAAAGAAAATTTCAAAAAATTATTATTTGTAAATTATTTCAGAAAATTCAAAAGAAAAAATAAAGATTCGAACCCGAAACAACGCATTCTCGAAAATCTAACGACGCACAGTGAAAATTAGTACTAATTAAGCAGAGACGCAACTTCAAAAAATTTGCAAAACGAAACGACGCAAAGTGTATTTGTCTTGAGAAAAGTTTCACCTCTAATATACAACAAAAACCGAGGAATATACAATTGAATGCTTAAAGAAATACCTTGAAATCTCCTGCAGCAACACCACATCTAAGGGCGTTTTATCAGCACCAATTAGCTTTTCCGCGTTTTCATAATCAATGGTCTCGGGTATTCTGGAGATTACATCTGCGGCCAACATAATCACTTTTTCTTCTTTGCTTCCACTCTCCGATCCGCTCGCTTGAACTTGCAAAGACATCAATGTCCCAAACAACATTCTCGATTCCGATATAAGCGAAGTGATATCTGCATTGGGGTGTTGGCCAAAAGCTTCTGGTCGATCGATATTCGGCAACAACGTGATGTAATCTTGATATGATTGAAGCGAACCGTCTCTCGGAATGTGATAGGTTTGTAAGGAAGATAATCTGAAATAAGATTAACGTATTCGACGGTTTACGGCAAAACGCGAAGGTGAGAGATGCGCTATAAAAGATTTTAACTTTTTACAAAACACCAAGTGGTATTTTCCCAGGATGGGGGCAATTGAAAACCAAAGTGTCATTTCTCTGCAATACACAGTGAGGACTTCTGTCTATGGAGACTCTTTTCTATAGAACTTCCAAGTTATGGAACTTGTTACCCAAAGGAATTTTTCCCAAAAATTACAACCTATCCTTGTTTAAGAAGGCGCTTCAGGGGGAAGAAATAGAAAGCGGTGGAGGGGGAAGGATAAAAAGGAAGAGGAGTAGGGAGAGAGAAAGAGCGGAGAGGTATAATTAGTAAATCAGTCCAATTTAGCGCAGACAAGACCCAAGCACTTTTCTTCACCAGAAGACTCCAACCAATGACATATTCATGTCCATGGACAAAACGTCGACTGGAGACTTCAGGCTGAGTATATAGGGGTAATACTAGACAAGAAACTGACATTTCAGGCTCACATCGATTTATGCAGTGTCGAAAACCAGAATGCTAAAGGGACTGTTGCTAACAAAGATTGGTAGAAATACCAAACTGTCCGTAGGGCTTAAAGTTTTGCTGTACACATTAATCATAAGACCAGCAATGATTACGCATCTGCAGTATGGTCACAAGCTACCGATAATCAAATAAAGAAACTTCATGTGTTCCAGAACGGCTTTCTAAGACAAGCCATGGATGATGCCCCATGGATTGCTAGAAATGATCAACTCCATAGGGAAGTCGACCTATCTAAGGTAAGAGATTTCCTCAGGCAGGTAAATTTTAGGGCAATGTTGAGAACGGAAACGCATCCCAACGAACTAGTTCGACAAATAGTGGATTACAATCCAAACATTGATCAGGAACAGAAGGCCAACCAGGATTAGAAGACCAAGGGTGGTCCTCTAGGCTACAACAGCAACCGCCTTCTCATAAGGAAATTTTTGTGTTTTGTTTGTTCCAGGCAAAACAGCTTGCATTACTGCTTAAGCGCTAATGCACTGTTTCGATGGAGGGATCGCAGGCCATTGGCCCGGCCCGAAGAAGCTTTTAATCGGTACGCGTTTATCGGAAGTCCGACACTATCTGAGTTATATTCCCAGATGTCCGTAAGGTTATTTCCCCTACTTATCCAAAAAAAAAGCGTTCCCATCTAATATTTTTGATCTAATAAAATAAATTATTACCTAAAGAAGGCAATTTGAATTGCATCTTCACAAAAGTACTGGTTAATGTAGGTTAACAGTAGTCGACGATCCCAATCATCTGTGACATGACCTCCGTAGTTGACTCCCGCTATCAAATATTTTAAAGCGTCCCAAGGAGTTACTTGATATTCGTCCAAGTATATTGATAATAGATTTTCGGATACCTGCAAATTTCAACAAATTATTAAGGCCACGTTCTAACGCAAAATAAGTTGCAACTGAGACGTCTTGGTGCCAAAATGATGTCAGTATTCATATACAACCAAACGAACCAAACTGTTACACATGAATTGTTCTGTCACTCATTTTCTGTTGCATATATTATTTTTTCTAATAGGTAAAGTTTCTTTTTGTTAATATTAGTGGTAATTTAGTTACAGTTAGTTAGTTACAGTTACTTGCCTCAAAATCAGAATCGTTGAAACTGTAGACCACGTTCCACCCTAACTGTTGAAATTTTTTCCTTTCAAGCAAAATAGAATGGAAATAACATAAAGCGAACAACAGCTTTTTGTATTTTTCTTTTGCCTGACACGCGTTAAATTGATCTTCCGTCATTATATTATACAACCTCTTCAAATTCGCCTTAATTCCCTACAACACATCGATTAAAACCAGTCAAGTTTTTAACCATTTCGATACTTTAGGCGGTTCGGTGGTCATCTTAATTCCAGCCTGTAAAATCGATATGGGAAACTCAGGACTCGGACTGGAACTCAACCACATTCGAAACTTGGGATGTACTTTTCCAATTTGTAACGACTCGACGATTTTATCCAACTTTGGCATCCAACTCAACGACAAGTGACAATTTGCGAGAAAAACCCAAAGCCCATCTCTGACCCCATTCTGCAACATCCTACAAATGATATCGCCTTACAACTAGTTTTTTCGTTAGATAAATTTACTTGGTTGCAATTGGGGCTTGACCTTGGCCCAAACTTAGGGATGTGAAATTGGAAGACATTCCGGAAGTTTCGGCCAGTTGGACCAGAGAATTGGTGGGGTCAACGCCGGGCGATAAAACGAAAATTAGGGGTGTTTGGGGGATGGATTCTTCTAGAACTGTTTTTACGTCGAGTACGGGTGGTTCCACGAAGCGCGGCCCCAATTGATTTGTTACAAAATTGCTGATGCAGAAAGATACTCTGTCTTGCCGTAAAGATCTAACGAAAAGCATTTTTTGAAACTCGTTACATATTTCGTTCCATTCTCCTGCAAAATTGAAAATGTCTAAAGTGGGCAATTGATAGATTGAAGACATCCTGATAAAACGCATTTGAAATCGCGTATCGTTGATCAGAAATCTAAATAGGTTATCAATTAACTGTCTCACCAACAAGGGGTAATGCTTCTGGCTCTGTGTCAGTATACCAAGTATTCCAGTCTCTAGTGAATTGCTCAAATGTATCAATTACTCCGTGGAATCCACCGATTTTGTCCAATTCAGTTATATTATCCCACGCTTCGTCCGGAATCCAAGCTGTCAAAATAATAAATTTAAAACTACACTTAGTATTGTCAAGTCTTACCTGATGGTTTATCTATTTGGTTATCCCGATCAAGCACGACACCACCCCTCAACAAAAAATTATATTCATTGGCATTTATTTTACCTTCTGCATCTAATATTTTGACGCACATATGGAACGAAAATAGAAGCTTATGATGTTCGAATAAAGCTCGACAAGTATTCCTAAAACTTAACATTTCAGGATCCCCAAACTTTAAACCGGGGCTTCGAACCGGAACTGAATCGAAACCGAAAAAAAAACGTTATTTTCGCCGGAACGAAACGTCGTATAAATTTTTCCGTACTCCATTGCTATTTCGCTCGTTACTCTATCATACATTGATTCTGATTCTAAAATTAAGAAATACAAAGAATATTTAATAATCTAATGAAGTTTAGTAGTGAAAAATCTCTTAAAAGATATACTTTTTGCGAGTTGGTTCCTGTCAAGCTAATAATATTCCTTTGAAATACAAATTTTGTCCCCTGAAACCAAGAAAATTTAAAAAGCATAACAACACGTTTCGATAGCCTAGTTATCATCTTCCGGGAGATACTGTATCCTTCTGAAATTTGAAGCGTTAGAGCAACCTTTGTTGTGTTTTTTAATCTTTCTTGTTTTTAGGGCACAAGATTTGTATTTCAATTTTTGAAGATAACCAAGGACTAGTCCGTTAAACCAAAAAAATATATATTCCTTTGTTTTTTGAAAAAGGCCTCATTTGCGAATTTTGGATGTTATACAAATAAATGGAAATTTCTCAAGGATTCACAGAGGAAAGTACCAATAATCTTCTTGAAATCGAATTCCAATGATAAAAAAACTAATTACCTTTGAAAAAAATGACTTATACGAGTTTAGATAGTTTGGAGTTTAAGGTACCATACAATTTGAGTCAGGCAAGAATAATCGGCTTCCAACCGGAACTGAACCGAAACCGAAAACCAAAAAAAAACCGTTATTTTCGCCGGAACGAAAACCGGAACGAAACCGAAAAAAATATCAGTTTATTTCGGTTCGTCGAATTTATATACTTAAAATATTTTTTATTTTATACTTAAGATTAGAATTTTTTTTGAAATTTCAATTTTTATTTCAAAATTGTACACAATTCCATGCAATTTTCATCTCATCTTCATCTCTCATTTCTGATTAGATTAGATTAGAAACATACAATTTTCACATTTTCAACCCAAATAAAAATTTTAAGTTTTAACTTGAATCTTTTAACAAGATTTTCAACCTTTTCTTGAAATTTGCACTTTTATCTGGAAGTTACTCGAAATATTTCTTTTCTTCTTTTAAAATTTCGAGTTTAAAATGAAAACAATTTCCTCTGCTCTATCTTTGGAATAAAGTAGTAGCATGTTTCTCATTGAAGCTAGAGAAACTCGAATTTCCTTACAATTTTTTTGCAAATTCTAGTTTTTCTAGAAATTTTTCTGGAATCATTTTTTAAAAAATTCCTAGACATTCATTTTCTTAATTTGATGCCTCTATTTTTTGAAGTTATTAATCACATTTTCGATTTTTCGTTATTTTTTTTCCTTTTCCACTTTGATTTTAGTATTTCAATTTTTTCTCGAAATTTCAAATTTAAATTCGTGCTGCCGACTTCCTAAATCTTCCAAAAATTCCAAAATATGATTTTTTCTCAAAATTTTCGCTAAAACCTCGCAGTTTCAAATTTAATCTAAAAATTTTTAAATTTCAAATCAAAATTTTAGCAAAAAATTCAACATAATATTCCAATTGAAAGCCGGGGGTCTAAATTTTTGCAGCAAACTTGAAATGGCGACGTTAGAAAATGTATAACTTAAAGTTGCAACAATTTTGTTTACGTTAAAATAGTAATTTCTATTCTGAAAGCTTTGATTTTTTCCTCAAGCCGCAAAACTGTGATTTGTTTAGAATTTAAAAGTCAAAATTGTGTGTTCTCTTAAATATTATGTAATTGCTTTCGCTAAACCTCTGCTATAAATTTAAAAATTAGATCCTGTGCAAGTTCGACCCTTTGCTACTTCAACGTTTGTGTCAAAAATCTATTCTAAAAATGTAAATTTTTTTCACAAATTTCACAAAATTTCGTCTTTAAAATTGAAAATTTGTTGTTGATCTTGAATTAGGTCCTGTGCAAGTTCGACCCTTTGCTACTTCAACTTTTGTGTCAAAAATCTATCCTAAAAATGTAAAAATTTTTCAGAAATTTCACAAAATTTCGTCTTTAAAATTGAAAATTTGTTGTTGATCTTAAATTAGGTCCTGTGCAAGTTCGACCCTTTGCTACTTCAACTTTTATATCAAAACCTAATCTAAAAATGTTAATTTTTTTCACAAATTTCACAAAATTTCGTCTTTAAAATTGAAAATTTGTTGTTGATCTTGAAATTTTAATTTTTGCATAGAAAATTGAACTTTAGAAATAATTTAAATTACACTTTTTGTGGAATTTTTTACTTTTGTTATTAGAATTTACATTTCCATTAAAAATTTCAAATTTTTGCTCAAAATGTTAGCAGAAGATGGATTTCAAACGCAAAAGTGCTAACTTGAATTTAAAAATTTTATGTTAATTTTTATTTTAAATATTTATATTTAGAATCTCGAAAGAGTATTCAAATTGCAAGAAAAAAGACAACCATTTTGGAAAAAGTCTAAATTTTGAGGAAAAACAAACTTAATCCTAGACAAACGATTTTTCAAAATTAATCCCAAAATTTCGATTCTTGAAAATGTCCCTCTTTTAAAATTTGACCCTTTTTCAAGATTTAAGCTTTTTTTTAAAGGTTTCGCTTTTTTTGAAGAATTCGACTCTTTCAAACTACCTACTTTCAAAATTCGACTTTTTCCTAATTTCAAATTTTTTGAAAACTTCCAATTTTTGAAAATTTGGATTTTTTTTATAGAAAATTTGGCACATTTTTGAAAACTTCAGCTTTTATTCGGAAATTTTAACTTTTTTGGAAAATTGCTGATTTTTTTGAAAATTGCTGATTTTTTTGAAAATTTCGTTTTTCATGACAATTTTGGCTTCCTTCAAAATTTCGGCTATTTTGAAATTTCCATCTATTTAAAACGATTTTCTTGAAGTTTTGTTTTGTTTTTTGAGAATTTCGACGTTCGTTAAAAATCTCGACTTCGTTGAAAAATTATGAATTTATTTTAAAAATTTAACACTTATTTCAAAATTTCGATTTTTTGAAAATGTTTTTTTTTCACAACGGCGACTGAAGAAATGTTGAATATTTGAAAATCTCTATATTCTTTGGAAATTTGACTCTTTTTTGATATTTCGACTTTTTGAACGTTTAGTTTTTTAAAAATGTAGCGTTAAAAAATCTTTATATAAGAATTTGGACCTTTGTTGAAAATCTAAAAATTTTTTAAAATCCCCGAGTTTTTTCAAAATTTCTCCATTTCCTAAAAATTACGACCTTCTCATAATTTCGACTTTCATTAACAATTTTAATCGTTTAAGTTTTAAATTTCGAAATGTTGGCTCTGGACCTTTTTAAAATCTAAAAATTGAAACCTTTTTAAAAATTTCGGTCTCTCTGTAAAAATGTCTAGCTTTGACTTTTAAATTTGGAATTTTTTTTGATATGGTTGATTTTTTTTGTGAATCTGAACCTATTTTAGAAATTAAAAATTTGGACTTTTGTGAAAATTTGGTTTTTTAACTTTCGACTTTCAAAAATTTCAACTTTCATTCAAAATTTCCCCTTTTTTAAAAATTTAACTTGTTTCAAGATTTTGATTTTTTTTTAAGGAATGCGACCTTTTTCAAACTATCTATTTTCAAATTCCATTTTTCCTTAATTTCGAATTTTTCGAAAACTTTGACCTTTTAAAAATTTGGAAAATTTTTAGAAAATTTGGCACTTTTTTCGATTTTTACGACAATTTCAACATCGTTCAAAGCTTTTTTGAAAATTCCATGTATTTAAGATTATGATTTTCTTGAAATTCTGATTTTTTGAAAGTTTAGACTTTCGTAAAGAATCTCGACCTTATTGAAAAATTACGAATTCATTTTAAAATTTTTGACTTTCAAATTTTCGATTTTTTGAAAATATGGACTTTTTGTCAAAACGACGACTTTCAAAATATGAATGAATATTTGAAAATTTCTATATCTTTTCAAAATTTCACTCTTTCTTGATATTTTAACTTCGTGAACATTTTTTCTTTCCAAAACCTAGTTTTAAAATATTCTTTATTTGAAAATTTGGATCTTTGTTGAAAATCATACCTTTTTTTCAATTTCCGACTTTTTCAAAATTTCTCCATTTTCTAAAAATTAGGACCTTTTAATAATTTCAAAAAAAACTGGCTCTTTTTCGGAAATTTTGAATTTTTTGGAAAAATCGTTGAGGTATTTTTTAAAAAAAACTTCGTTTCTATAACAATTTCGCTTTCTTCAAAATTTCGGCTATTTTGAAAATTCCATCTATTCAAAATTCCCATTTTTTGAAAGCCTCGACTTTCGCTAAAAATCTCGACTTTATTGGAACCTTTACGAATTAATTTTAAAATATTTGGCTTCAACCTCGAAGCTTCGATTGTTTTTGAAAATATGGAGATTTTTTTAAAAACGGCGCCTTTCGAAAAGTAGAATATTTGCAAAGTTCTATATTTTTTCAAACTTCAACTCTCTCTTTATATTTCGATTTGTTAAAAATTTTGTCGTTTAAAAAATTTTCTGAACCTTTATTCTTCATGGTAGACACTTATTGACCGGAAATATTATGTTTTTTTCAATTTATTTAACATTTCTTCGGCCCAGTTTGGAAATATTTAAATTTTTATGGTTTGTTGACAATTTGTTTTCAATAAATTTAAATATCACGTAGTCGCATTTCAAAAACTGTTTTTAAAATTGTCAACAAACCATAAAAATTTAAATATTTCCAATCTGGGCCGAAGAAATGTTAAATAAATTGAAAAAAACATCTAAACCTTTGTTGGACTTTTTTTCAAAATCTTCGAATTTTTTTAGATCTCTTGAAAATTTCGATTTTCATAACAATTTCAACTTCCTTCAAAAGTTGGGCTTTTTTGAAAATCGTTGTCAAATTCGTTAAAAATATCAATTTTATTTAATTTTTTTGGTGGAACGGACTAGTGCTTGGTTATTTTCAAAAATTGAAATACAAATCTTGTCCAGGAAATTAAGAAAGATTAAAAAACTATTCCAAATTTAAATTTATAGTTGTCAGTGTCTTATAGTTCAAGTCTCAACTCATAATTTCAAGAAAAATATCTATAATTAAAGTATAAAAGTTAGCATGTCGATAAAAAGGGTTAAGAGGTTGCTAGAGAAAGAGAGAGAGAAAGACTAAATTTTGTTTAAAGTCGAAATTTTGGAAAAATTAATAATTTCGAGAAAAATATCTATAATTAAAGTATAAAAGTTAGCATGTCGATAGAAAGCGTTAAGAGGTTGCTAGAGAAATGGAGAGAGAAAGACTAAATTTTGTTTAAAGTCGAAATTTTAGAAAAATTAATAATTTCGAGAAAAATATCTATAATTAAAGTATAAAAGTTAGCGTGTCGATAAAAAGGGTTAAAAGGTTGCTAGAGAAAGAGAGAGAGAAAGACTAAATTTTGTTGAAAGTCGAAATTTTAGAAAAATTAATAATTTCGAGAAAAATATCTATAATTAAAGTAGAAAAGTTAGCATGTCGATAAAAAGGGTTAAAAGGTTGCTAGAGAAAGAGAGAGAGAAAGACTAAATTTTGTTTAAAGTCAAAATTTTAGAAAAATTAATAATGAAAAGTACCTACCAGCTTAAACTTAAAACCTCAAAAGAAAAAGTTAAAATATCGAAAAAAGCTAAATACATTAAACAAAACTTTCGAAAAATTTTACTTTTTCTAGAAATTTTGAAGTCTTCAGCAACATTTCCAGGAACAAAATCGAATATTTGGGTTAAAGTCAAGGCTGAATTAGGGTGGAAAATTTGAATCTTTTTTTGAAATAAAGAAGTTCTTATTTTGAAATTGTGGCTGGCCTTTTTTATTTTCGTTTATTTTTTTAATTTGATCTTTTTAATCGACAGTTCTTGAAAACACAATCGAAACAGTAAAAATCAATTTTATTAGAAAAAGCGAATCAAAGTCAAAATAAAGTCAAAGTCACTTGTCGATAGATAACCAAAATTATGAAAGAAAAAGGTCCCTCAAATTTTCGATTTTAATCGCCAAAGTTCGTATATTGTAAACGTTTTCAATTCTGGGGTATCTAATTTAGGATTTTTATGAACATTCCGAGTGTAAATTTGAAATACCCAAACCCGAAATTCCGATTCCCCATTTTTATAAACTTAAGGTTTTTTTTTTAAATTTGAACTCAAATTGAACTAAAAACTCAGAGTTTCAGCATGAAAATTTTAAACTTAAAAAATATAAAATATTTTGCTTCAATTTTAGACAAGATTGTAATTTTAAAGTAAATACATCACATTTTTTAAATTATGTCCAAAAATCAAATTTTAAAGACTTCTAAAAATCAAAAAATGAGTCACCTGGAACTGAACCGAAAATCGAAAACCGGAAAAAACCGTTATTTTTGTCGGAACGAAAACCGAAACTGTACCGATGTAATTTTTTTGCCAGAACGATAACCGAAAACGTAGCGATTCGAAGCCCTGCTTTGAACTCACCTATATACTGCGTATGTGTGGTAGTCGTTTAATAGCAATATACGTTCAGCTAAAATTGTTGATTTTTGACTTTTCTCAATAGATTTGAGATAAAGATAAATGTACGAATCCAGAGCAAACTGATACATTGGATCTATCCTTCCCATGTCACTTAGCACGAAAAACAAAATTGAGGATCTCTTAGCACAAGGTCTGTAGCCCTAAAACAATTAGCTTTTGGTAACTAACTAACGTTTAGATATTCTCTGTATCTTCTTTGTGAAATGTGGTTAATTCCATTCCAATCGAGTGGCGCCAGTTGCTTCTTCCACACGTCTAGTTACCTTTTTTCGTTAAGACTTGGAAATCTAGATGTGTGGAAGAAGTAACTGGCGAAACCACAACATCTATCTATTAAATTAATTTTTTTTAACATTGGAAATGTTTATGTTGAGATATGGGGTGAAGTTTCGGGTTTTCGTCCAAGCTTGAGATAACAAGGTGTCGGTCGCTCTGACATACTCGCCAGTCGAGCGCTCTCGGCGTCGAGAGGCCGGCGTGAAAACTATGGGAGAATGTTAAGTTTACAGTTCACCGCAGTGCACCATATTCGTTTTAATCCAGTGGCGTTTCATTGGATAAGGCTATCAGCTATGGATATTAAGAGTATGAAAAATAGCGAAAAATGTAAGACATATCGAGAGCGCAAAAAACGTTTACGAGAGATTGAAAATAGAGAATCTAGTGAGTTAAGTGCGAAAACACCGCTAACAAAAACTGAACACAATAGGCGGTATCGTGAGCATGTAGAGATGCGCAAACTTAAAGGTTCTGAAGTTTACACGGACTACCCAAGTCAGCGGCCCTTAACTGAGGGGTTATAATTCCATTATTATGCTGTAAACTCTAATCCTAAATCCAATTAACGTACTGTTTTGAAAACCTTGAAGTACTCAGTAAACGAATGTGGTAAAATATCTGCACTTATAATTATTAGGGCTCAAATAAATGTAAATTACTTTTACAATAAAGTTGACAAATTTTTGCTTGTAGATAAATATATTTTAATATTTCATTGTTTTCGCTTTGTACTAAAATGTTTCTTTAAAGAGCCATGAGCATAGATGCCTTAATATTATTTTAATTTAAATTATTTCGTAGTCTGTTTGGTTATACGAGTATATTTCAATTTAAAAAATAATCTTTCAGAATAAACTTGGCTAATGGAAACTGTAAATTTAGAAAAGATAAACATTGCAGAAATAACCTTAAAAATAGAAAAAAGTCGAAAGAAAAATATTTGAATATTCAAGTTTTCACTCGAAATCTCAAGTCGAATACTTCGATATTAAAGTCGAAAATAAAAAAAAAATAGCTAAATAAGGCCAAAATTTTGATTCAGAAAAGTTGCGAGAAAAAAAGTAAAAGAAATAGACAATTTTAGGAAAATATTCCAGGATTTCAAAAAATTCGTAATGTTATAAAATTTTAAAACATATGTCAACATTTTGAGGTTAAAGATAAAATTTTGCAACTAAATCAAAATCGTTTCAAAAAATATTTCATTTAAAGTCAAGAATTTAAATAAATGACTTGTGTTCTTAAAAAAAGAGTCTTGATTAAATTTAAAACCTTAAAAATAAAAAATTAAAGCTTTAACACTGATTGAAACCTTCATTGGTGTTGGAAATAAAAGTAGAAAGTAAAGTTTGAATGTTGGGATTTTAAAATTTGAGGAAACCCACCACTTATAATTTAATAAAAAAGGGGATCTTAAATTTCGAAAAAAAAAGTTGACATTACAAAATTTCGATAAAAAATCTTAAGTTTTCGAGTTTATATATTTATAATTTTAAGAATTTTTTAGGCCACAATTTCGAAAATAAGTCAAAATCTGTAGAAATATTTAGAATTTATTATTTAACGTAAAAATTTTAAACAAAACATAAATATTTATTGACAGTTCAATTAAAATAAATGACATTTTGAAAGGTTGAGGAATTTTGTGAAAAAGTCATAATTTCAAGAAAATACTCTATATTTATTTTTTTAATGCAATATCTTGGGTTAGACTTGCAAGACTGAAGTTCAAATTTTGAATCCGTTTGAAATCCGAAGTTTTAAGAAAAAAACACAAGAATTGCAAGTTTAATGTAAAAATTTAAAAAATTGGAAATTGTGGAAGAAATTATTAAATTTCGGAAAAGCTCAAAATTTGTGTTTATAATTATTTTGAAAGCATAAGCGCATAATTTTGTAAAGAAGAGTAAAAATAAGATTAAAATAGATTTCTAGACGATTTTCTTTAGGTTAGAAAATTTTAACCTCTCTGGATAAATAAGACGTCAAAATGACCCTTGACGGATTAACCAAAATAATCAATAAGTAATCGAATGCCGGGTTCGCTATGTTCTCTTCTAAAAAACTTACAGCACACTTGATGACTTTTCATTTGAACATCCGATAAAATTTTAACTGACATAAATTGAAATTTACTAATTCAATCAGACTCACTCCGTCATTATTAAACGGCTCGAGATAATTATATACCATATCTGTTGCTAATTTAAAGCCCTCATCGCTTCCCATTTTCGTTTTTAGATTCATCTAAGTGTTCACTTCATTACGACAAGCGTATTTTTGATATTGAGAAATTTCTTTGCGATTCTGTGGAAGGAGATTCAAGTGACGTTATTGAATCATTGTCATTATCAGTTAATTATTATTATTAATTAATTATGCAATAGAGTTGCTGCAAGACCGCTTTAAAATAAAAGAACAGGTCACAACCGTCCTAAACTTTCTTTAATTTAGAAGAACCACACAACCCGGTCTAAGACAACTAATTAACTGTAATAAAGGTTTTAGAGCTTTCGGCAAAAAAGGGAATTACTTTTAAGTATTATTCCCATAAGAGCGGAAAAATTAAATGATCATGCAAAGCGAAAATGGCAATCAGTACAACCAGTACAGCTCTAGTTTTAATTAGAAATAGGTGCAGTAACTTTAAACAATGTCCAGCATTGTTAAATCCAGGGTGTCAAGCGAACATCATTACTTCAGCATTAGTTAAAAAATTGTAATTTTCTTTAAAAGAGTTTGAAGTAATGTAACATATGAATCAAATCACATCTAAACGAATTCACGTGTGATCTGAAATATGATAAACAAAATCACAGAACCAACCTCAATTTTTAAGATTGATAAATTTGCCATTCAACTGCGCTCTAATGTTTTTTTCGATGATCCTGATTTCAATGCGAAATAATCTAAATAAGATTTATTAACTGAAACAAGTTTATTTTGGAAGTAATTAGAAATTCCATTGAAATCAGAAAAAATTAACTTCATTTTCAAGAAACCAAATTGGGTTGAATGCAGCTGGTCATTTAAAAGTCCATTCAAAGAAACAAAAATATGACATGCAATTCAAAGACCATAAATTCTTGTCAGGAAGAACAATTACATGACCGGGGCAATAAATGTTAGGATCAAGAGGAAGCTGAAAACAAAATACTTTTATCCCAAGAAGAAAAGGGCAGGAATAACACTTTCAAGACAATTACTACTTACGAGCATCCTGTGGTCTCTTCATTGTAACGTTGCCTTTCAAAAAGGAAAGAAGGCACATTCAGTGTCAATAAAATGATTCTTAAACTTGGAAAAAATAGGGATGACAGAATATCTAAGAACCACTTGTCGGAATGACAAATTTCTGAAATGTACTACTTATCCAACCAGGGGGTTCAAACAAACTGTGAAGGGCCATAAAATTTATGTGGTGTAAGACACATCTGCAAACACTTTCAACACAGTCAGCCTTAACGACATTTAAATGAGTTATAAAAAAAATAAAAACTAAACGTAATACGTATTGTTGTAAATCAATACATATTTTATGTAATTATTATTATTTACTACTTCGAAGATACAAAGATAATTGCCGTGGCTAATTTCAAGGGGTGTCGGATAACACAAGGGTCGACGTCACTAAGATTCTAGCCTTAATAATCTAAATAAATAAAGGTTTCATATTTCAACACGATCGGTAAAGAGGTTATGAAATTATTAATTAAATTATTTTTTATAACAACTTTGAAAGTCTGCAATTCGAAAAGTAAACATTTTTTATTAATTTGTTTTCGTAATTCGTATTTATTTATCATTCCGAATCAACTTCCAACGTTGTCTTTGAAATTTGTAAATACTCTGTATAACCTTGTATGTTAAATAAAGTGTTAATTATGTTTCTATTTGGTGTTATCATTTCCAATGTCTCCGTTGGTTGCAAGGATTGCGAAATCTGAATTTTTATCTAATTAAATTCTTTCTCCTGCTATATCTCAAAGAATAAAATGGAATACAAAATACCTCTCTAGCGTAATCAATTTGCTTTTCCGTGGTTTGTGAAACTTCCAAACTCTTTTTCACAGCTTCAGCCGTTGCTTTAGATACTTGTAAGTTATTAAACAACTCAGCATCGTCCAAAATATCTCCTCTGCTTTCATTCAATAATCTCAGTAGCTCATTTTCCAAATCAATCAATGTTCTTTTACCTAATTAATATAACCAGGTACCATTAGGTACCCAATAACAAATTTGAAAAAATTACGATAACAAGCAGCTAAAATACCTTTAGAGATCGTTGTCACCAATTTATCTTTCTGCTCCTCTAACTGCGGTTTCTCTTTTCGGACAACGATACCTAATAACTGCCCTTCGAGACCTTGTTCTTTGACAGCGAAATTAACCATCGTGGTTCTCGTCGAAATTTCAGGCGGATAATGTGGATTACTTAATTTGGTGGTTAAGAAAAATTTAAATTTCGGATCGTACGAAATCATTTTGTCGTCAATCGATATAAGCAGCATGCCGCCTTGTTTAACGATGTCTTTGCCCATCACGGGCCCCAACGACGGATCTATGCTTTCGCCAATATTCTGCAACAGCACCGGTTTCCCTTGCTGAACGGATTTTTCAACAATTTTCATGTAGTCGAGCATCCCCAAATCGATTACCTTTGAAAAAAAGTTACTTTATGTTGACAAAACAGGATTTGTTGACAAAACAGGAACGAGTTTAACAAAGACGGAAAGCGGCTTACCCTAAGATCGTTTTTAGCTTCCATGGCCTTAATCCATTTTTGAGCTTGACATTGTGGATCTATAACGAGAGGCCAACGATTTCCTCGTGTAACTATGATACCATTCTCGGTACTGAAGTCATCAGCTGGGAGACCTTGGGAGTTCCATTCTCTTATGGTGTTTGCGTCACTTAAGAATTCGTTGATTCTGAAGGCTGGATTATGGGGGATGTCCAATTCAAAAACCTATCTAACGATTTTCGTATTGTATTTGTACCATGAATATTAAGCGCTTACGTGACTTTTCCAATGTAAAATTAATTCGTTTCTATAGTCAGAAACGAAAGGTCCAAGATAAGATATAAAGGCGGTGGCCAAAAGACAATTGCCAGGAAGTAGACCAAATTGTTTATCGTATTCGACCACACTTTCTCTCCACCTGATTTGTTCACCACTTAGATTCTCGACTAAAATTGTAGCTCTTTCCAATCGCGACCGTAATATCGCAGCCTGCAAATTGATTTTAGATACTGTAACAGTCTCTTCAGCTATTTAACCTTTCTGTTTAATTCTTCCTTAAAAGCTAACTTCTCATCAAATTCCTTTTGAAGTTTAGCCAACATTTCATTTAATTCGGCAAGCTTAGCTTGAGCTTCTGCTAGAATTTTTCGTTTTTCTTCCAAAAGAGCCAAAGTCTCATCTACTTTGGCTTGTTTTGGACCGACGAATCTAAACAGAATGTATTAATTTCGGTAGTTTTACTCTCAACGACATACTTCCAAACTTTAGCGTATTTCTCTATAGCTATCACCCACATGCATAAAGACTTGGCGGCAAAAGAAACAATGCCAACTTTGTCTGGATCAAATTCTTCATTAGACGTATATCCAGCGATTTTTTTCTGAACTTTCTCCGGTATGTGATTTCTGTCGTACTCTTTTAGATCTTTCAAAAAGTTCATCTCGCCAAGTTGACGCTTTGATTCCGCCCAAGATATATCGCACTAGAAATATGGATGATAGAAACGAGTTGTTGCTTTTGGTGTGTTTTTTACGCCTTTAAGTATCATAACTGCTTCCATAACCATCTCCACTTTTGCTGGAGGTTTACCGTAGGATTTCAATTCGCTAATATCTTTCTTGCTCAGTGCATCTAAAGCTGCTATGGCTTCGTTCAAAATCGGCTTGACTTCCTCCAAATCAGCCAAAGCCACATCAGCCATTCGCTTGCATTGGACTTCTTCCTCTCCTATCTTGATGCTTTTCTGAGTTACTTCTTTCTGCAAATAAAAATTATAAAACGATGGATGATAGAATCGTATGATGTTATTGTTTTAACCAACGAGACTGGATTTAACCAAATAACATTGAAATAGCTATTTTGTCCCAGTCTGACATCCTTGAGGAAAACAGTAGGCTTAACAGATTGATTGCTTGAGCCACCCAACTGTGTTGAAAGCAACAACTATACTCTACTACTTGGTCTATTATTTATAAAAAGTTATTAACCCTTTCGCGACACGTGCTATTTTCCAATTTTTAAGTATGCCCATAAGGCGGGCAGTTTTCGAGGTTTACGGAATCGTATGGTCTTTGTATAGCATACATTTACCGGAAAAGTCCGATAATCGGCGTCTCTACAAGACTATTGTACTAAATTAAAAATATAATTCGGATAAATACACTCGTCGACTATTTGTCACATTTTTTTAACACGGGAATATACGGTCTTCGAAAGGGTTAATGGTATAATAGTTAGTCTACTTACGGCAGTTTCTTCAACGTCTTTCCTCTTAGCACTAATAATAACAATAAATTCATCGCATTGGACTTGCGTTTCGGCAACTTGGGCTTGAGCAACTTCTAATTCAGCAGACATCACTTCGACCCTTTGTCGACATTCTTCAATTTTCCCAACACCGGATCTCAATTTGTTTGCCTCTCCTGCGATTTCCGCTCTTTTCTCTCTGAGCATGCTACTTAATTAACTTTGATTACACGAACGTTCCTTATCAACGAAAACAATATAACCTTTTGTAACCTGCTACAAGTTCTAGATAATTTGTTGGGGTGACATAACTGTATCGCTTCATTTCTAAAGCCATTCTCTTCGCGTATTTAGCCACCGAGTCGTGGATAAAAGAGAAGATTTCCGCCGTTGCAATACGCAAGCGATCTTGAGTGGACATCAAAACCGATTCCTTCCGCCTTACCTAAGAGCACACCACCAGTCAGATTAAAGAGTTACTGTGTTAATATGACGTACTTCGGTGCCCTCTCCGGTTATTTTCTCCACAAAATTGACATCGGCTATATACTTAAAAGCCACCTCTAATAGAGCTTCCTTAGGCCAATCTTGGAACCAGTCAATGGTAGTACAATTGACCAAAGATGGGTACTGCCTAAGTCTGTTGCGGAAGCTATCTCCAATTGGACTCATACATAGAATAATGTGCATATTGGTCTTTACTCTGTCTACCAAGAAGCACCATAATGCTTCATTGGTGGGCATTACGCCGGCTTTCATGGCAGCATTATAGATTTTATTTTTTATCTAAAAATATCGATATCTTTATTTCGAACTATGAATACTCTCTTTAGATTTTTAAGTACTGTGATATTGGACCAAAAAGTGTACAAAATATCCCTCAGATTTTAAATTTTCTGAATTTTCTTTTAAGCTAAAGTACGTAAACAATTGACCTCAACATGATTTTTCAATTATCCTTAAATACAAACGTGAGCTGAGTTGACCTGGTTTATTCAAACTAAACAAATCAGTGAAGTTTGTTTGCACTTTGTTACTAATTTTTCTAGATCATCTAATAACAACAAAACTCTAAAAATAATCAATAGTTGAGATTTTAAAGTGTCAATACATTTGATTAATTTGTAAGCGCTAATTCAACTGACGAAGGTTAATCAAAATGCCATTTTCTGTCGAACTAAAGGTAACCAAAAAAAGTAGAATACAATCACTAAAGTAATACCTCATCCCATTCCTCTGTTTTGTATAAGTTGGTCACCTCACCGCTACTGAGCATATTATTTATAATCTCCAAGAATCCTTCATCTGTAACCTGATTGTCGTTGAATATGAAAGCAGTGGGTTTGGATTCTGCCCCAGTCAAATTGTATAGTTTTTTCAAATCTTCCCTAAATTCTGCTGTCTTGTACGTTCGCGTCACCGATATCGTAAATATTCCGAATTCGCAAATGTAGGACGAAATGCGAGAAATTGAAGTTCTACCACTTCCACCTGTAAGTTACGTTTCCAACCTTTCTTCCATCAACTCTGGTAGCACAATAAAAGAAAAATGCAAACACCTTACCAATGCCTACAAGTAGCATGTTTCCACGTGCTTGAGAAATAACGCGAACCACTCTTGTTATATGTTCGATGGCATCCTTAAATAGCACAAGATCCATGGTTACTGTCCCCGGGGAGTGATTGTATTCATCCATTTGGTTTTCCAGGTATTTTCTGAGAGCGACAAAATCTACCAAATCCTCGTATATGCTAAACGGGTTGACAAAATCCCCAAAAACTGGAATTTCCCGTTTAGGACAAATGCTGTGTAATGTTAAATCGAAATGAGATCCCAAACGATTATCAACTTCATTGTCAAACCAAAGGCGGTCTCTGAAAATTAAGTCAAATATGAATGCTTTTTCGATAGATCGCACTTGCATTTTTAAGTTTTTTGAATAAATAGTGGAAAACAGTTATCAGTCCCAGGTCTTAATCAGGGCAGAGCGAGATTGTCTTTTTTAGTGCCTTCCTTACTTAATTTATTTATCGCTCCATGTATTAAGTCGAGGAAGGTTTCACTTCTTTTTACCACATCGGCAATTAAATAAATAATTACGCGATACGTATTTCGCCAGCAGAACTGACATTTTTAAGCGTCCTAATCTAAAAGATTAGCAAAAGATGCATCGACGTCATCTACATTGAGATTCAAATCGATACTTTTTAGATTAGTACGCTTGACAATGACAGTGTTTAGTTCAGTGCTTTAGCTCCATGTGTTATTCTTTACATTTACCTTCTTTTTTTTTTGTGAAAGGAACTGGTCTTTGGTAATCTTCAATTTACCATTTTGGGGCCTCCTTGCCATCTGGGACTAGCATACTTCTCGCTCCACCCTAGCGCTGACCCTGACAGTTACGATAATAATTGTATAGATGAAACATCCCCATGTTAGCGAATACAATTAACTAACGAACATAGGAGAATCGTGATCTATAGCGACAGCCAAGCAACACTAAATGCGTTGAGAACTTATGAAATAAACTCCAGAACGATCAAAGATTGTGTTGATAAGTTAAGCAACTTGGCACAGCACAATACAATTACACTTTGATAGGTTGAGGCCCATCGAGGGATTGAAGGAAATGAAAGACCTTCTAACCAAAAGGGGAGCCGAGTTTCCTGCAGTAGGATGAGAACCCACTGCTGTCCGCTTGCTTATAAAGCGGCAAAAGAGGTAATAAAAGAACTACTAAGAAAAAAACATAGCACTCACTGGAGAGGTGTCAATGGTCTGAGGCAATCGCGGATGTTCATTGACGGACCATCAGAAAAGAGAGCCAGAGAACTATTACAGTTAAGCAAAAATCAGCTCAGATGGACAGTTGGACTATTTACTGTGCCCTAATGAAACATCTTACAACAATTGCCCCAAAAGAAAATTCTACTTATTGAAGAAGAAGAAGAAGAAGAAGATGAAGAAGATGAAGAAGATGAAGAAGATGAAGAAGATGAAGAAGATGAAGAAGATGAAGAAGATGAAGAAGATGAAGAAGATGAAGAGGATGAAGAGGATGAAGAGGATGAAGAGGATGAAGAGGATGAAGAAGATGAAGAGGATGAAGAAGATGAAGAAGATGAAGAAGATGAAGAAGATGAAGAAGATGAAGAAGATGAAGAAGATAAAGAAGATAAAGAAAATGAAGAAGATGAAGAAGATGAAGAAGATGAAGAAGAAGAAGATGATGATGAAGAAGGTGAAGAAGAAGAAGATGAAGAAGATGATGAGGAAGATGATGATGAAGATGATGAAGAAGAAGATGATGAAGAAGAAGATGATGAAGAAGAAGAAGATGAAGAAGAAGAAGATGAAGAAGAAGAAGAAGATGAAGAAGAAGAAGAAGATGATGAAAAAGAAGAAGATGAAGAAGAAGAAGATGAAGAAGAAGAAGAAGATGATGAAGAAGATGATGAAGAAGATGATGATGAAGAAGATGTTGATGAAGAAGATATTGATGAAGAAGATGATGATGAAGAAGATGATGAAGAAGATGATGATGAAGAAGATTATGAAGAAGAAGAAGAAGAAGATGAAGAAGAAGATGATGAAGAAGAAGAAGATGAAGAAGAAGAAGATGAAGAAGAAGAAGAAGAAGAAGAAGATGAAGAAGAAGAAGATGAAGAAGAAGAAGATGAAGAAGAAGATGAAGAAGAAGAAGATGATGAAGAAGATGATGATGAAGAAGATGATGAAGAAGAAGATGAAGAAGAAGATGAAGAAGAAGAAGATGAAGAAGAAGAAGAAGAAGATAAAGAAGAAGAAGAAGAAGATGAAGAAGAAGATGAAGAAGAAGAAGATGATGAAGAAGATGATGAAGAAGATGATGATGAAGAAGATGATGAAGAAGATAATGATAAAGAAGATGTTGATGAAGAAGATGATGATGAAGAAGATGATGATGAAGAAGATGATGATGAAGAAGATGATGATGAAAAAGATGATGAAGAAGAAGATGATGAAGAAGAAGATGATGATGAAGAAAATGATGAAGAAGAAGATGATGATGAAGAAGAAGAAGATGAAGAAAATGAAGAAGAAGAAGATGAAGAAGAGGAAGTAGAAGAAGATGAAGAAGAAGAAGATGAAGAAGAAGAAGAAGATGAAGAAGAAGATGAAGAAGAAGAAGATGAAGAAGAGAAGAAGATGAAGAAGAAGAAGAAGATGAAGAAGAAGATGAAGAAGAAGATGATGAAGAAGAAGATGATGATGAAGAAGATGATGATGAAGAAGATGATGATGAAGAAGATGATGAAGAAGATGATGAAGAAGAAGATGATGAAGAAGAAGATGATGAAGCAGAAGATGATGAAGAAGAGATGAAGAAGAAGAAGATGAGAAGAGGAAGATGAAGAAGAAGAAGATAAAGAAGAAGAATATGAAGAAGAAGATGAAGAAGAAGAAGATGAAGAAGGAGAAGATGAAGAAGAAGAAGATGAAGAAGATGAAGAAGAAGAAGATGAAGAAGAAGAAGATGAAGAAGAAGAATGAAGAAGATGAAGAAGAAGAAGATGAAGAAGAAGAAATGAAGAAGAAGAATATGAAGAAGAATGAGACGAATGAAGAATGAAGAAGAAGATGAAGAAGAAGATGAAGAAGAAGAAGATGAAGAAGATGAAGAAGAAGAAGATGAAGAAGAAGAAGATGATGAAGAAGATGATGAGAAGAAGATGATGATGAAGAAGATGATGATGAAGAAGATGATGATGAAGAAG
Source organism: Dastarcus helophoroides (assembly GCA_028583605.1). Lineage (NCBI taxonomy): Eukaryota > Metazoa > Arthropoda > Insecta > Coleoptera > Bothrideridae > Dastarcus > Dastarcus helophoroides. Next base: position 45,185,089 of record CM053327.1, on the reverse strand, counting down.
ATGATGATGAAGAAGATGATGATTGAAGAAGATGATGAAGAAGATGATGATGAAGAAGATGATGAAGAAGAAGATGATGATAGAAGAAGATGATGAATGAAGAAGAAGATGATGAGAAGAAGATGATGATGAAGAAGATGATGATGAAGAAGATATGATGAAGAAGATGATGATGAAGAAGATGATGAGAAGAAGATGAATGATGAAGAAGACTGATGAGAAGAAGATGATGAAGAAGAAGATGATGAAGAAGAAGAAGATGATGAAGAAGAAGATGATGAAGAAGAAGCAGATGAAGAAGATGATGATGAAGAAGATGATGATGAAGAAGATGATGATGAAGAAGATGATGATAAGAAGATGATTGATGAAGAAGATGATGATGAAGAAGATGATGATAAAGAAGATGATGATGAAGAAGATGATGATGAAGAAGATGATGATAAGAAGATGATGATGAAGAAGATGATGATGAAGAAGATGATGATGAAGAAGATGATGAATGAAGAATGATGATGATGAAGAAGATAATGATGAAGAAGATGATGATGAAGAAGATGATGAAGAAGATGATGATGAAGAAGATGATGAAGAGAAGATGATGAAGAAGAAGATGATGAAGAAGAAGGAAGATGAAGAAAATGAAGAAGAAGAAGAAGATGAAGAAGAGGAAGAGAAGAAGATGAAGAAGAAGAAGATGAAGAAGAAGAGATGAAGAAGAAGAAGATGAAGAAGAAGATGATGAAGAAGAAGATGAAGAAGAAGAAGAAGATGAAGAAGAAGAAGATGAAGAAGAGGAAGATGAAGAAGAAGAAGATAAAGAGGAAGAATATGAAGAAGAAGAATATGAAGAAGAAGAAGATGATGAAGAAGAGATGATGATGAAGAAGATGATGATGAAGAAGATGATGATGAAGAAGATGATGAAGAAGAAGATGATGAAGAAGAAGATGATGAAGAAGAAGATGATGAAGCAGAAGGTGATGAAGAAGAAGAAGATGAAGAAGAAGAAGATGAAGAAGAGGAAGATGAAGAAGAAGAAGATAAAGAGGAAGAATATGAAGAAGAAGAATATGAAGAAGAAGAAGATGAAGAAGGAGAAGATGAAGAAGAAGAAGATGAAGAAGAAGAAGATGAAGAAGATGAAGATGAAGAAGATGAAGATGAAGATGAATAAGAGAAGATGAAGATGAAGATGAAGAAGATGAAGATGAAGATGAAGATGATAGATGAGATGAAGATGAAGATGAAGATGAAGATGAAGATGAAGATGAAGATGAAGATGAAGATGAAGATGAAGATGAAGATGAAGATGAAGATGAAGATGAAGATGAAGATGATGAAGAAGAAGATGATGAAGAAGAAGATGATGAAGAAGAAGAAGATGAAGAAGAAGAAGATGAAGAAGAAGAAGATGAAGAAGAAGATGAAGAAGAAGAAAATGAAGAAGAAGAAGATGAAGAAGAAGATGAAGAAGAAGAAGAAGATGAAGAAGTTGAAGAAGATGAAGAAGAAGAAGATGAAGAAGAAGAAGATGAAGATGAAGAAGATGAAGAAGAAAAATATGAAGATGAAGAAGATGAAGATGAAGATGAAGATGAAGAAGATGAAGAAGATGAAGATGAAGATGAAGAAGATGAAGAAGATGAAGAAGATGAAGAAGATGAAGATGAAGAAGATGAAGAAGATGAAGATGAAGAAGAAGAAGAAGATGAAGAAGAAGAAGATGAAGAAGATGAAGAAGAAGAAGATGAAGAAGAAAATAAAGATAAAGATAAAGATAAAGATAAAGATGAAGATGAAGTTGAAGTTGAAGTTGAAGTTGAAGATGAAGATGAAGATGAAGATGAAGATGAAGATGAAGATGAGGATGAAGAGGAAGATGAAGAGGAAGAGGAAGATGAAGATGAAGATGAAGATGAAGATGAAGATGAGGATGAAGATGAAGATGAAGATGAAGATGAAGATGAAGATGAAGATGAAGATGAAGATGAAGAAGAAGAAGAAGAAGAAGAAGAATGGGAATAAGAATAAGAATAAGAAGAAGAAAAAGAAGAAGAAAAAAAAGAAGGAGAAGAAGAAGACAAAGGAGGAGAAGAAAAAGAAGAAGAAGAAGAAAGTCCGTCATGTGAATGTCCTGCTTTGGCAAGAGATAGACATTTCAGCTTTGGGAATGCTCGGACTGAATCAGACAATAACTGGAACATCCATAAAGAAGGTTCTTGAATTCTTCAAAAAAGCGGGACTATTATGAGATAATTGTGTGAGATAATAAGCAAAAGCTTCAGTGCTGCAAGGATAATCGACCCCATAGGAATGATAATAATAAGAGAAATAGTTGATGGTAACATTAATAAGAAGTGACAAACTAGAATTTAGACATTCTCTGTATCTTCTTTGCGAAATAGTATTATTTTCATTCATGTTTTATAGGCTTTTTCTTCGTCAGTTACTCCTTCCACAATTCTATAAGAAATCGTCAATCCTTAACAGATGGTTACTGAAAATTTAGAATTGTAGAAGAAGTAATTGGCGAAGAATGAAGATGAATGAAAATAGAATTTAGGACCACGTGGTTAGATTATTTTTGGCATTTTGCATTATTTTCGTGCCTCACATTTACTTTCACACTTTGTCAATGCGAGGCACACAAAAGATTTTAAAAAAACTCACTTTTCGTCCACAAGTCTATCAGAAAACACTCGATACGATTCGTGAATCCACAAGCGGAGGAAAGCATTCTTCGTACTTTGATAATCCTTATGGCTTCTTAGTAACCCTTGAAATATCTTCGAAATATCTCTCAAATTGAACAAATAATGCATTTTAGATGGGGTGGGCAACATATTAGATGATACATTTCTGTATAACTCGACGGATGTGTCGGTCAGTTCTTTGCCAGTCATTTTAACTTCGTCATCGAATTCGGCTAAATGTTGGGAAAGCATGGTGCCATAGATTCTAATTATGGTGTTTTCATCGGGAAAAGTCATGTTGATCACGTTAAATCTGCTTAATAAACGATCGGAGATAACATTTCTTCCGCCTCCTGGAGGCCCCATCGACGACAAAATATTCATATTCTAAAATGGTAAAATTGCTTTTTTACAAACACAAATAAAAAAGTAAGATAGAAAAGCACATGTTATGTACTACCTTTTTACTTTTACCTTTATTGTTACGTATTACCATTTGTTTGTATTGTTGCCGTTTGATATTTTTATATTGTAAAAATCAAAGTAGTAAAAATGTCATAGAGATAAAAAACAAACAAAAATTGTTGGTATTTGAAAATGTGTCAATAAAAAATATAAAAATCAAAAAGCATTTTTGGAAAAGACCAATAATCTCTCGATCAGCACACTTGCAGAAAATTCTGCAGTTAATCCGTTGTAAGTAAAGCATTGGGTCACGAATGTGCAGTGATATCAAAGACACTAGTGCGATATCCAGCTGAATTAATATTAACTGACAATAGAAAGAACTAGATCATATTGCAGATGTCTGCAGCGAGCGATAGTTCCCATTGATGTTCAAATTAAGTAGAGAGTAGTGGTTATCTGGAATTAAATTTCATACAAATTTGATTAGGGTAGAATAATTTGACTTTCACAGACATCAGAGGTTTCAACTGCGTTTTGCGTTTGTTATCATTTGGTTCCTGTTCCGTTTTTGAGTTTTCTTAGGATAGTTACCAACATTTGTTAAAAAAAGTTATTTTAAGAGTTCATATACAAGAAATTTCGCATCTAAAGCTACCACTAAAGTAAGTTAATAACTATTTTATTTACAAGCTCTCCGAATATTAACAATCTGACTTACTTGAATATATTTTCTGACTTGCTTCAACCTGTCATACCAAAATCCGTAATCCATCCACTGCCTCAGTAACTCCAACGGTGGTTGAGACCCGTAAGTCTCCTTCGCAGGCATATTAAGATCGTCCAAATAAGTGATCATTGTTTTATTCCCCACGGGAACAAACACCCCTTTGGTTCGTTTTTCCACCCGACTCTCGACGATTTCTTGCAAATTTTGAGAGCTGGTTTGCGCCGACATGTTAACATTTAAAATCAAATATTTGCTAGAATCCAAATTTTCCACACACTGCTGAGCGGTGGAAGTTTTTCCGGTACCGACGGGACCGGTCAGCAAAACTGGTCGCCCGACAACTAGCAGTTTACTAACGATGAAATCGTATCGGATGGTATCTATGGTCGGCACCATGATTTTATAAAATGGAGACCTGCAAACTACCAGTTATTCTAGTTTTTGAGTAACCATAAATCGAATTACGAAGGATCGTAGCGCCAACCGTATGGAAGTTTTTCTTCCCATGACGCGTAACACTTAGCTCTGGTATCGACGTAGTATTCGTAGACTGTGTCTTTTATGGGAAACATTCCTTCTTTTTCTCTTATTAATACATCGAGTTTTCGCCTACCCATTGTGTCCGTGGTACAACAAATTGACCAAATGACACTAAAACCACATTTCTTAAAATAAATTAAAATACACGATGATTTCGTATCAACCAATATAGAAACCACATTTTCGAAATATCTTCAAAATTTTCTTCATCGGCGGGATTAACACCATTTTCTTTGTTACAGAACAGCTCCATAAGAGTACACAGAGACATCACAAGATTAAGTTCTGAAGTTACAACAGGTTCATCGCAATTTAACCTCTTATATTCCAAAACGTAAGGAAGAAGTGAATTAAAGTATTGCATAAGCTGAAACGAGAGACTGCATTTGACTGGTTTAATATTAATATGTACAAAATCATGGTTAGTAGCGTGGGCAGTAATCATTGCAAAATGTAATGCATTACTAATTTAATTTTAACCTACCGTTTCTTGATAGAACTTTCCGTGTCGAGCTTGCTTTTGAATCCACGAAGTAACATACGGTTGCCATCCCCAATCTTTGTAATCATTGTAGACCATCCCGCATCTACTAACAGTAGCTGGTGAAGCGACCGCAAGATCACCAACTTCAAACAGAAGGGAAACTTGTTCTGGCATAGTAATGCGGTCACTGTTAATAAGCGTAAGCACCTTGTTATCATCCATGACGCTATTCATATTTTCAATCCATACTGCGTCTACTGGTCCATCAAATAAAATCCACTTCTCCTCCGGTAATGTATCTACAAGAAAAAAAAATCGCTTGCATGTGAATAGACCAAATTTGTTGACTAACCTGAACACGTTATTCGCATAGTTGCACTAATAACGCCATCCAACCACTCATTAGTGGATAAGTTGTACTCTCCATACAGTTCACCTAGATTTAGAGCCTTAGGGTTTATAGGAAACACACTAACTTCGTTAAAGCCCGGTTTCCTCTGCCTAAACAGCTTGCCCATAGCTCCTTGTAACATCAACCAAGTGGTACTTTTGGCCGTTCCTGTTTTTCCTAATATCATTACTGAATGCCTCGAAGATTTTGTTTCGTACAACTGAATCACCTTCGTTATAGCTATAGTTACAGGCTGAATAATCTGTTCTTTGCAAAATTCCGTGATAGCATTTACCATGTCCAAATAATCGACAGTTGGCAAAGTGACCCCTGGAAATATGTCCCCCATAATTCCATTAAAAAGTGGCACGTCGTTCGACGTAAATCGAGCGATATTCATATCGCGCATAGCCAAATATACAATTTGTTCTTCCGGAAAATGTAGTAGAACCCTTCGCTTTTTTCCCGCGTATCGCAACAGTGCCACCATGGATCGAAGACCGAAATCGTAATGATCCTGTTTACTAAGCTGCTTCATAGCTAGCTGATACAACGTAAACACCTTTTTCGCCAAACTTTTCGTATTTTGAAAACCATCGCTAAACAGAATATTCTCAGCTATGATACCGCTATCGGGCACCATCATCGAAATAGGTCGAAACATGGACTTCAAATTATCCGGCAATTCGGTTCTGCCGGCGTAACCCGGATTCATCGTGATGAATATTCCAACGGTTGTCTTCAGTTTAATTTCCAAACCTAACAACGGAAATGTACCACATTGTAAACGGGTAACGAAAGGTGGGTACCTTCAAATGTAAACTTCTTAAGTTTTTGTGTAATAGCTGATAGAATGCAGAGGATTTGTTGTGCCACAACAGATAACACTTCAATGTTGATTCTGTTGAATTCATCGAAACATCCCCAGGCCCCAGTTTGGGCCAAACCAGAAAAGCATTTACCCATGCTTTTGTAATCCAATCCTTCGGAGCAATTATTGACGATGACCCACATTCCCATGGCTTTGCCCAAGTCCTTAACAGTTTCAGTTTTGCCTGTACCCGCAGGGCCCTTCGGGCTTCCTCCTCGATATAGATGGAGAGCAGTGGTCAAGGTAATGTAACACCTTCGAAAATAATTGTTTTTAAATCAGTGGTCCTAGTTCATAATTGTACCTGTCCGTTAGAGGCGTAATGACGAGTCTTCCCGAGTTACCGTTATACTCGTAACCATACATGAAAGTCGTGTTGGTTTGTTTAATGATGCAATCGTCGGTATCTCGATCCCAGTAAAATCTGAGTTGAGAAAACCATTCAAACGAGTTAATATCTCTGCAATCTGAAAAAAAAAACTCCCCTACACTTTTGCTTGAATTCGCATTTTGGTTTTCTATTTTTAATATATCAAGTAGATATAATAACAAAGGCTTCCACGGCCAGAGTCAGTATAGAATAAACTTCTTCCGGGATTGGACCGTGTCAAAGAACTACTACAAAAAGTTCGACTTTTCGCCCACCATCGTAGGGGACTTCTTCAGGAACAAAGAAAATAAACAATAAATGAAAATAGAGAAAGAATATGGGGGAATATGCAAAAGTTAAAGAATGAAAAGGCCAATTTCAAAACATCGGAGCAATTTTTTGTTATGAAGTTGATTTGTTTATATTTCGATTACGATTTAGAAAATTAGACTTTTTTCTCCAAAATTTAAATTCCAACTGAAACTTACAAAAAAATATTGAAATTTCCATCTTAGTTATCAAATTTTAAGTTTAATTAAGAATTTTTTTGTACTTTTAATCACGACATTTCAACTTTAAATTCATTTTTTTTTAAAATTGCTTTATAAAATTTTTACAACTTTTGACGACGAGTTTAAAAATATTCTCTGTAATTTATTTGCGAAGTATTCATATTTTATTGGCTTTTAAATGTCAAGATTAAAGTCGAAATTTTGAAAAAAAATGAGCTTAATGACTTAAGTTTATTTTTCAACATTTTTATATTATTTTTATATTTGAGAAATTACTTGTTCCTAACTTTGAATAATATGGGGTTGGGGGGCATACAAAAAAAAAGAGAAAGGAATTTAAAAAACTCCACAACAACCCGAATGAATGAGAAAGTCGTTGTTAGAAAATTATTATGGGGCCAAGAATCCTACCGCTGACTGGTGTAACTACCAGTCTCAGTTCCAAAAAAAAAAACAAAAACAAAGACAATAGAAAGAAAAGAGACAACAAGAATAAAGCAAATTTGCTTCGAGGGGTTCAAAAAATCGATAACACACATCATCGCAGACTCGGTAACTGACAGCAAACATCTATATTAGGATTTGCTGATGATGTGCGTTTCTCGAAACGAAAAAAAAGGAAAACCGGAACCAGTGTTGTAAGAAGGTTGACTGAAGAACTTTCCAGACATAGACATTGTCCCAACACATGTGAACCCCCGGGTGTGCTCCGCGGGAACGTACGTCTTAACACCCTAGAAGGAGTAGTAACCTCTTCTGGTTCTTGTTCTGGTGTACTCGCCCGGTCGCGTATTGGATTTGCCCAGAGACTAAATTGAATATAAATTACTAATTGAAGAAACCAACATAGCAGAAACTGCAGCAAATGCCAGAATAAATCCAACGTATAATATGGTTAAAAATATTTTTAAAAAGTGGAGAGCTGAAAATTTTGGAGATGTTTCGGACAGTATCCAAAAAATTGAGAGTAAACAGAATTTATACTCACAAAAAGGTAAGTTTCAATTTAATGAAAATAAATATAATTATTTATATTTCCATTTTTTAGATATCAATATTTTTATTCATAAAGAACAACCGTGGGCTTTTTGCATTATAACTCCAATAATGTTAAGGACGCAAAGAATACAAGAAGCCAGTGAAACTATTTTTATTGATTCAACCTGCAGTGCTGATGCGATGCATTCAACTTTAACTGTTGTATTAACTTCAACAAAAGCAGGAGCCCTTCCACTTTGTTTCCTAATACATCAAGGTTTTTCAAATTAAACACTAATAAACCTTTTGGTGGACAGGAGGTTAGTTCAGTATAATAGGTTTTTGTCTAATTTATTTTAAAATGTTAATCATGGGAAAAAATGCAATAGTTGTTTAGTAGATATTACAATTTCATACATTTTATTTTTAAATAAATTAGTGTTTGTCTCAACCTTTAACATACTGCGTGTATGTATATGTATTTGTGGGAAAATATAGTAATTTAAAAAAAAATTAGGAACCATTATCGTTTATGACCGACAGTTCGAATGCTGAGAAAAATGCTCTGAAACAAGTTTGGGGAAATTCAAGACAATTGTTATGTCACTTTCATGTGGCACAGGCAGAATGGAGATGGCTAATGCAGTCTAAAAACAATATTCCAAAGGAGAAACGTCAAACTGTAGTGAAAAATTTTTTAAAAGTGCGTTGCAAATGTTGAATATTGAATTTTAGGTTTATTTATTGTTGGTTTTAGGCGATGTACTCCTCGTCAGAAACAGATTTTAAATATAACATTAAAACCTTTAGGGTATTGGATTGCCCTAATAACCTTAAGGGGCGGTTTGAAGATTCATTAAAACATGCCAAAGAATGGGTTTTGTTCTACCGAAACGATCTTTGTACGAGAGGGCGTAATACAAACAACTATTCAGAAGCTACCATGCGAATAATGAAAGACATAATCTTACAACGCACCAAAGCCTTCAACCCTCTAGCACTTGTGGATTATTGCAGTACCGTGTGGGAAAACTACATGAAAAATCGTATCTTAAATTTTGCTAATGGCAGAAAAGACCACTCTTTTTTTTAAATTAAATTTTCTTGAAAGAGCTAAGCAATATGATATAACAAAAGTGGTTAAAATTAACGATTTCACATTTTCTGTACCTAGTTTTGTAAGTAGTAATATTTATGAAGTTAACACCCAAGTTGGGATTTGTACATGCTTATCTGGTTTGCAAGGGGCCTTTTGTAAACATCAGTATGTGGTGCATCAAAATTTTGGAAAATTATTACCTAATGCCCCGCCATTAGCGTTGATGGATAAATATCTACTTGGAAAATTAGCATTGGGTGATAAATGCCCAAGTTTAGATTTTTATAGAAACTTAAAAGAAATGCCCGCTTCCTGTCATTTGCAAGAAATGAAGATTACTCCTGAAGAATGTATTACAAGCATACAGGAACCAGCAGAATTGCAGCATGAAACTCCCATCACTCCACTAGACGAAAACATTTCTGAAGATCTAGAAAATATTAATGCACAATTGTTACGGTTTACTTCACTATTGCCAGCTACAAGATTAGTAAAGAGGCATTTGACGCTAATAAATAAAAAGCTGGCAAAAATTGACAACAACCAAAATGCCACTGACACCCTAATCCAAATTAGTAATTGCTTAAGAACAAAAAAAGGAGGTGTTATTAAAGTGCAACCTACATCTATTTCCAGGCGGCGTGAAGGTGTCACAAAAGGCTGTAAAAGGATTGCTAGCGGACGTTCTGCATTAAAAAAAAAACAAAAAGACTAAAAAGGAAACATAACCTCGGAGTCAATATGAAGCAAAATCGGGCAAATGCGATAATACACGGAAATGGACATTAAAATATAATAATTTAACGCAGTGTGGGCGTTATTCTATATTTTTCTTTAATTCCCCTTCTCAATTTTTTATAGTAACAATTTTTATGCTAGCTGTGACAAAAATTGTTAACAATTAAGCTGATTAATATTATTAAATATTTTTACGAGATAAGTGTGTTATTGGGCATAATTTAGATTTTAGTTCATTTTCTTAATGGTACCTTTATTATAAAATTGTTGAAATAATACTTGAATTACTTGAAATAAATAAATGTTACACTTAAAATTATTCGAAAACTACATACAGTCCTAATCAAAATCCTTCTTACCCCCCCCCCCCCCCATCCTTCTATTTTTTGACCGGTTTTCTTAGATTAATGAAATTTCAAGGATGAAAATAAAATGTTTGTAACATTCTCAGCAAATCCTAGTAGGCAAAGTAATCATCATAGATGACGACATAATTTTAATTCGACATGTTATTATTAAATTCTAAATAGTAAGAAAGGAAGTGAAATTAAAATTTTAAAATAGAAGTTTGAAGTAAAATATTTAATTTAATGTCAACAATTTGAAAAGAAACTAGTTGTTTCTAAAAAAAAATGTTTATTTTTTATTAAAAAAAATATTAAATTTTAAAAATAAATATAAACTTTTAGCTAAAAATCGAGAATTTCCAGATTAGATTTAATATTTTTTGAAAATCTAAAGTTAAATTTTAAATCCGAATTTCGAAGTTTATTTAGAGATTGGGACTTTTAAAAAACATTTCAATTATTTTCTCGTAATTTAAAATTTAATCTGGATTTTTTTTTCAAATTTATAAAAATGTATTAACTTGGATTAAATTAAATAAAAAATTTAAAATTTATAAAACAGAGTTTTAAAATTTCTAAAAGGAAAATAGTTTAAATTTTGAAAACCGTTATAAAACAGGGTTTACAATCAAAATACTAATAATTTTTGTAAATTTGGATTTTATAAAACTTTAATCTTTCTTTAATATTAAGAGTCCAATAAAAAATTCAAATCTACATCGAATATTTGGAGAAAAATCGGAAAGAATTCTCATTTTATAAATTAAAATTTCTTGAATTTTTAACTTAACTAATTTTAAGTTGAAAGTCGAAAATTTGAAATTCCAGTAATAAGCATGAATTTAAAAGTTTCGGGTAAAATATTCAGAAAAAATCTACAAAATTACCAATTGCTTTGAAATTCTGATCTTAAAATCTAAATTTCGACTTTTTTTTCGAAATTTTAAGCAGAAATTGGAAGATAAGAATGTCCCTCCCCCAATACGCTACGCGACTGTTGACGCGAAGTTAAGTCTCTAAGAAAAAACAATGTTGCTATAATTTTCTCAGAAATTGTTCAATAGAAATAAAAATGAACTACGCCACTGGAAAGCAATTAAGAAACAAACCAAAAAAAAAAAAAATGATTAACAGTTTTATTTCAGTCGGATCATAAAAAAAGAATTTACAGCAAATTTTAGAAAATGAGCTTTATAATTTTTTCTTAATAAAATGTAAATAAGACTATTCAATTGCTCAATGGGATGCTAATGTACATAAAATGTCTACTACTTTGCCGATTTTCTATCTCTAGGAAGTTACCCATGTTATTTCATGACCACTGAGATCTTCTCTTGTAAACAACAAATAGGAAACATTTAAGAACATCCGAAAATTCATAATATTCGCTTTGCCTTAAATCAAATTAATGCACCAAACAATAACAACATTTCGAATCTAGCACACCAATCATATAAAAAGTCTATAAAAATTAAGCACCACTGTTTTATAAAGTGATACTGAAGCTATAATTTCCTCTAATAATATAACTAATAATAACACAACGCGTTTTTAAAAAGTGATATTGTGGCTATAATTTCTTCGAATAAGATACCTACTAATAATACAACATATCTGTCAAAACTGCAATGATTCATTCAACTAGGAACGCGCGTAAATACAGGGTGTTACAAAAGTCCGGAGCATATTCTACACATTAAAATATGAAAAATGTTGAAATACATTTTTTTCTTTAAATTGCCTCCTAACGGAGATATGACCATTTAAAGATGGCGCCCCTAAAGTGGTTTTTTTACTACAAAAAGTTAACGGTTAGTAGCAAAGTCATGAAATTGGGCAAGCAGTTAAAGAATTGGATTAGGCATATTCTCATCTAACATATTTTTTAAATAAGCAGTAGCGTGGTGTATAGAGGGTTGCCCGCGATTATTTTTTGCCGTAACTTTTTTGTATTGCAATATTTCGACACAAACGTGCCATAATCGTAAAAAGCAACATTTTTTATACAAAAAAGGTACTCTTTCTCAAAGTCGCTAAAAGTAACCGTTTCCGAGAAAAAAGCGTTTAAACAAAATTGTTGCATTTATTAGAATTCGTTTTGCAAATTTCTAATTTATCCACTACTAACTGCATTGATATAAAAATAGTACAAAATTAAGAAAAAAAAAATCAAAGCAAGTGTTCGAAATTACTGCCCCCTGCAGCAATACATTGCTCGGCTCGTCTTCTAAGGGAACTCCTTACTCTTTCGCAAATGCCTGGTGTATTGTGAATCTGGTTGAACCCATTTTCAATTCGTTCACGAAGATCATTGATATTGTCAACTTGTGTGGAGTAGACGATCTGCTTTAGATGTCCCCATAAATAGAAATCGAGTGGGTTGAGGTCAGGAGACCTAGCTGGCCATGGTATCGGACCTCCTCGACCTATCCATCGTTGATGATAGTTGTTATTCAAAAATTCCCTAGCAACTGCACTAAAACGGGCAGGTGCCCCATCGTGCATTATCCACATTCGCTGTCTTGTTATGAGTGGAACATTTTCAAGTAACACGGGTAACTCTGTTTGCAAAAAATGTCTATATGATGCTCCTGTTAACCTATGAGGTAAAAAAAAAACGGTCCAATTATAGAGTCCCCTATTATTCCTCCCCAAATGTTAAGTGAAAAATGTTGCTGATGTCCCGAGTGAATAACTGCATTGGGATTTTCAACTTGCCACTGATGCATGTTGTGAAAGTTAAGTATCCCGTTTCTGGTAAAACCCGCTTCGTCCGTAAATAATATGAGCGATGGAAAGTTCTCATTTTCAGCGATCTTATGCAATAGCCAGTTGCAAAATTCTGTTCTTGGAGGATAATCAGCAGCAAGTAATCCTTGCACTCTTTGAAAATGATAGGGGTAAAATTGGTAAAATTTCAAAATTCGCCAGATAGTTACGTGATTTACTCCTTCGGCTAAAGCAAGTTGTCTAGTGCTGACACATGGATCTTCTTCAACTCGCTGAAGCACACGCTCCTCTAATTAGCAACTTCTGCGTTTGGCCTTCCAACACGTTCGCCTTTGAAAACAGAATTCCCTGTTTCACATAAACGAGCATGAATTTTCTGGAACAATTTTTCTCCTGGTAGGTGTCTATTAGGAAAACGTTCAGCATAAAGCCGTCTTGCTTCAGCACGATTACAATTTGCAAGCCCGTACATTATTAAATGCATAGCGGCCATTTCTTGATTTGAATAGTCCATTTTATCAAAATAATGAAAAGTTAAAAAACTACTACACTTACTATTGACAACAAAAACTGCTAAAGTTTACAGCTTACGACCAAATTTTATCAGTGACACAACGTCAATCTCTGGCAGATATTGTCAAGTACAATTGTTTTCTTTACGATCAGTTTGCATGACCAACTTATTTTTTCTTATATAAATTAGTTAGAATTTCGAAGACGGGATAGGATTATTTAAACGCCTTACGATTATGGCACTTTTGTGTCGAAATATTGCAATACAAAAAAGTTACGGCAAAAAAATAATCGCGGGCAACCCCCTACACACCACGCTACTGCTTATTTAAAAAATATGTTACATGAGAATATGCTTAATCCATTTCTTTAACTGCTTGCCCAATTTCATGACTTTGCTACTAACCGTTAACTTTTTGTAGTAAAAAAACCACTTTAGGGGCGCCATCTTTAAATGGTCATATCTCCGTTAGGAAGCAATTTAAAGAAAAAAATGTATTTCAACATTTTTCATATTTTAATGTGTAGAATATGCTCCTGAAGTAGCGGCCCGGACTTTTGTAACACCCTGTATAAACGAAATGGGGGCGTATATTAAACACAATCATGATGTCAGAACTGACCAATTGGAACACTTATATCTTGCCCGGTTCTGTAGTCCAGAGGCAAATCCAATACGCCGCCCGGTCTGCCTTATCCGTGGGTCCCCTCATCGGTTACGCCATCGGTTACACGTCCAAAAAAAAAAGGACCCCCTATATAGGCCACGGAGAATTACAACACCGCGCGTCGCGATCGAGAAGCTTTTGCAAAATTACTAATCTATAGTCGCATGCCTAGATTTACTGTCAACATAACAGGACTAACATAGGCGAATGAGCAGTATCAGCATCAGCTCTCGTTAGGAAAATGTTTTGATGAAAGAAATGAGAACTTCTTGCCAGTTTGTAACTTTAATTTAAATGTTTTTTTTTTGTGTTATGTCAAGCTTAGTCACTTTCTGAGCTAGAAAACGCCTCTTCTATTAAGACTAGTAGCCGTAGAAGTAGATATAGTGTTGGAAGGGAAAATTCTGCTCAAAAGGTTTCTACAAAATTTGAACAATCTTTCTAGTATATTTCACACTGGTTTGAGTTCGAGTGATTGAGTTTGGTATGAGATAAACAGAAAAACAAAGGAACAAGTTAACAAAGAAAAGAAAGAAAGAGTCAGAGAGAGAGAGAGAGAGAGAGAGAGAGAGAGAGACAGAGAAACAGAGAAACAGAGAGACAGAGAGACAGAGAGACAGAGAGACAGAGAGACAGAGAGACAGAGAGACAGAGAGACAGAGAGACAGAGAGACAGAGAGAGAGAGAGAGAGAGAGAGAGAGAGAGAGAGAGAGAGAGAGAGAGAGAGAGATCTGTAAGATTGAATCAACATTTATAAATTTGATTTATTACGATAAAGCACAACTTCAGTTCCAAGCTTGAGCTCCATTTTCTCGTAGCATTATCCTTTGAATATTGTTAGCTCAAAGCTTTAAAAGGTTTCTACAAAATTTGAACAATCTTTTTAGTCTATTTTATGACACTGGTTTCAGTTCGAGTGATTGAGTTTGGTATGAGAAAAACAAAAAAAAAACAAACAAAGGAACAAGTTAACAAAGAAAAGAAAGAAAGAGTCAGAGAGAAAGAGAGAGAAAGAGAGAGAGAGAAAGAGATCTGTAAGATTGAATCAACAACCCGCGAACATCCACCGATAATCAGGTACAAAGTTAGCTGCGTTTGGTTTGAAAACCTTTGAGTACAAGCTAAATGGCAAGCTGGGGAAAAACCTTGCAATTATTAAGGTAAAAATAAGCTTTGAGAAATTAATAACCGACGCACCATATACGAGCGAAAGAATTAAACAAAGAATGTCAGATTATTTGAGGGTAATGAATTCTCTTAATTTACTAAAGAAATATTTCTCTCAGATTTGTGTCCAGCAAATTTAAACAAACAGGTTCACTTTTATTTTGTTGTATTATGTTTAAGAACACTTGAAAATCACAAACTTGAAATTTTGTTGATTTATTTGTTGACCTATTGTAATAAAACGTTGAGGTCAATTGTTGTTTGAATTTGATAACACTTCCCTGTCACCTCTACGAACTGGGGTTACAATTAAGTAGAATAAAATAATTTTAAACACAACGTAAACAAATTGGGTCCGAAAATTGAAGGTAAATTATTCTTCGAAAATTTTTAAAGATGAGAAAAATCCGACAATTTTGAAAAACTACATACAATTACTACTGGTCGCTCATCACAGTACTTACTCGCTTTGTACATTCTATCTATTACATCTCGAGAGTGGATTTCAATTGTTATTAGGGCATTAGTTTTAAGACGTTGAATCTTGGTTAGATCTCTTCGACTGAGTTCCGACAATTTACCCAACACTTGATTCTGTTTTTTCCTTAATCTTTTAAGGGGTTTTTTACTTTCCATAATTTTGGCATGAACCAAAGCGCGCGTGCAATCCGTAGTCCATTGTATCTAAAAAAAGGATCAATCATGGAGATGATGCGGGTTGATGACGACTGGCTCTGATTTTACTGTAGAATGAAATTCATTCTTTTTGCAAAATCATTCGAGATGAGTACTTTTATGGCGGAAACCAGTTATGCATTAAAAAAGATATTACGATCGCAAGCCGTGTGATATTGAATTCCAAAGTCGTAATTGTTAAAAAAGGAACGTAAAATTTCGACTGCTTTTCGTACATTTAACTCTGCGCTCGAAATTTTAACTTTTAATTCTAAATTTTGAGAAAATAGCCTTCCAACCCAACATTTTTCCCAGTCAAAATTTTTGAATCAGGTTCGGCTGTGATATCCAAACTTAAACTAGTTTCTAATTTTTTCCAAAGTATCTAGTTTTTAGTCGAATGGTTCCCCTATCGTAATAATTTATACATAAATATAGTTAACCTGACTGCAAGCATTACAAAGTTGTCCGCAATAAGCCATCAACCACTTGTCCCTTTTAGACAGCATCTTCTTGAGAGCCCCCCTGCAGGGTTTGAATTCCACTTTTAAGGTTAAACGCATGGCTGCTTCCACGTTAAGAAGCCACATTTCGACCGGCCCATCAAGTATTACAACATCCTGAAAATCCATATATTCCCCATCCTCTGAAAACATGCCTTGCGCCTCTATTTTATTCATAACAGTATTCTAAAAGATCGAATTATTTTCCCATTAGGTTCACGCTTTAAAAATAACTTACGCGTTGTATTCTTAGTTTATTTAAGTTATCATAGAGCTTCTTCAGATGGGGTTGGACCATTTCAGGTTTTTTCGAATTGCCCAGAATTTCGAGCATATCATCGTTGGAGATAAAGTAAAATCTTGGGAATATGTGTCGCTTTGTCTCTAAATAGCGTTCCAGGGCACGTTGTATGTACTCAAGCTTGTCATTCATTTTGGTCAGTTTGTTGAATAAATGAGGTGGTGCTCTATAATGTGTTGCTCTTAGTACTGTATTAGAGTGATACATATTGGTCGTTATATCTCTCCAATCGTTGGTCAATCGATCGAAATCTTCAGACTCTTTCGGCAACTGTTTGCGGATGTCTTCCCCAAAGAAGATATTCTGCAACAATTAGTACTCTCTGTAATAATTATTACTCACTAGGACTATTTACATGCAGGGCTTCGAACCAGAATTGAACCGAAAATCGAAAACCGGAAAAAACCGTTATTTTTGTCGGAACGAAAACCGAAACTGAACCGATATAATTTTTTTGCCGGAACGAAAACCGAAAAACGGAACGAAAAACATAGCGGTTCGAAGCCCTGTTTACATGGATATAATCTCCGTAGAAAATTAGCTACAACAAATTTAATTACCTCAAGATATAACCATTGCCTCTGCACTATCAAAGCAACGTCTAAAGTTTCGACAACGTATGTCAACGTTTTCTCCCAAAAATCAACCTCTTTGCTGAATGGTTCGACGAACCGGGTACTTTTCATGGTGGAAAGCTGCATCATATTTTCGTCTAAAGCTTGGTAACAGTCATCTACACTTCTTATTCTGTATCAATAGTACATTATTATCCTAAACATTGATTATCAAAGACGAAACTACAAAAATTGAAATACAAATCTTGTTTCAGGGGATAAGGTTTATATAATTTTTGAAGATAACAAAGGGCCAGTCCGCTCCACCAAAAAACTAGGCAAAGCTGCTCGTGTGAACAAATGGTATCCAGTCTAGAGGGGAGAGGACTATAAACCCATTAAGATAAAATATAGCACTGTAGACTAGAAGATGAGTCTTTTTATCTAATGAATCTTTTGCTCCCTTAAGCAAAAGTTTGTGTTCTGCAAACGTTACCTGTACAGTTCCTTTTCTTTGTATAATATCATATCCATTTTCATTGCTTTCCAAATTTCAGCGATACCAATAAGCCCCTTTTCAATGGCCAACTCCATGGAGGCAGCGTTGGATATTTCACTAATCTCGTCAGCGTAGAGGTGCATGTCCATGTTATTAATTGCATCTAGATCAAATTCTGGGGACGTTTCGTCAAAATCCCTGTTAACGACAATTCGCACCCTGTCCCAATGTCGGGGACGCATGGCGGGATTTTTTAAATCCTGAATGAGCGGCAGAGTTCGTCTAAAAGCGTCAACTTTGGTCCTAGTTTTCTCAACTATCTCCCAACTAAAGCAAACGAAATTAAACTCAACAAACAAATAACGGTTAATTCGTACTTCTTTTCTTTAAGTTCCCTCGCTAAGCGAGTTAATTTGCGAAATAGCGTTTGAGCCGTTTCTTCCATATCTTCAGTTTCAATGTGAGCGAAATCCGATGTTTTGTATCGTTGCCAAGCCGTTTCCCATTCGTCTGCCAACTGCCAAACCATCTCCAATGCCTCCAGTTCCTAAAAATTTTAAATTATTTTGTTGAAGTTGCCAAATTTTGAGAAAATTGCCT
The DNA here is from genome assembly GCA_028583605.1 of Dastarcus helophoroides. Taxonomy (NCBI): domain Eukaryota; kingdom Metazoa; phylum Arthropoda; class Insecta; order Coleoptera; family Bothrideridae; genus Dastarcus; species Dastarcus helophoroides. Next base: position 45,166,717 of record CM053327.1, on the reverse strand, counting down.
TCTCCAATCGGGCGAGTTCTTCGGATTCTGGCAAACTCAAACCGAATATTGCCAAATCTTGTCTCAATTGTTCCTCCTGGGCTCTCATTGCAGCTACCATCGCCTTCATCTCAGCGATATAATTCAACGCGTCTTTTGGTGACGATTCAGAAGTGAATGGACCCTTGGCGACGAAATCTTCCAAAGCTTTTGTCGCTGCGTGATGCAATTGATTTGTTTGTTCCAGAAGACCCGCTTTGAAACCATCCTAAAATGATTCGTATTGATTATTGGTTGTGAAGCAGAGGTATATCTACCTACGTGGCATGTGATTGTGAGAAAACGAAGTAAACTGGATTAGAGGTAACAGGAAAAGGAAGTAAACTGGATTAGCGGTAACAGGAAAAGGTCGTCAAATTTCTAAAACCTGATTCGGATATTATAAAGATGAGTTATTCACAATTTTGAGTTTAATTTGAAATTATTGCCACGACGTAATTGCAGCTATTTATTTTGTATTCGAACGAAACTCTTTAAAGGAACTTGAAATGCGAGGAATCAAGAAAAAGTGTTCGACGTTTTTTTCAATTTATTTAACATTTCTTCGGCCCAGTTTGGAAATATTTAAATTTTTATTTTTATTTTTTTGTTTAGAAAATTGTCAACAAATCATAAAAATTTAAATATTTCCAAACTGGGCCGAAGAAATGTTAAATAAATTGAAAAAAACATAATATTTCCGGTCAATAAGGGTCTACCATGAAGAATAAAGTGTTCGACGTTACGACAGACATTGTGGTTTCCGTGGAAACGAGGAAAAGGACCAAATTTAAGGCAGAAACACGAGGTAACTCAGTATGTCAACCATTTAGAGGCGACAGTCGATTGCAGAAACGAAGAACAAAGAAACGAAGTACAAAGAAACGAAGTACAAAGAAACGAAGAACAAAGAAACGAAGAACAAAGAAACGAAGAACAAAGAAACGAAGAACAAAGAAACGAAGAACAAAGAAACGAAGAACAAAGAAACGAAGAACAAAGAAACGAAGTACAAAGAAGCGAAGTACAAAGAAACGAAGTACAAAGAAACGAAGAACAAAGAAACGAAGAACAAAGAAACGAAGAACAAAGAAACGAAGTACAAAGAAACGAAGTACAAAGAAACGAAGAACAAAGAAACGAAGAACAAAGAAACGAAGAACAAAGAAACGAAGAACAAAGAAACGAAGAACAAAGAAACGAAGAACAAAGAAACGAAGAACAAAGAAACGAAGAACAAAGAAACGAAGAACAAAGAAACGAAGAACAAAGAAACGAAGAACAAAGAAACGAAGAAGAAAGAAACGAAGAAGAAAGAAACGAAGAAGAAAGAAACGAAGTACAACGAAACGAAGTACAAAGAAACGAAGTACAAAGAAACGAAGAACAATGAAACGAAGAACAAAGAAACGAAGAACAAAGAAACGAAGAACAAAGAAACGAAGAACAAAGAAACGAAGAACAAAGAAACGAAGAACAAAGAAACGAAGTACAAAGAAACGAAGTACAAAGAAACGAAGAACAAAGAAACGAAGAACAAAGAAACGAAGAACAAAGAAACGAAGAACAAAGAAACGAAGAACAAAGAAACGAAGAACAAAGAAACGAAGAACAAAGAAACGAAGAACAAAGAAACGAAAAACAAAGAAACGAAGAAGAAAGAAACGAAGTACAACGAAACGAAGTACAAAGAAACGAAGTACAAAGAAACGAAGAACAAAGAAACGAAGAACAAAGAAACGAAGAAGAAAGAAACGAAGAAGAAAGAAACGAAGTACAAAGAAACGAAGAACAAAGAAACGAAGAAGAAAGAAACGAAGAAGAAAGAAACGAAGAAGAAAGAAACGAAGAACAAAGAAACGAAGAACAAAGAAGCGAAGAACAAAGAAACGAAGAACAAAGAAACGAAGAACAAAGAAACGAAGAAGAAAGAAACGAAGAAGAAAGAAACGAAGTACAAAGAAACGAAGAACAAAGAAACGAAGAACAAAGAAACGAAGAACAAAGAAACGAAGAAGAAAGAAACGAAGAAGAAAGAAACGAAGAAGAAAGAAACGAAGTACAACGAAACGAAGTACAAAGAAACGAAGTACAAAGAAACGAAGTACAAAGAAAGCAAAAAATTGACGCGGTAATGACTTTCAACGAAAATAACAAAAGCAACAACCGTTAGCGTCATTTGTCTCTTATCCTATCGTCATGATTAATAGAGCGGCTTAATTATTTCTTTACTATTGAAGTCTAAGGTAAAATTATAGGGAAACAAAAGGTGTTTAAATTCTGGGGAAAGTAAAAGGATTAAATTATTTTCCAGTTTTCCTCCTTTCATCTTCCCGTAGTACCTTGGAATATCCCAACATTTTTTCAGCTTCTTCTAACAATTCTAAATATCTAGCCCATTCGGGTGATATCAATTTCTGTTTAACACGGATTTCTTCGGGAATCTCGACTCTGTATTTATCCAAAGTTTCAAACTCGTCTATTATGTTGGGAAACTCTGCTTCTTCTAAAGGCACTTCTTCGGTTAATCTTTCAAAAAGTTGTAATGCCTCCTGCATCTCCATTAGATTGGTTGGTTCTCTCATGATTCTAAAACAAGATTAATTAAGTGGGTAGTTTTTTGAGTCGAGTTCTTAATGAAATATAAGGGAAATTTAAACAGTGATCAAAAAATATGTCGAAAATTCTTGTTGAAAATATTTAATTAGCCTTGAACTGTTTCTGTTGCCACCGGTTGCTGGATATTGGTTAATTTTTAATTCATATTGTATTATATTTCCTTATGTTTGATCGTATTGTTAGAAACTTTATATATCTTTTGAATTTGGCGCATTAAAGCAAATAGGAGCATCGAACAATCAGTCATTGATGCGTGGGTCTTACGCATCGACTGCGTGTACGAGAGCTAGATGTAAAACTCTTCAAACTGTTCATGCGCAACTCCGTTCCATCAATAGACCAGCCGCCAAGCTTAAATATCTTTAAGAGAATCTAACAGTATATAGTATTAAGTGGTCAAGATTAAATAATCTATAACGAATCTGTGGACCATTGAATTATAACGTAAACGACGAAGATATTTTAAAATTCTGTTTTTTACTTTGCATATTTAAAAGTCAGTAGCGGCTGGTGACTTTTTGACAGAGAGTGCGGAAATGCAAAAAATATTAATAGTTAAATTTTAGGTGACTTCAAGGTATTAAATTTAGGAAAAACAAACGCTTTTTGTAAGGCGTGGTATTTATTAGTATTTTATTTATTTATTTTTCACAGTTTTATTCCAATTTTAACACTGGCAAACGCCTACCTAGTTCTTTTATTTGCACTTTCTCTTCTAGTGGAAGTATACCAAAATCGTTTTTTAATATAAAAATGCTGTCCATTTCAAAAACACAATTAAATCTTCTAAAACCTGAAGCAGAATACTGACACTGACAACATACACTTCAAATTTTCACGCATACTGCCAATGTCATAATTAGTAGTGGGTGTTTATTCAACGAGCTATTTTTTCTATAATTTAGAACCAAATACTAAATCAACAAATTAATTATCAGGCCCTAGAATGGGCGCTGCTACCTTTTTGTGAATAGAGGTACTATTGGCAGTTAGGCGCCTGTAAGCGGCACAATTAGCAATCGCAATCAGATCAGCCGGCACCTACGCATTTAGCATCATAAAACGTAAATACACACTTCAAACTCTGAGTCGTACTTACCATTTGGCAATATCGCATCAGCGCGGAGCGACGTACCGCACCACAAGCGGCACAATTAGCAAACGCAATCGATCAGCCGACACGTACGCATTTCGCATTTATCATTTCACAGTTAAGTACTTGTTTTTAGGGATGCAACATCGTTTAAAAAAGCATCGATGTTTGAACATCGATATTTTTTTCAATCAAACATCTATGTCTTAAACATCTGTATCGATATATCGATGTTTTTCTGATGTTTTTTAAATATTTAACTGCGAGTTTAAGAAGTCAAAATTCAGAAAGTGTAGAAAAGAACATCAATTTAAAAAGAATGTTTTCTAATTCCGAGTTTAATTGGAATTTCCACTTTTTCTCGAAATTTCGTCAACATTTTGACTCTAATGTCGAAATTTTGACTTTTTTCTCGAAATTTCGCCTTCAATTTCGAAATTTTAACTGTTTTTTCAAAATTCTAAGGTCAAAGTCAAAATTTCGACCTTAATTTCGAACATTCGACCATAAATATACACGAAAATTAGGTTAGGCATACAATATTGACAGATGACAGTAGGATGTGTTCAGGTATACTTCAATTTTTAATAACCAAAATTTTTAATAACCAAAATTTCTACTTTTTCTCCAAATGTTCATGTCAAAGCCGAAATTTGAGATTAAAGTCGAAATTATGACTTTACTCCTGGAATTTCGAGAAAAAAGTTGATATTTCGAGAAAAACTCGACAATTCGCCTTTAAACTCGAAGTTTCTAACACTGTTTATTGGTTGATGGTTTTTCCTCGCATAATTTCTTTGATTATTTTTTATGGAAATGTTGACATAGTTTGAATTTTTACGTTTTTCCCCAAAATTAAATTGCAAGTTTTGGCTTCAAATTTAGGCTTTAGGGTTTTTTAAAACTTCTTTTTCCCCTAATATCGATTTTCTTATCGAAATTTCGATTTTAATCTCAGGTTTCTTTCTTGTGCGGCTATTGGAGTCTCCTCGGTTTCTCGCTTATGCGACTATCGAGATCTCCGGAAATCTCGCCCAATTAACGTTTGTTCTTGAGGTCATCTATTCCTGTTTTCATTTTTCATCTTAAGCAAGCGAGTGCGGCCAAATAACTGATTACTTGAGGCCCAATTATATTCATTTCCAAGCTCCTATGATACTTATTTGCAGTGTAACACATACAAATGCAAAAATATAGATTAACATATTCTGTAATCTAACTTTTTAACCGTTAAATCAATAAGAAAGTTTACTGGATGGTGTTCAATCACCAATACACTTAAGAAGCATAGTCGCTTTCCTGGTTATCTCTCGAGGATGAAACAAATTTAAATATTTGGTCGAATATCAAGTTCCATCTATCCCAGGTAATAAACGATAGTTTGGTAACCATCCCTATTTATAGTACCAGAGAGCTTTCGTTACTTGAACTGGCCTTGTTTTTGGTTGGAATGTCAAAAAAAACTCAAATTTCGGTAAAATACTAAAATTTATAAAAATAAAACCAGGTTTATTACAAATTTTGGAATTTTGAAAAATAAACGAATTTTAAAAATGTCAAAATTTTTAAAATACCCAAAATTTTGAAAAAGAACTTAAAATTTTTAGGAACTTCGAAAATTTAAAAGAAAAGGCTAAATTTTGAAACGTAATTATACCGTATATTCATCTTTTTGACGACGCTTAACGGTAGAAAAAAAATCGCTAGGCAGAAATTGAAGTATTCACTAAAGTGATAAGATAATTACATCCCAATGAATAACAGGATGTTTGTCGTCTTAAGTGCTTTTCCTTATCATGAAAAATGCAATTAGGATGGACAAAGGGTGAGTAATGTCGAGCCTGGGATAATTGCCCAAAGCTTTTGTCCCTGGGTCCATTACAGCCCGGATGTTTAGTAGACGTTTACCATCAACTGTCCTAATTGCGTTTCATTTTAATGCAACTGCAATTGAGATAGACAAAAGCCGATAGTTGCATTCCTTCTAGAATTCGTTGGGGTGGTAAACTGAATCTTAATGACAATCGCTTCCCAATAAAAGGCCTCGGTGGACAAACCAGAGGCAGTCCCGTGTCAGACACAAAAGGCCTAGCCTTTCCCGACAGTTTTGCCTAGTGATTTTTGAACCAACGGTGAACAGCAGTGCTATAGACTTCCAAACTAAAATACTATTTCGATTTTTTTTTTACCAAATTTACGCGGCTCCGGTATCAGTTAAAATTCAGGTTTTTTAAAAAAAGTCTAAATTTCGATAAAACTTTGTTTAAACGTCAGGCAAAATTTTGTAAAAATGCCAAACTTTATAAAAGACGGAATTTAAAAAAAGCGAAATTTTGAGAAAATATCAAATTTTGAACATTTTTGAGTCGCACTAATTAAAAAATAAAAAGAATTCGAAAATTTTTAAAAAACGAAATGTTTGAAAACATTTGAAATTTTCGAAAAAGTCGGAATTTTAACAGACGAATTTTGAATCGAAATTTCAAGTTAAAATTTGGAAAAATATCGACATCGTTATAAAAGTCAAAATTTCCAAAAATGTGGAAATTCTGAAAGAAATAGTTAAAAAAGTTCAAGACAACATTTAAAAAAAATTTGAAAATATCCGATTTTCAAAAAAAGCGAAATTTTTTTTACTAATTTCATTTGAAGATGAATTGTAATTTTAACTAAAGTAAAGATTCTTCATGGTAGACCCTTATTGACCGGAAATATTATGTTTTTTTTCAAATGATTTAACATTTCTTCGGCCCAGTTTGGCAATATTTAAATTTTTATGGTTTGTTGATAATTTGAAGTGACGTTTTCAATAAATTTAAATATCACGTAGTCGCATTTCAAAAACTGTTTAGAAAATTATGAACAAACCATAATAGTATATTCTATGATAGTGTTAGAGAAAAATTTATATATTGCCAAACTGGGCCGAAGAAATGTTAAATAAATTGAAAAAAAAAACAAAGTAAAGATTTTCAAAAAAGGTCGAAATTTTATAGAATAGTCAAAATTTCAGAGGACAAAATTTTCAAATATTGTTGAAAATTGAAAAATATCGAAATGTTTAAAAAGAGTCGAAATTTTGAAGACAACTGGAAAATTTCAAAAGATGCCTTTCAAGAAAATTTCAAATTTTTTTATAAAAAAAAAAATTTTCAAAAATGCCAAACTGTGGTTCTAATTTAACTTAAAAAAATGTAATTTTGGAAAAGTAAAGATTTAATGAAAAATTCGAAATTTTGAGAAATAGTCAAATATTTTCAAAATTTTGAAAAATTGTGACTTAAAAAAATCTGAATTTTTCAAAATAGTTGAAATTTTAAAATAACGCCAGAATTAAAAAAAAAATAGACGACAATTTAAAAAACATTGAAATCGAAAATCGAAAGTTTTTGATAAAAAGTGAAATTCTAAAAATTAAAAATATTTAAAAAATTTCGAAATTTTTTAAAAAGCCACAATTTTGAAAAATAAATTAACATTTTGAAGAAATTAAAAGTTGAAATTTTGAAAAATGTTGAATTTTCATAAAAAATTAAAATTTTGAGAAAAAATTCCACATTTTCGAAAACAATTCAAAATTTTTATATAAACTCAAACTTTTTATAAAAGTCAAAGCAGTTTGTAAAAATGCCAAACTTTTAAAAAAGCCAAGCTTTGAGTCTTAGTAATTTTCAAAGAGTCAAAAATTTAAAAATTCCAAATTTTCAGAAGAATCCGAAATTTTTTGAAAATCGAAATTTTTTGAAATTCGAAATTTTTTGAAATTCGAAATTTTTTGAAAATCGAAATTTTCAAAAACTTCCAAATTTTCGAAAAATTAGAAATTTTAAAAACGGAAAAAATACGAAAATTTTTAATTAGTCGAAATTTTGAAAAATGTAGACATTTTCATAAAAAGTTAAAATGTTCAATAAAAAAAGCAAGACTTCCAAAAAACTGGATATTTTGAAAAAGTCGAATTTTGTAAAAAACATTTTTGAGCCGAAGAGTACATTTGAAGTTTAAGTTTTTAGAACAAAGCAGACATTTCGAAACTATAGACATACATGAGTAGAAACTTTGACATTTAAAAGCTAAACTGAAAGTTCTAAAATTTTCCACTTTAATCTTAAATATTAAAAAAAAAATGTTCACAATTTCGATAAAACTTTTAGATTAAAGTCCGGATTTGGGGAAAACAATTCGAAAAAAAACTGGATATTTTGAAAAAGTCGAATTTTGTAAAAAAAAATTTGAGCCGAAGAGTACATTCGAATTTGTAGAACAAAGCAGACATTTCGAAATTATAGACATTAGGGTGGTCCTTATTTAGAAAATGTTCGAATTTTTTTCCACGATAGTCCTAAATCGGTTCCAAATATATAAAAAAAAATTCATGCCAAGTTATAGCTCTTAATTTTAATATCAACCCGCCCCCCCCCGATAGCCAGAGTTTTAAATGGAAATAACATAGGAAAAGTTCTGTTAATACTTTGGATTTTTTTATCCCATAAACCAATAAACATATCATGTCGACAAATAATTATTTTTATAGGAAATTTACCGCTCTACAAAAAAGGTCTCTTGTGATTTTTGGCTAACTTGACTGGTTTAAAAGTTATTCGAGGTTAAAATAAAAGTTCTAGTCAATCTAATGGTTTTTTTCGTTTTTATCGTCATTTTATGATTCAAAAATGAAAAAAGAGTTATAATTTATATTTCAAACGAATTTTCTTACCTTGACGTATGCTCTGAAAGAAAAGTATTAATGAATTGAAAAAATGTATTATTAAAATTTCAATGACTTGAAAGAAAATACCAATATTATCATTTTTTTTTTTTTAATCACATACTTTTATGAAGTTGTTACATTAGTTTTCTTTAGCGCATCAGGAAACATTTGACGATGATTTTTAACTAATTGTAATACAAATTGCATTTGTTTTTCATCTTTGGTATAATGTTTACAAAAATCTTGCACTAGTTTAACTCCTCTCTCAGCACAGTCATTTACAACCGATAGTTTTTCGACAAACCGTAATGCAGTTTTGTAGCTTTCATTTTCAGCCCATTCAGAAGGATGAATTTGTAAAAATTCTGTTTGTAACTCAAATCTTTCAAAAAATTTGATCGATTCTGCAGTTACAAAAAAATCGATATCGTTGTACAATAAATCGTTTATATTCTTGCTTTGAAAGCGTTTTACGCTACATTTTTCACTAGTATAATCCAGCTCTTCTTCCGGAATAATATCAATTGAAATCTTGTCTTCTTCTGTATGCAGCTTAGCCACAATTTTTAATTTGGTTTCTAATGGAACATCTTCATCGAAAATTGCGATGATCGCTAACTCTGGCGATAAGTACCATAGATGATTCATAAATCTATTAATTGCTACAGTAGCAAGATTACTGTTGATCGCCTTAAAGTTGTGTAGCTCTTTTATAAATTGTAGATCATGGTACGGAGCTTTTACACTATTAGATGATAAATACCAAGCTTTAACATAAACAGTTGTCACAAAAACACATATTTGTCGAAGTTTATTGTCTTCACCTTTTTTCAACGATAACTGTTCACGAAACAGGTACATTTTCAGCACGTAAATAGCTTTTGCCATCCACCGTGCATGATGGCAAGCCCCTGGCTTACGAAAACTAAATTTTTCTGGGATAACACCAATGAAGACTAGAGTAAGCTCCAAAAACTCTTTGTAATCATCACGAGGCAGCTTTGTTGTCAGAACTTCAGTGGCAAAAGTTTTTATAGACCTAATTTTTTCTACTGTTAACTCGTTTTTATTTCTTGGATCATCTAATCCTGTTTTGTAATTCAGTTTATTCAAAGTTTCCCATTGGTTTTGAAATCTGATAAAAAGTGGAACATTTGGCCCAACAGTATTTGGAAAAACAGCTTCGAACACATATCTTAGGACAATTTCGAAAATGTGATGCCTACACGGAAGATATAATAAATCTCTCTCTAATAATTTCTCCAGTAATGCAGCAGCACCATTTCGAATGCCTAAATTTGAAGCAGTAGTATCACAGGATATCGCTTTAACAGAAGTGTCGAATCCCCAATCCAGCAATGTTTCGTGAATAATAGTAGCTTGTGCCTTTCCGGTCCCATCTTCACTCGTTGGTACACCTAACATAATTTCTTTGCCCTCTGACGTAATTATCACTGGTAATCGATGAACGGTTTCGGTATTTAACAAATTAGGTAATAATTTTCCGTCCCAGTGTACAACAATAGATGATAAATTCAAGTCTTGGAAGTGTTTTTTTATTTCTATTGATTTTGACTCTCGCAGAGTTTGTCGTTGTCTTCGAATAGATGATCGATTGATAATCAAAGAGTTAATATCCACATCTAGTAGGTTTATATCAATAAGTGATTGACAGATAGCAGTTATTATAAATACAGCATCTCTGTCACTTACTTTACATCGATCGAAAGTAGCTACAACTCTATCACTGAGAATATTATAACTTCCTCTTGTTTTTTTTGATTCTGATGATCCGGCAGTAGTATGAAAGTATATTTCTCCACTAGATGCAGATAGAGCACTTCCCTGGCTAGATAAAAGTTCAACATTTTTATCTAAAACAAATAAGGACAATAATATGACGAATAAAATATGAACGTGAATAAGTAATAAAAAATCAATTGATTATTTGATTCTCATAATTTACCCAATAATGCTTTTTCTTCATCACTCTTTTTTTTCGTTTTTCAAAATGAGTTTTTTTGTTTAATTTATTAGAATTATTATCATCGTCATCATATTTTGTTTTAATATTTGCAATAAAACCAATTCGTTCATCTGATCTCTGATTAATTAAGAATTCTTTAGAATTTTCATCAATAACTTCAAATACATTTGATGGTGCAATGTCAAATAATTTTTTTAATGAACAAACAAATTCATTTTGTTTTTTTACAGCCACGTCACTCCGATTTTTGTGTTTGACAAGTATGCGCCACTCATCGTACAATTTTTTCAATTTATCTCGGCATCTTTGCATATCTTGAACGGGAATTTGAGCTTTTTTCCAAAACACAATAATTTCATCAATTACTGCAGCGATACTTTCTGGTACAGAAGTATTTAAAATACGTGTATGAAAAAAGAACACTTTTAGAGCTTGCAATTTCGATGGTAATTTATTACCCACTATTTGGTCGTCAACATCACCAATTAAAAAGATGTTTTGACGTAAACGTGATAGTTCCATATTTGTCTGATGACTTTAAAATCGAATTGATGAAATTTAAGGATTTAATTAAACAACGAGAAAGCATAACTATTAGTAAATATTCGTGAACGATTTTAATAGAGTTGAGATAATAAATATAGGTTATGAGTACTTTAGAATAAATTGTGATGTGAAAAGTTGAAGTAAAATCTAATAGATGGCGGCATAATCAGTTTCTGAAATGTTTTTATCTTGAAATTTAAATTTGAAACCAGATTGTATCAATATTTTTATCAATCAAAATTAAAATCGTTCAATAATTTGCCAAAAATATTTTGTGTATTTTGAAATTGGAAATATAGTTGAAACTTATGACAGTTCAAAAATAAAAAAAAATTAGTGTAACTATTATTTTAGGGTCACGGTCACCTTGGAATTTTTCTGGAAAAAAATCATCAAGATTAAAAATTATAACCCTTTTTTCATTTTTGAATCATAAAATGATGGTAAAAACGAAAAAAACCATTAGATTGACTAGAACTTTGATTTTGACCTCGAATAACTTTTAAACCAGTCAAGTTAGCCAAAAATCATAAGAGACCTTTTTTGTAGAGCGGTAAATTTTCTATAAAAATAATCATTTGTCGACATGATATGTTTATTGGTTTATGGGATAAAAAATTCCAAAGTATTAACAGAACTTTTCCTATGTTATTTCCATTTAAAACTTTGGCTATCGGGGGGGCCGGGTTGATATTAAAATTAAGAGCTATAACTTGGCATGAATTTTTTTTTATATATTTGGAACCGATTTAGGACTATCGTGGAAAAAAATTCGAACATTTCCTAAATAAGGACCACCCTAATAGACATACATGAGTAGAAACTTTGACATTTAAAAGCTAAACTGAAAGTTCTAAAATTTTTCACTTTAATCTTAAATATTAAAAAAAATGTTCACAATTTCGATAAAACTTTTAGATTAAAGTCCGGATTTGGGGAACACAATTCGAAAAAAAACCAAATGTTATAAAAATAAAAATTTAATACACAAAGTCAGGAAAGGTTCGAGATTTCTAAGAAAATTTGGAATTAAACAGTATGCAATTTTCAAATTTAAACAAGGAATTTTGATAAAAATTTATAATTTCTTGTATTAAGTATGAAGATTTATTTATTCGAAAATTGACAACTTTTCAAATATTCCAAATTTGGAAATTAGGTCCGAAATTTTGAGAATTCTGTTTAGGTTTTAATTTGGACATTTTTATTTCTAACTTGAAAGTTGGTCTATTTCTAGAAATGTTTACCTTTTTTTATGAAAATTTAGACTTTTTTTCTAGAGGTTTCAATTAAAATACGAAATTAACAAAATTAAAATTCAAAAAAAAAGGAAATTTATGTAAAGTAAGTTGTCTTAAAGGAACTGAATATTTGAAGTTCAAACTAGAAATGTTGATAGGTAAGGATTTTATTTTAAATATTAAATAAATAGTAAATAATTGTGAAAATTCTGTATATAGTTTAGAGTTTTCAAATTAATACTTTTCTAAAAATTCTCATTTTTCTTTCAAAATTTGTGTTTTCTTATAGGTTGCCAAATAAAAATATCTAAACTATGAATTTTCAGATAATTGTATTGTTTGTATACATGCGGCATATAAATTCAGCATCAATTTATTAAATAAACACTGCTCCCATCAAACGACTAGTTACAAAATTGTGTGGTCATTTGTACCATCAATATTAATTCTATGCAACAGATGGCGCTAATTCCATCGCGATAAGATACATCGATTTTTCAAACATCGTTTGTAAACTGAACGATGTATCGATATATTTTATGTTTTAGAATCGATGTTGAAACATTGATGTTTACAAACGATATATCGATGTTTTGAAATCATCAAACTATCGTTTGCATCCCTATTTGTTCTTCCTCGTTAAGTAGTAATGCATAATAATAATAATACACAACACATTCTCGTAACTTTCATTATAATTTAAATGATTGAACATTTATAGTTTTAAACCTTCAAAGTGTTCAGTCTGTGTCACTCATTTTAAAATTTGTTTTGAAATATTTAAATCATACAAATCAGCCAATCACAACAATAACAGACAACGCAGGCAGATGTAACAAGATATGCTACTGCCAGATTGATTGCAGATATATTACGCGTAATAAAATTTGTAACTCGTATGACTTCTTTTTATGTTAATTATTAGATAATCGAAATATAATTGATTGACGATATGAAAATCTATCCTTCATTTCGAAACAAAATTAAGAAACAAAAGTTGTAACAGAAATCTTATCACATGAACCATAAATATTTCACTTTAAACTCTGTCTCGTACTCATCATCCGACAACATCCCGAGGGGGAGCGGCGTACCGCGCTAACTTTAATGCGCGCTCCGTAGTTTATTGTTTCTACGTAACGCGAGGATGCCGTTGATAGGAATCGTACAGCAGCCACGCTAAATGTTTAGTTCTGAGCGCACCAACTTATTTAAATTTCCTCATAATGGAATAAAACATATGCCCATTTTATTCCAAGTAATGCACAAGTACTAGTTAATTAAGAGATCATTAAATACACTTAAAAATGTAATAAATCCTTGTCTTTTACATTAAACAGAAAAAAATTAATCACTCATTTCACGAGGTGCGCGCGCTCTTGCGCTCTATAGGACCAGCCGCCACTGTTAAAAGTGTATCAATCAAAAGCTGCTGTGCAGAATCAATGGAATTTTTTCAAGAGCAAACCTTGCTATATCAGCTCTCAAAAATACATGTGATTAGGCGACTTAAGTGTGAAGTTGGTTGTGAAAAAATACAATTACGTTTTCTGTTGGGAAAAAACCACTTTCCGAACAACCCAAGGATTCCAAACGGCGGGTAACGGTCATTTTTTTTATAAAGTATTTCATGAGATACTCACCTTATCGAATTTTGCTCTATGTAGGCATAAACATGTTGAATCTTGGCAACTGTAAGGCGTCTTAACAATTCCCCTAATTTGACCTGCCAATCTACGCAGTGATTTATAATGGATCTTTTCAAACCGTCGGTATTAATCAAAGTAAAATGGACAGCAACAACTGTCTCTTGAATTTGCACGTTATTAGCTAACTCTGTATATCGACCAATGTTAGAATCAAATGTAGCCGCGTTTGGCCTCTTCTGTTCAAATTTCAACATGAATTTGTCTTTGTCTACCTCCCAAAGATCCCTAAACGGTTCCCACGTCTTCATGTATTCCTGAATTGCTTCCGCATTCGTAATTACCTCTACAGAAATACAAGATTTAACTTGAAACCCTCACATAATTTATAATCAGTTACCATGATTGAGCAATTCTTGCAATCGAACACAATCGGGATCCTTTTGGATAATTTTAAAAAATGGTGTAAACTTAGCTTCAGCTACGTGAAACTTATCATTTAGGCGTGGTATAGATCGTAGATTTTGAACTAAGTTTGGCAACATATTGGATATAACACTGGCAACTTCCGAGAGCGATGGTTCAAATGTAACCTAAAGTATTTTTAAATTTTGATTATTCAAACTTCCAAAGCGAAAACAATTTACCCTATTTTCTTTCAAATTAACAACAAGTTTAAGCATGGGGTTCGGCCCAGTTGCTCCGTCTCCGTGTAATGCCTCAAATAACGCTTCTAGGGAATTTTTGCAACATACCTTCAACGCCTTTTCGACTAATTTGTCGAAGTTATTAATGTAGACGATCCATTGGTCTGCCATCTGAGAACCAAAAATTTACCAAGAAGACTAGCTACTAAGAAGAAAGTTACCTGCAACATATAGTTCTCAAAACCTTCAAATACGACAATCAAATATTGGATAATATCTTCATAAAATTCGATCAATCGAGCAACCGCCGCTCCCATATTTTTGGCTATTTCCTTCACCAGTTCACTCAATTCGAAGGCGTAATTTGTCGTTAACTGTAATATCGGAGTGGCACAGATATTTTCACATATCGAAACAACTTTTAAGTTGCACGTTTTGTAAGAATCAACGAAGGCTTGCAGCTGAAAAACCATAAATTAGCCACCCAACGTGGTACTACTAATAGTTAATGAAATTAACGCGACTAATTATGTACCTCGGCGGTATTTTGTACACAATCCTCGATGTATTCGTCACCTACGTCAGCGCCCCAAGTCAGCTTGCTCAAACCTGGGGAAATTTTTCGCTCAACGGCCGTAATCATCGGTTTAAACAATAACCTTTCTTCGGTGGACAAAGAGGCCAGAATTCTGTTCCAATCTTTGACGACTGACAAAACACTTTCAAAAACGAATCTGATGCTTTTCGACTTTTGGTATACAGACGTGACGTACATCGGAATTTCGTATTGAAGACATTCCCAGTATTTTGCTTCTTTGAAGATTTTCATCAAAGATCTACAAATTTTAAAAATTAGTCGGAATTTGTTCCAGGTTGAACTTTGCCCGTTGTTAAATTATTTATTTATCGCATGGCCTATCAATCACAGTTTGTTACAAGTTTATGTCTAGGTTGTTTATAATATATTTAATTGATTCTTTGGTAAATATTTGTGGAAGAAACAACTGGCGAAGAAGAAGCGAATAAAACCTTGAATGAAATTAGCATAACTTCACAGATACAGAGAATATTGTAACAAAAATGTAATTATAAAATTTAGTTGGGAAGTTTTTGGAAAATTTGATAAGGGGAAGCGGCCGCGATAATAAATCAAACCGCAGATAAGCGTTCCAGATCGTTTCGGCAAACGATAAGCCTTATCTGTGTGTTCCTTCTAGAACCCGAAGGGGGACCTATATAAGGCGGTCGGCTTTCCCTCAGTTAGTTAGTGTAGTAATTACTTGAAGTCAGTGAATAAGTTAATTAAACAGTGTAGTGTTCCGAATTCAGTTTTGAAATAAAGTGGTTACAATTCACGGCGTATTAATCATTCGAACCGATAACGCACAACAATATCTTACCTATCTATGTTACACTCAATTAAGCCAGGATATATAGCACTTCTATTCATAAGTGGTCTGTTGAGTCGTTCAGGTACATCTTCTCCTATGCTATCAACCCAACTGCGGTAAATGCTCAAAATTCGGTCATCTATCGAGGCAACTAGTTTTTCGTACTGTGAGAAGATTTCAGCTGACAAACTGCAAGGCATTATCCACTTTGCTTGGTCAAATAACTGAAATATTATTAGTGTTTGCATATCGAGAACCATACTTACGAGTATATTGTCACTTACGCCTTTGATGATGGTCAATCGATGTTTTTTCATATTAGCTAGTAAAGCTCTTCCAGCATAATAAGGCAGTTTAGCCGGATAAGTTTCCCCTTCATCAATCAGATCACGTTTCACGTCTTGAATTTCGGCTCTGAATAATTTATACACCTGAAAAATATTCAGTATTCAGCGTGGAATCAGACAATGCGATATCTCGGGTAGGGAAGATGATTAAAAAAATTGAAAACCTGATGATACGTGAGGGCCAACCCTGGTTTGCTCTATTACCGGAAAAAGCCAAAAAATCGATCTTTTGCCATAAAATTGTTTATATCTCGGGTAATTTTGCACCAAATTAGTTGTAATATAGCTCTTTGGATAGAGAAAAACTTTTTCTAAACAATAATCCCATTTGCTACATTCTAAAATTGTTATTGATTTCAAAATTTGAAATTGAAAAACGTATGTTTCTCGAAGAGACTAAATAAACTGAACGCTTCAATCTTGTAACATAAGAACTGTTGAATGTAAAATAGGGGAAGAGAGAACTCGGTATCTCTATAATATGTGTGATATCAGGCTAAGTGCAGGCTGTAATTCTTAATTTGATAGAACGGACTGGTTCTTGGCTGTCGAAAGTCGTTAGAGCAACCTTTGTTGTGTTTTTTAATCTTTCTTGGTTTCAGGGGACAAATTCTGTATTTCAATTTTTGTAATTCTTAAGTAAATTTGCCATTGTTGTTTCTTGGTGTCAAGGTGCAAGATTTGTATTTCAATTTTTGAAGATAACCAAGGATCAGTTCGTTCCACCAAAATTTCCTAGACTTATAACGGGCTTATTCAAAACCAAAAAATAGCATTTTTCAAGATCAAACTGCAAAGTTTCAAAAAAAATCGAAATTTAGAAGTATTTTCGAGAAATAGAAATTTCGACAAAAGAGCACAAGCGAAATTTTTGTTTCAATTTAGAAACTACGATATTTAAATGGAATATGGGGAAAAAAAATTTTTTTTACAACATTTTAAACTTTTACTCGAAATTTCCATTTTGAATTAAAAATTTTAAGACAGTTTTGTAGTTTTTTGAGCTTCATCGTTGCATTATGACTTGAATTCCCCTAATTTTGGAGGTGTATAGAGAACATCGCTAGCAACATCTGGGAAAAGTTTTAAAAAATGTCTAGAAAAGTAATTGACCGGTGAACTACCTTAACCATAAAAAATAAGAAGCGTTGAAGAGTATTTCGTTCGAGCACTTGAATACAAAACTACCTCTGAAGTCAACCACCAAAGATCTAAATAAAAATTGAATCACTCTTGTGTAACTGATCAAAAAGGCCCACATTTCACTCAAACTCATTCTAAATCTAAGCAGTATACCTCCAAAGTTTTTCTATCAAACCATATTAGATCAAAATTGCATCCTCATGTGATAGACGTTCTAAAGCTAGATGGCAGTCCCATGCCAGCCCTGAGTTTGTTTTTACATTTCTCAGGACCTTAAGGGCTGCCTGGCTGCCTGTCTGTCTTTATTTGGATATAATTAAAACTTGTTTTGCAAATTATTAAATTGGAAACCAAATTGATAACGAAGGCTTCCACGGACAGAGTCAGTATAGGATATACTTCTTCCGGGATTGGACCGTGCCAAAGAACTACTAAAAGTGTTCGACGTTTCGCCCACCACCGTAGGGGGCTTCTTCAAGAACAAGGAAAAGAAAATATAAATAAAAAGAGATAGAATATGCAAAACTGAAAGAAGAATTTTCAATTCAGAAGAGTTTCGTCTCTGGTATGGTGGACATACTGAGCTACCGTGCTCTTCTGTCTAAATTTTTTTATCCTTTGTACCAATTTTCAATTCAGAAGAGCTTCGCCTCTGGTATGGTGGACATACTGAGTTATCGTGCTGTAATGTTTTGAAATTGGCCTTTTCATTCTTTCATTTTTGCATGTTCCCTTATATTTCCCCTTTTCATTTATTGTTTCTTTTCTTTGTTCCTAAAGAAGCCCCCTACGATGGTGGGCGAAACACTTTTAGTAGTTCTTTGACACGGTCCAATTCCTGAAGAAGTGTATCTTGTAGGGGGACCAAATTGTTGCACCCATTTTAATTTTTAACATACCTCTAACGTTTTTCTGTCAAACAGCGCATGCAGTGTATTCCTCTTGGAATAATTGTGTAGAGCAGCTAGCTTTTTAAATATTTATTTTGTAATGACTTCTTGGGTAAAGGATAAGGTCCTCCCCCACTGTGTCCCATTGTGACGTCAGAAAACATCCACTATTGAGATGAACGTCTAAATTTTGAGAAACAATTTGGAATTTGAAGTTTCAAAATTTCCAGATAAATATTCTAAAAATTTTACTCTTTTGTCAAAAGATCTACCAAAGAGAAAAAAAGCTAAAGTTTGATAAACAAGTCGAAATTTGCAGAAAGCAGAATTTGGAAAAGAGTCGAAATTTTCAGTTTTCAGAAAAAGTCGAACTTTGAGAAATTACGAAATTTTGAAAAAACAAAATAAAAGACTAAATTTGAAATAAAAATTCAAAATTTTACAATAATTGGAAAGTCGAAATTTCATAAAAAGAAGAATGTTGCGAAAAAAGATGGATTTTGAGAAAAAAGGCAGATTTTGAGAAAAAGACAAAATTTGGAGAAAATGTCACAATTCCATATTTTTTCTCAAAATTTGTCTTTTTTCTCAAAATCCGCCTTTTTTCACAAAATCTGTCTTTTCACAACATTTTTCCTTTTCTTTTGAAATTTCGAATTTATTTTGTCCGACTTTCTCAAAAATTCGAATTTTCATCTCAAAATTCGTCGTATTAATTTAGATGTATCTGAAGCAGTTAAATTTCTAATGAAATTTCGATTAAATTTGAAAAAAAATAAACAAATTTTGTAAAAAAGTCAAAATCTTTAGAGAAAATTCAATTTTAAATGGAAATCTCCAGAAACAGATACAATCGAATTTTGAGATAAAAGTCAAAATTTAGAGAATAAGATGAATATCGGATAAGTTGAAATTATCGGGAATCAAATTAAAAAAAATCAGAAATAACAAAGACTTCGAAAAAAATTCACAATTTTTGAAAATTACGTTGCAAAAAAATATTGAACTTTCTAGAAAATATTCCAATTTTTCTAAACAAGGTCCAATTTTAAAGGAGGAAAATTGGAAAAGCTGACATTTTCAATAAATCATATTGCAAATAAAAATCTAAACTTTCTCAAAAACTCGAGAAATGTTCAAAATTCAAAAAAAGCCAATACTTTCAAGTCTAATATTGTGAAAAGACGCAATTTAAAAAAAAAAGTCCAACTCTGAGAAAAAAAATCCAAAGTTTCAAAAACATTGTTCTCAAAATTTAAAATTCAGTACAGATGTGGAATTTACAAGAAATCTTTTTTTCGAAATCCCCAAAAATATTTTTCGCAACAACAGAAAAGTGAACATTTTCAGAACCATAAAACCATTTGATCTAAAAGACGTAATTTATTGAAAAAGACAAACATTCAAGAAAATGACAAAATTTTGAAATAAATAAACCATTTTTGAAAAAGTCAAAAAAGCAGGATTTTGAAAACAAAATGAAAATTTCTAAAAATTTTGAGGAACAGGTAAATGTTAGGTAAAAGGCTATTTTAGAAAAATTCGAAATTTTGAAAAAAAAGACGAATTTAGCAAAAAAAAAAGAAAAATTTATCGAAATATTAAATATCGGATATTGAGATAAAACTAAAGATTTCCTGAAAAAGGCAAATCTTAGAAAACCAGTCAGAATTTCTAAAAAAATCAGAATTTAAAAGATCGAAATTTTTAGTAAACGTTCAGAAAAATGTCGGAATTTGAAAAAAAAATTCGAGAAAACTTTGAAATGGACAAAAAATTGTCCAAAAAAAGTCAAATGAAAAAGAAAGTCAAAAAAATAGTTAAAACCCCGAGAAAAAGACGATATTGTATGAGAAATTTTCCAAAAAAGATCTAAATTTTGAGAAAAAGCATTTAATCTTAGCGAAACTTCGAAATTCAGAAAAAGAGTAAATTTTAAGAGAAAAATCAAATATTTATTTTCTCTGGACTCTCTGGATGCGTCAGAGAAAGGCAGGCTCTCTACCTTGCCTCGACAGGTATTTCATCTTAAAGTCGTAATTTATTAAAAAAGACAAATATTCAAGAAAATGACAAAATTTTGAAATATATAAATCATTTTTGAAAAAGTCCAAAATTAGGATTTTCAAAATAAAATCAAAACTTCGAAAAAGACAAATTTTGAGGAACAGGCGAAATTTAGGTAAAAGACTATTTTAGAAAAATTCGAAATTTTGAAAAAAAAAGACGAATTTACTAAAAAAAAAGGACAAACATTTATAAAAATATTAAATATCAGATAAAAATCAAGATTTCCTGCAAAAGGCAATCTTTAGGAAATCAGTCAGAATTTCTAAAAAAAAATCAAAATCCAAAAAATCGAAATTTTCAACTAATGTTCAGAAAAATATCGGAATTTGAAAAAAAATTCGAGAAAACTTTGAAATGGACAAAAAGTTGTTAAACAAAAATGAAATTTAAAAAAAAAAGTCGAAATAAAAAAAATAGTCAAAACCCCGAGAAAAAGACGATATTGTAAGAGAATTGTGCAAAAAAAAGATCTAAATTTTAAGAAAAAGCGTTCAATCTTAGTGAAACTTCGAAATTCAAAAGAAGAGTAAATTTTAAGTGAAAAATCGAATATTTATTTTCTCTGAACTCTCTGAACGAGTTAGAGGAAGACAGGCCTCAACGGGCGTCAAAAAATGTCAAATATTGTGATAACATATCGAAATTTTGAAATAAGTTAAAACTTTCAGAAATTTGAATTAAAAATGGGTTAAAATTTACAAGGAAATTTTTATCCTTTCACAAAAATTTTCAATTTCTAAAAAATATACCTTTTTGTCAGAAGATCGACCAGATTTCGAGTAAAAGGCAAATTTTAATAAACAAGCTGAAATTTTCAGAACCAAAAAAGGCGAAATTTTCAGAATTAAAAAAGACGATATTTTCAGAAAAAGTCTAATTTCGAGAAAAGGCGAAATTTCAGAAAAAAACGAGGAACTTTTAAATACAAAATTTTGACAGCCATGTTTGATAGAAGAAGTCGAATTTAATGAATAAATGCAAAATCTCAAAAGAAAAAGACAAATTTTGTAAAAAAAAATATACGAAATTTGAGAGAAAGGTAGAAATTTCGGAAAAAATGTTTCAAGAAAAGGATGAATTCTGAAGAATTGGAAAGTCCTCCAATTGAATAAATAAAAATTTTCAGTTTGCTGCATGAACCAGGGGGTGCAAAAACCCCAGCATTCATGTTCCCTTATATTTCCCCTTTTCATTTATTGTTTTTTTTCTTTGTTCCTGAAGAAGCCCCCTACCATGGTGGGCGAAACGTCGAACATTTTTGCTAGTTTTTTGACACGGTTCAATCCCGAAAGAAGTATATCCTGTACGGAGACAAAATTGTTGCACCCATTTTAATTTTTAACATACCTCTAACGTTTTTCTATCAAATAGCGCGTGCAACGTATTCCTCTTGGAATAATTGTGTAGAGCGGCTAAAGCCTCAAGTCCTTCTTCTACGTTAGCAACTTCTTCAAATACGGCATTCGTTAAATTTTCTACCACAATCTCTATATCCTTCATACCAGCCCGAAATTTCAAAATTTCATCATACCAATCGGCAACTTGTACATTTAAGATAATCTCGCTATTCTGCAATTTAAAATAACAGTAGTTTTACGTACAAGAATAAACATTAATCATTTTTTTGTTATAGAACGGGATGGTCCTTGGTTATCTTCAAAAATTGAAATACAGAACTTCTCCCCTGAAACCAAGAAAGATTAAAAAACACAACAAAGGTAGCTCTAACGCGTTTCGACAGCCAAACTGTCATCTTCAGAGGGAAACACTCTCTCTCTGAAGATGACAGCTTGGCTGTCGAAACGCGTTAGCCAGTAACCTCTGTTGTGTTTTTTAATCTTTCTTGGTTTCAGGGGACAAGTTCTGTATTTCAACACTGAATCATTTTTATCAACAAAATCTTCCAACCGTCCAAAATTATTCAATTTATTGGTCAGTTGTGAAAATTAAAGAACTTACAGCCTCGACTGCATTTAAAGAACTTTCGAACATCTGTTCAATTTTATCAGCCCAACTTTCGAACTCTAAACCACGGGCTCCTCCAAAGGTGGGCTTTGGTATATATTCGGTTTCGTCGTGTCTCCCGAAGGTTATCATAGCTTCGCACACTTCAATCATATCCTTACAACGTTGTATTAAAGAATCAACGTGATTAAAAATGGGCGCAGTTTGCAGCTTCCACGGTTTGTCAGGTTGAAGATCGGTATGGCTCTGTGATAACTGAAAGTATTACGATAGTGAAATAGATACAAAATATACACAAAAATAGATACCAAGTGGACTTACCAATACATAAGTTTTGATATAATTCGTTAGGCAATCGATACAAGTTTGGAAGCATTTAATGGCTTTCCTCGAATGTCTTTCTTTAAAAACGATGTCCAAATCTATGAATTGGGTGCAACGCAAAATGATCTGATTACTAATCGAGCGGCAAAGCAGAGTGATTTTTTCATTGGTGTTGTAATATGGACTATTGAGCCAAATGAATCGCACCAGCTGCAGCATTTTCTTAATGTGAGGACCAAAATCGTTCGGATTTGTCAAATTGTCTAAATCAATACAAGATTCTTGAAGAATATTCAAATATTCGATATTCGACTTTGATTCCTTCACGCTCGCTTTAATGTCTTCAATTAGTTGTAAAAATTGTCGAACGTAGGTCGATTGTACAGCAATCAAAATATCGCATACGTGCTTCAAATTCTTATTTTCCAGTTGAAAGCCCAAGCCTTGGAGATTTTCGACTGAAATGACATTATCACGAATTTGTATGCAGTTTTATTGGCTTTTTCTTCGCCGCTCCTTTCATAATCCTAAATTTCAGTACCTTCTATTAAGGAATGGCAATCTGTTATAGATTGTCGCAATAGAAGGTACTGAAATTTAGAATTGTGAAAGGAGTGACCGGCGAAGTACAAGCCAATAAAACTGCATACAAATATGAATACTTTGCAAATAAATTATAGAGACCAGTGACTATCAATTTTTTAATTTGTTTAGAGTTCACGACTGAAATAACATTATCAGGAATGGAGGACCTGGTGGCTACCAGTTTTTTAAATTGTTTTTGATCGAGTTCGGGAAAGATGTATATTGTGTAGTCAAAGGGTGTAGTAGGGGTGTGTAGTGGAAAGGGTGATTTACAAGTACTTTGATAAAGCTAGGAAGCTTTCTATTATTATTGGCTGTTTCTTCGTGATTCCTTTTACTCTTTTACTGACGAAGACCAATAAAACATGAGTAGAAGTACTGTGATGAGCAGCCGTCGTGATTAAATCCAGGTCAAGTCGATTAAATGTGATGCGCGACCAAAACCAGTGATTGTATGTAGTTTTTTAAAATTGTCGAATTTTGCTCATCTTTAAAAAGTTTCTAAGAATAATTTACTTTTGATTTTCGGACCCAATTTGTCTACGTTGTGTTTAAAATTATTTTATTCCAATAAATTGTAACCCCAGTTCGTAAAGTCGACAGGGAAGTGTTATCAAATTCAAACAACAATTGACCTCAACTTTTTATTACAATTGGTCAAAAAATAAATCGACAAAATTTCAAGTTTGTGATTATCAAGTGTTCTTAAACATAATACAACAAAATAAAAGTGAACATGTTTGTTTCAACTTGTTTAAATTTGCTGGACACAGATCTGAGAGAAATATTTCTTTAGAAAATTAAGAGAATTCATTAAGCACAAATAATCTGACATTCTTTGTTTAACTCTTTCGCTCGTATATGGTGCGTCGGTTATTAATTTCCCAAAGTTTATTTTAACCCTAATAATCGCAATATTTTCCCCAGCTGAGCCATTTAGTTTGTACTCAAAGGTTTTCAAACCAAATGCGGTTAACTTTGTACCTGATTATCGGTGGGTGTTCGCTGGTAAGTTTGTACACAGAGGTTCTCAAACTATTTTCAGGTGTCTGTTTTATTCCCCAATTCTTGTGTGTTTTTGTCGCTTCTTAATTCATGCATACTTCACATAGCATACAGTTTCCTGTTAAAGCTTTGAGCTAACAATATCCAAAGGATAATGCTACGAGAAAATGGAACTCAAGCTTGGAAATGAAGTTGTGATTTATCGTAATAAATCAAATTTATAAATATTGATTCAATCTTACAGATCTCTCGTTCTTTCACTCTTTCTTTCTTTCCTTTGTTTGTTTTTTTTTCTGTATTTCTCATACCAAACTCAATCACTCGAACTTAAACCAGTGTCATAAAATAGACTAGAAATATTGTTCAGATTTCGTAGAAACTTTCTGAGCAGAATTTTCCCTTCGAACACTACATCTACTTCTACGGCTACTAGCCTAATTATAAGGGCGTCTTTCTGGCTTAGAAAGTGGCTAAGTTTGACTCAGCACAAAACATTGAAATAAAAGTTAGAAACTGTCAAGAAGTTCTCATTTCTTTCGTCAAAACATCTCCCTAACGAGAGCCGATGCTGATACTGCTCGTCCGCCTACGTTAGTAAATTTATGTTAACAGTAAATCTAGACATGCGACTATACATTAGTAATTTTGCAAAAACTTCCCGATCGCGACGCGCGGTGTTGTAATTCTCCGTGGCCTATATAGGGGGTCCTTTTTTTTGGACGTGTAACCGATGAGGGGACCCACGGATAAGGCAGACCGGGCGAGTACACCAGAACAAGAACCAGAAGAGGTTACTACTCCTTCTAGGATGTTAAGGCGTACGTTCCCACGGAGCACACCCAGGGGTTCACATGTGTTGGGACTTTGTCTATGTCTGGAAAGTTCTTCAGACAACCTTCTTACAACACCGGTTCCGGTTTTCCTGGTTTTTCACGTTTCGAGAACTTACAGTACATCATCAGCAAATCCTAATATAGATGCCTGCTGTCAGTTATCGAGCCTGCGGTGATGGGTGTGATCGATTTTTTGAACCCCTGGAAACTCAGTTTCCAACAGCAGAACATCGAAGAACGACCTTAAGAAAATAGAAGATTTTTGAAGCAAATTTGCTTTATTTGTTTTCGTCTTTTTATTCTATTCTCTTTGTGTTTTTTTTTCTCTCTCCTTCTTTTTCTGAGACTGGTAGTTGCACCAGTCAGCGGTAGGCTTCTTGGCCCTATAATAATTTTCTAACAACGACTTTCTCATTCATTCGGTTTGTTGTGGAAGTTTACCTTCCTTTCTCTTTTTTTTTGTGTACGCCCCCCAACCCCATTTTAATCAAAGTTAGGAACAAGTATTTTCTCAAATTTTAGGAAAAGTTAATTAAATCATATAAGAGCGAAATAAAATTATCGGACAATTTAAAATTTACTTGCCTACTTATTTCGTAGCAAACATCTCATAAATGGCACAAGAACTTCACGTTGAACAGAAATTGTTTTTTTTTGTGTTCATTCACGTTAATTAGCACAAACAGAAGTAATTTTTTTAAACTCCCGTATTCCGTACTCGTTTTTATAAGTCCGGAAGTTGACCATAATTTCTAAACTAATTTCATCGAAGTTTAGGATTTGACTACCTTAAAGTTAGTCTTTTGTGTTTTATCTTTTTATTCTCCTACCCTTAACTTCTGGGGACCGAAAGACATCCTCTGCATCTCGCTAGAGGGCATCAGGATGCAGAATTTCTACTAATTTAATTATTTCTAATCCAAATTAACCCTTAAATAAATTTTGAAAAGGATTCTTAAAGTGCATATCAAACTGCAAACCCATTTTGAATAACGTCGTCCTTTTATCTTGCAAGTTTTACTTCGATAATTGAAATTTAAATAACTTACAATTATAAGTGTTTATAAGGGCCTTTTTCGAACGTCAAATTCCTCCAGTCTACCACCACATGGTCTTGCCGAGATATTTGCTACGGTCTCCGTTATTGGCACTTACCCTTATTTATTACTCTACTTTTCAGCGGTCCTTCAAAACTAACATGTTATTTTACTCAGTTTAGGTAATTAAACTTGAAACAAACCAGGCCCAACAAATAACCCTTATCTAATTTGTGAACGCTAAGAAATCTGTTTTCTCACGCAAAACGTCATGTTACAAAGAATTTTTTATAATACAATATTTGTAGATTTAATATTTCCAAGAAAATATTGAATAGAATTCAATTAAATAAAACAAACGAGGAAATAGAACAGTTTAGTAGAACTCGACTCACCACAGTACTAATACTTCGCAATGAAGATATAGGGAATAATCAAAGTTAGGAAGCATCAGTATTGTCTTTGGGCGCTTACTACATTCATTAAATTTCATAAAGATCATGTCTAAGAGTGTTTCTCTCTGAAGATGACAGCTTGGCTGTCTGTCGAAACGCCTTAGAGTAACCTTTGTTGTGTGTTTTTTAATCTTTCTTGGTTTCAGGGTACAAGTCCTGTATTTCAATTTTTGAAGATAACCAAGGACTAGTCCGTTCCATCAAAAAAATGTCTAAGAGTTATTTAAAAAATAATTATTAATTTATATATAAGATTTATCGACCCGTATCACTGAAACGAAAGCGACAGATACTGCAGGAGCTTTTCGTCTTAAGATAATACCAGCAATCACGTCCTGCAGTACTTTTGAATTATCCTGTATCTGTCGTGTCAATAAAAAAATATATATACATCAATGAAAGCAATCGCTACAAAGACATTAATTATTTAGGGATGCAAACGATAGTTCGATGTTTTCAAAACATCGATATATCGTTTGTAAACATCGATGCTTCACCATCGATTGTAAAACAAAAAATATCGATACGTCGTTCAGTTTACAATGTTTGAAAAATCGATGTATCGCATCAAAATAGAATTAGCGCCATCTGTTGCATAGAATTTTTTTTAAAGTTTAATCCACTCGCAAAGGGTAACCCCATTATGTTTTCAAAGCACTACGAATAAGATGCGGAAATAACAAGGCAATGAACCGACTTTTTAAACAAGGATATGTTGTAATTTTTGGGGAAAATTCCTTTCGGTAACAAGTTCCATAATTTGGAAGTTCTATAGAAAAAAGAGTCTCCGTGTACAGAAGTCTCGGTAATAATAGTGACACTAAAACTTACATCTATACTTCCAAAATTCAATTTCATCCAATGGGCACAAAAGATCGTCGGGAGTGTTTTGATCCTGATCCTGTATACCTACTCTTACTTGTTTCGTCCAATAGACCACAACACCTTCGAGTCTTTTCACAAGTTCTTTATCTTTGCTTGCAACGTCTATAGGTGTGTTGATGGCTTCACAAGGTATATAAAGTGCGGTTATTCCAAAAAGTTTGTGATGTAGATCGGTCAGTTTGGCGAGAAACATGTGTAAGTTGTGACCGAAGTCATTTCTCACACCTCGCGATTTATTAAGGAAAATAGTACAATTGCGAATGAGAGCAATAACCAGTGGCGGCTGGTCTTAAAGAGCGCAAGAGCGCGCGCTCCTCGTGAAATGAGCGATCTATTCTTTTCGGTTTAATGTAAAAGACTTGAATTTATCACATTTTTAAACACTAAATAATGATATACTAATTAACGAATAATACTTGTGAGTGACTTGGAATAAAGTACGCAAACGTTTGATTTCATTATATTAAGTATTATAAGGAAATTTAAATAAGTTGGTGCGCGCAGAGTTATGCACCTAGCGTGACTGCCGTGTGATGCCTATCAAGGGCCCCCACGGGATGCGGAGAAATAATTTACAGAACACCACGTTAAAGCTATTCCGGGGTACGCCGCTCAGCACTTATGCGCTATTGCCAAATGGTGAGTGCAACTTCTAAGTTGCACTCACCAAACTCTAGTTTGGAGTGTGTATTTACGGTTTATGATGCTAAATGCGTAGGTGCCGGCTGATCTGTTTGCTATTGCTAATTGTGCCACTTACAAACCTAACTGCCAATATTACCGCTATTCACAAAGAGATAGCAGTACCCATTCTAAGGTCTAATTATTAATTTGTAAATTTGGATTTAAACAATTTTGATGAGAAAGTAGAGAACACTTTATTTCTTTAAAAGATCGTAGAGCGGATTTTGTTCAATAAAATATTTTTTAAATGTTTTTGTAGAGTTTAATTAGAACTTTGTAATAAAATATATTTTATTTTCAAATGCAGATTTAATGAAAAAGTGATATAATTTTATTCCTATGAAAGCAAACAATTTTAATTAAGTAACCCAGAGCCGTAACGACGTTCAACCCTACAGAGTACTTTAAAGTGGCTCAGAAATATCAATGTTTTTTTTTGTACTCGATAAAAATAATTTAGAGATAATAACCCAAAAATATTTTGGAGGTTATAAGATGTTAATTAAAAATTTAATTCGTAAAAATACTATTAAATGTCACACCTTTTGTATCACTTTTGTTTCTCTTAAATTTAATACCTTGCTATGGCACTGAAGTCACCTAAACTCTTAACTACTAATATGTTTGCATCTGCGCACTCCCTGTCAAAAAGTCACCAGCCGCCACTGGCAATAACAAATGTGATTTTATCCTTTTATGATTCCATTTTTTTGCAAAGCCTTATATTGAGAAAAAATAATATTAAAACCGCATATGGGAGGAATTCTGATTAAGTTTCCAAATCGTTTCATAGTGGAAAGAAATGTAATTATAGAATTTAGTACCAAAGGAATTTTCTAGAAAAATTTGACAAAGGGAAGCGGCCGCGATAATGAAGTAAACGGCAGATAAGCGCTCCAGAAATTTCCGTCTCATCTGTATGGATTTAGTCTAGAATACCAGGAAGGTATATAAACGGAGTCGGCTTTCCCTCAGAAGTTAGTTCATTAAATAGTTTTGACAAATAATCAATTAAATGTTCTGTAATTAAACATTTAAACGTGCTTAAAATTGAAAATATGTATAACCGAAACCATAGACTAGTTTCGGCCTTCCTTGGCCTCGTCAGCATGGTACGGTGGTTGTACACACTTCCAATTTAAAGCCGTTAGTCAGTCGTATAAGTACCCAAGAGAGCAAACCTCCATTGGGTGACTTGTAACTGACTTTTAACTGTTTATTACGCAAACATTTTCGCTACATGCTAGTTGAAGCATTACTCTCTGCTGAGATAATAAGCCTTGTATATACGAATATATACAAGTTTATTACGATGCAATTGAAATCTAATTTCATTAGAATCTAAGGAAAATTAGACTGCAATTGCAAAGTTCACGTAGATGAGGCAAAGCTTGTATCACGGGTTGCCTCGCAACATCCATAGATACAAACGTCCTCAGCGTGACTTTACTTTCACCTAGTTTTGACAAATGACCAATTAAATGTTGTTAAATAGTGTTACTTAGTTAGTCAATGAACAGTTAGTGAGTTAATCAAATAAATGAATTACAATTGTTCAGTTTGGGAATAAACTAAAGCACTGAACTGGGAATAAAGTAGTTATAATTCACGCAGCATTAATCTCCGAACCGATAACGCGCAACAACTGGTGTCAGTCATTTGGGTGCCCGGATCTGAATTCCTGATTCGGAAACCTAATCAGAATTCCCTGCGTATGTTGATATAAATCTATCGAAAGGTAAACGAACAGAAGTCGCCTCATTTAATTAAGCATTAGGTAGCATCTTAGCATCCGCTGAAGTTTTGAAGAAGGATACTATCAGGCCAATACTCAGTATTGAAAAAAACTGGGGCATAAACCGTTTCAAGCACTTTTAAAATGTTTCCTTCTATGTAATGATCTGCGGTACCAAATATTATAGTATCGTGGAAATTCTTTGAAGTAAACACATGTTTTGGGGGTCTTATAAAATATGTAAGATCTTCTACAACGTCCTCCGGTACACCCATGGTACAAACCAACGCCGAACCAATAAAATATATCTGAAAACATTGATATACGTTAAATAGGAAACTCTAAGAATAGAGAAATTGTGGGAAATATTAGTCAGCTACGTGCAACTTTTATATGTTTTATCCAACCTTCTATATAAAATGTCTTCACTGCATCAAACCCTAATTACCGTCATTAGTCTGTAGGCAGTGTTCATTAAAAATTCTCCTATTAAAGAGTTACATTCATCAGTCCAATCACTTGGCCTCAAGTCATAGAGAGTGGTCAAATCTTTCACATATCCAATCAGCTTCGCAAGTTCTTCCGGTTCATACTCAATATGCTCTGGTTCTCGCTCTACAGGTTCGGTGATCTTAACTAATCTGTCTGAAATAAATAAGTTTGTTACACTGAGATCTCAAAATTTTGCGCGCAGAATATGAGAATTCACATGGAATGAGACTGACGAGATCTAACAAGATCGAAACCGGTCTTTGGTTTCCAAACTTCGAATCTAAAAAATGTTCAAACCTATTGGCCTGTGCATTAGAATCCTTGTCTTCTGGGAACTTTTTCTTAGAGAGCAATCGCTTCGCGCTATGTGACAGTGTTTCAACTGTTGGCAGTTCAGCTACCTATGATTCGCCACTATACGCGCCTGGAGGGTTGCATGAATTTGTAGTCTAGGTTGCATTCTACTTGCATACGACATTGTTGGTGATGGCCATAGTTTCTCTATGGACCAATAGGTGATAGTACTAAGAGTCACACGCTTGACGTTCGTGAATTCTTTAGTACTTATTTGTCGGAACATTTGTAAGCATTCGAGTTGGATATACCAAACTGACTAGATCTAACAAGATCGAAATCGGTCCATTTATTTCGAAATTTCGACTTTAAACTCAAAATTTCGACTTTTTTTTTCTCAAATTTCGACTTTTTTCTCGAAATTTTGACCTTAATATCGAAATTTCGACTTTTTTCACAAATTTCGACTATTTTTCTCGAAATTGCGTCTTTTTTTTCAAATTTTGACTTTTTTCTCGAAATTTTGACCTTTATATCAAAATGTCGACATTTTTCTGGAAATTTCAACTTTAAACTCAATATTTTGACTTTTTTTTCTTGAAATTTCGACTTTCTTCTCGAGATTTCGACTTTTTTCTGAAAATATCAACTTGTTCGAAATGTTACAAAGGCGTAAAAAGAACATAGATTAAAAAAATATGTTGTTTTTAGAAATTTCGAATGTTTTCTCAAATTTCGATTTTAAGCTTGAAATTTCGACTATTTTCCCGAAAATTCGACTGTTTTCTTGAATTTCGACTTTTTTCTCGAAATTTTAACCTTCTTCTCAAATGTCGATTTTTTTTCTCAAATTTCGACCTTTTTCTCGAAATTTTGGCCTTAATATCGAACTTTCGACATTTATGTCGAAACTACGACTTTAAACTCAAATTTTCGACTTTTTTTCTCTAAATTCGTCTTTATTCTCGAAATTTTGATCATAATATCGAAATTTCGACTTTTTTCGCAAATTTCGACTTTTTTTCTCGAAATTTCGTCTTTTTTTCTTGAAATTTCGACTTTTTTCTCGAAATTTCGACTTTTTTCTGGAAATATCAACTTTTTCGAAATGTTACAAAGGCGTAGAAAGGCCATTGATACCGGAGCAGGAATAATTTAAGTTTCCCGCTCTTACTCTCACTCTGACGCCGCTAGATGGAACCAAGCACTAGGCATTGACCAATAAATTTCCATCCCCGACGATTCACGATCGTCCCCTACCAACGGAAAAACACCACGAGGAGGGTTGGTCATTAACCATCTTTGCTGGACTCACGTTCTCCAAGTTTGAACTTCGAACCGAGAACACCTACCCGAGAATTCCGAACAGGTGCCTAGTGCTTCGACCGTTAATTTGCTTTGATTATTTACCCGATTAATCTAATAGTGCCACGGCGAAAACTCCAGCTAAAACTGTAAGTCTGCGCATTTCTTTTTATCCATTTGACCGAATTATATATTTGTATCGTGCTGCATTGTCCAATTGTTGTGAATTGTTTATTTTCGTCCTGTGGACCTAACACGACCACGTGCTTGTTAAAAACGAGCAAGTTCTAGGTGAAATTCGAATTTTATTCAAGTTTCGTCCGAAGAATTAATTCTTATTCTCTTGTCGAGTAATATTTTATATTTCCTCGATTGTAATCGCCCCTGGAAAATTTCTTAACCGCGTGCAAACGCCTTAATAGCTAATTCGAGAGTCGGCGACTTGACGCCCCTTTTATTTCATTTTGTTTGTTTAGTTGCACGTGTAGAAATCCGTTAGACGCCATTTTCTAGTATTTACCAGTGACATTGTCTTCTGTGGTTGACACGCAGTGCACCAACTGTTGATTGACACGCAGTGCGCCTTCTGTGGCTGACACGCAGTGCTACCATCTATTGGTTGACACGCAGTACACTACTTGACATTTCTCTGGCGCAATCTCGCGTCCATAGACACAATTCCATCTGTCACTTGTCTTGTCTATGATACCAACACTCCGTTAGTGACATTTGCAATTTCCCTGTTGGACAGTGTTGCCAATAAGCATTTCGAATTATTGTGTGTGTAGAGCGAGTTTTAGCTGTGGTTATCTTCGTATACCCGCTTGTTCCTTTCCTTATCTTCCATTAACTCACCACGCTTTATTTACGCGTTTTATTTTATTTTATTTTTTTTAATAATTTATACCGAGTACGGTATAACCATAGATTAAAAAAATATATTATTTTTAGAAATATTGAATTTTTTCTCAAATTTCGATTTTAAGCTCGAAATTTCGACTATTTTCTCGAAATTTCGAAGTTTTTCTTGAATTTCGACTTTTTTTCTCAAAATTTCGACTTTTTTCACGAAATTTTGACCTTAATATTAAACTTTCGACATTTATGTCGAAACGTCGACTTTAAACTCAAAATTTCGACTTTTTTTCTCAAATTTCGACTTTTTTCTCGAAATTTTGACCTTAATATCGAAATTTGACGTCGACTGTAAAATCGAAATTTCGACTTTTTTCGCAAATTTCGACTTTTTTTCTCGAAATTGCGTCTTTTTGTGCAAATTTCGACTTTTTTTCCCAATATTGGAATTTTTGGAAATTTCCACTTTTTTTCTCGAAATTTCGTATTTTTTTGCAAATTTCGACTTTTTTTTCTTGAAGTTTCGACTTTTTTCTCGAAATTTCGACTTTTTTTGGAAATATCAACTCTTTCGAAATGTACAAAGGCGCAGAAAGGACATGGATTAAAAAAATATGTTATTTTTAGAAATATCGTGTTTTTTTCTCAAATTTCGATTTTAAGCTCGAAATTTCGACTTTTTTCTCACAATTTCTACTTTTTTCTTAAATTTCGACTTTTTTTTCTCAAATTTTCGACCTT
The DNA here is from genome assembly GCA_028583605.1 of Dastarcus helophoroides. Lineage (NCBI taxonomy): Eukaryota > Metazoa > Arthropoda > Insecta > Coleoptera > Bothrideridae > Dastarcus > Dastarcus helophoroides. Next base: position 45,133,173 of record CM053327.1, on the reverse strand, counting down.
TTTCTTGAAATTTTGACCTTCTACTCAAATTTCGATTTTTCCTCGAAATCTCTACCTTTTTCTCAAAATTTCGTTTTTTTTTTTGAATTTCCACTTTTTTCTCAAAATTTTTACCTTAATTTCGAACTTTCGACATTTATCTTGAAATTTTGACGTTAAACTCAAAATTTCGACTTTTTTCTCGAAATTTTTACCATAATATCAAAATTGCGATTTTTTTCGCAAAATTTGACTGTTTTCGCGAATTTCGACCTATTTTCTCGAAATTTTGTCTTTTTTTTCTCAAAATTTCGACTTTTTTCTCGGAATTTTGACCTTTATCTCAAATTTCGATTTTTTCTCGAAATTTCTACCTTTTTCTCTGAATTTCGTTTTTCTCTCAAATTTCGACTTTTTTCCCGAAATTTTGACCCTAATCTAGAACTTTCGACATTTATCTCGAAATTTCGACTTTAAACTTAAAATTTCGACTTTTTTTTCTCAAATTTCGACTTTTTTCTCGAAATTTTTACCTTAATATCGAAATTTCGACTTGTTTCGCAAATTTCGACTTTTTTTTGTGGAAATTATCTTTTTTTTGCAAATTTCGACTTTTTTTCAAAATTTAGACCTTTTTCTCGAAATTTCGACTTTTTTCTCGAAATTTCGACTTTTTTCTTAAATATCGACTTTTTTTTCTCAAAATTTCGACTTTTCTCTCGAAATTTTGACCTTCTTTTCAGATTTCGATATTTATTTGAAATTTCGACCTTTTTTTCGAAATTTTGACCTCAATATCGAAATTTCGACATTTTTCTGGAAATTTCGACTTTAAACTCAAAATTTCGACTTTTTTTCTCAAATTTCTCGAAATATCTTAGAATTTTAAGAAAAAAGTAGAAATTTGAAGAAAAACGTCAAATTTTCTAGAAAAAAGTCGAAATTTCGAGGGTAAAGTCGAAATTTCGAGATTAAAATCGAAATTCCGAAATTAAAGTCGAAATTTCGAGAGAAAAAAGTCGAAATTTCGAGGAAAAAGGTCGAAATTTCTAAAAATATGTCTTTTTATCAATGTCCTTTTTACGCTTTTGTAAAATGTCGAAATTTCTAAATAAAATTTTTGTAATCAATGCCTTTCAACGCTTTTGTAAAACGTCGACGTTGAACTCGAAATTTCCACTTTTTTCTCGAAAATTCTTTTTCAAAAAAAAGTCGAAATTTTGGATTAAAAAAACTGAATTTACTGAACGCACCATACTGCTAAGTGTCAATATTAAATTGCAAAAGGGTTGGTGCTTGGAATAAAGTCTTATATTCTATGGGTTGGTGGGACTCAACTGTCATCTGCCTAACCTAAGCATAGAACAAAAAATTTTGACTTATCTCGAAATTTCGTGAAAAAAAGTTGAAATTGCGAGATTAAAGCCGAAATTTCGACATTATCTATGAAATTTCCTCAACAAAAGTCAAAATTCGGAGAATAAAGCAGAAATTTCCACTTTAATCTCGTAATTTCCAGTTTAAGCTTCATATTTCTAGATATATTTTTATAAATGAATGTCCTTTCTACATCTTCGTAAAAAAACCAAAAATACATAATTAAAAAACAAAGCAAAAAATTAATATGTATCGGATCTTTCTAATTAGGAATAAATAATTAAAATTTAAATATTAGTGTTTAAAAATTTCACCAACAAGGCAATTAATCGATCTTTCAGCACCCAATTTTATCGGGAATCAATTCTTTTGCTCACGATTCGAATCGATCCAAAAATCGATTATTTTAAAAAGGAATCGACATCCCTAATTTTAAGGTAGGTACATGTTTTAAGTTGCATTCACAATAACTAAATTAACGTCACAATTAGTAGACCCAATTGATATTCAAATTTGAATTAGAATTAATCAGAACGAACATTCACAAAACCAAAAGTTCGTCAAATTGTTGATAACATAATCTCGTAGAGTTAAAAAACATTAAAGGGTCAGATAGGCGCATTTCTTGAAGCTAATTGTAATAATCTTCTTGCATGCGTCTTTTCTGGTTTATAGGACGTACCCACCATTTCCTTTTATTTTTGGTTTTCTTTTTTAAATAATAATAAGCACCTAATGCTAACGCCAGACGTACTAAAAATGTTTTATCGATATTCAAATAATTTATCTTGATAAAAAAAGAAATACCTAACCTATTTAACTTAAATGCTTAGAGAACCTAAAATATCTGTCAAGCTCCCACTTCCAATTAGTACGAAAGGTTTGGAGTTTACAAACTCTCTATTAAGTGTAATTTCAAATATTAATTTTAATTTTGCATTATGAATGGTGCTGGTGATTTCCATATGACAAACTCGTGCATTAATTTCGTGTACTAATTTCATGTATTAATTGAGAGGTTCTGAATGCAGCTTTAGATTTGTCACTTAGTTGTCAAAATCATTAGGTCAATTTCGGTTTAAAACGAGTATAACAACACGATTAAAAGGACTTACCATCTGCTTTCTCTTCCACCGAGAAGAGGGAATCAACTTCTTCTCCCTCGGCGGCCTGGCTATCCGGCTCCGGAAGAGAAGACATCTTTATAGAAATGTTTATAAATTGTTTGTTTTTTTAATAAACACAACAAAAACACGCCTCATTTGATCACTATGGTAGCGCCTAACAACTAGTCACGGTTGCTAATAAATATAAACAAAAGAGTCGATATAATTCAATCGATGTTTAGGACAATCTACAAAAGATCGTCATCCTTTACGAAAATAAATGAAAATTTAGACGTGTGGAAAGAGCAACTGGCCTCTCAACAAGCACGGAAGAAGGGAATAATTCAGAAATTCAGAAACTCTCGTTACAATAATTGCTTGGATCCTTTTGCTTTAGTACACAACTTTTTAAGATAAATGAATAGAGGACTTTGAAATTTAATAAAATATTGTTGCGCATTATCGCTTCGAATGATTAACATTTCGTAAATCGTAACCACTTTATTTCTAACTGATTCCGGAACACTACAATTGAAATTCACTAACACTGTTTAACTAACTTATTCCTTGACTAACACTTAGGGATGTCGATCTGAGATCGATTAATCGAAAAATCGATCTTTTTCAAGTCTCAGGGTCGATTTTTTAGATCAATCTCAAATACAAGATCGATCTAATGAACTATTCAAAAATCCTAAAAATCGGGTCGACTTACATGCAGGTCACTGCAAATTTAATGACATTTTTTTTTAAATTAAAGTGTATTTATGTCGTTGAGTTATTCTCCATTTCCATCTACTAGCAATAGCTACGTTAATAAACCAACAGCTGGCAGCATTAACATTTCTTTTCATTCATTACGTCGTTGACTGAACGGGAAAGATAAATGTGGCGCAATCATTGTTTGTTCCGCTAGACCGTTATTCTGTCAGTTTTCAGTGTGTTTAGTCACAGACATTTTATTTTTTCGATTGTTAAATGAACGTATTTATTTTGTCCATTTATTTTAAAATTACTGAAAATCAATAAAAAACACAAAACCACAATCGTAAACACTAACCTCGGTTAGTAAACTTGGAGTTATGTACAAAAAACATACAAAGCATAGAATATAATAAATGGCCCCAACTGTCAACATAATGGTGGTGCCATTTTCTTTAAGTTTTGCGTTGCCTATAAATTATTACCTTATTTCCCTTTTTGAATGCTTTGTCACATTTTAATCTTTGTACCACTTAAAGTTGATATTTTCATATAGGAAATATGACGCCAATTTAGCGTTTTTTATTAGAAATGTTTAAAATTTTCACCAACAAGGCGATTAATCGAAATCGATCTTTCAGCACCTAATTTAATCGGGAATCAATTCTTTTGCGCACGATTCGAATCGATCCAAAAATCGATTATTTTAAAAAGGAATCGACATCCCTACTAATACCGTTGATTGAATAAAATAAAGTATGTATTCAATCAATTGAAAATTGAAATACCCTTCAATCAACGCTAATACTAATTTCATAAAACGATTATTTTCATTTGGCAACACTGTATAAATCGGTACCTTTAAAATCTATGGCTTTCAGAGAGTCTGATGGGTTTTTACCCGTGGCGCCATCTGTTGCAAATTAGGCGAACTGTACAAAAATTATGGAGTTTGGACAATTAAAAACAATTTGTCTGGTGATTTTGCAAGTTTCTCCGTAACAATTGTTACTTCATAAGTGCCTTTGTGATTTAATCGTTTTTATAATAAATTTTATTTAAATGAAATAACACATTATTCTGTCTAGTTACGCGCTATTTTATGACGCAAAATGATTAGAGGTAAATTATAAAAGTGTAAAGGTTATGGTGTTTACATTACTTCGACAGATTCAGATTACAACTTATATAACTTTGCCAAATAAAAATTAGCACACGATTTTCATGCTAAAATGAGATGATTTTAAAATTTGCATGCCGAAAAGGGTCACTTTAGGGGTCAAGGTGAAGGTTATTTAAATCTACTTTACCAAATTCCAAGTTTGCAAATGTATTTATTTTTAAAACGGCAAACGCTGATTGCTAACGGAAGCGTAAATTGGTCCACTTATTATTCGAATATTTTAGATTTACAAATTTTGGCCAATGGCTCCTTACCTTTATAAAAGTGTGATTGATTCTGAAGAAATGGGAGAACCGGAGAAATCCAAAGCGGAGGCACTCCAGAACGGATTTGACGATTCCAACGGAGGACCATGTAAGTTAACCTTTGTAACGCCTTTTTGTCCAAATTATTTAGTCAGAATTTTAAGTGGGGTTGAATTCTGTGACGAATTTGATTCCATCGATGGGGCTGCTTCGATATTTTTGATAGAAGCTTTTTACACTGCTGTGTCTCCCGATACATAGGCTTTCAAATCTGAAAGTTTGTTTATTTTTTTTTCGTCTTTTCTTATTTTTTTTAAATTCGTCTAATTTTTATAAATGCGTCTAATTTTTTTAAATTCGTCAAATTTTTTTAAATTCGTCTAATTTTTTTAAATTCGTCTTTTTTTCTGAAAATTCATTTTTGATGCCGTCAAAAAGAAAAATCTTGAAAAGTGTTTTTCTATTTTGGAAAGAAGAAAATTTTACCATTGTGTTAAAATTCAGATAAAAAAGTGAAAGAGCCGAGAAAAATATTTCTCGAAAACTGTTTTGTGGTATGTAGTCGAATCAAAGTTTTTTTTGCCATTCGTAAAAAAATCAAAGGTGTTATTTCCGAGCAAAGGCTCGTGTTGTTTTCCCCGCAAATTCTCGTGTTGTTGTCCCTGAGGCGAATCCTCGTGTCCTTTTCCCTGAAGCAAATCCTGGTGTTTTCTCCGAAGCAAATCCTCGTGTTGTTTTCCCTGAAGCAAACCTGTTGTTTTCCCCAAAGCAAATCCTTGTCTTGTTTTCTCTGAAGCAAATCCTCGTGTTGTTTTCCCTGAAACAAATCCTCTCAACATTTCCTCAAAGTTACCGCAAGCCACATCGAAAATTTGCGCACGTGCTCGCAGCGAATTGGTGACCACTGGTTTAACGCATAGAACCAGTCATAGATATTCTGTTTACGACCATAAATGGGGAGATGCAAGATAATTTTAATACCGATATAAATTTTGACAGCAGACAAATATCGATCATCGATAATATCGAATTTTTTTTTATCGATAATCGATATTTTCGAAGTTAAAAAAAACATTTTGATACGGTTTCCACTTTAAAATTTTTGCGTACTTCGGGCGTGTTATTTTTGGTTGACCAAAAAGAAATGCTCCTCGATTTCCATATTCCCATAATGCCATCATTGGCGACGGCTGGTATCGGCTATCGGCAATATCGATAATATCATATCGACAATGTTATATTATCGATATTTTTGCTTCGATATTATCGATATTTTTGCTTCGATATTATCGATAATTGATTGCAATCTAGTTTTCATTAGATTCTAATGAAATTATATTTCAATTGCATCGTGATAAAACTTGTATATGTATTCATCTATATAAGACTTATTATTAATATCGGTCGACCGATATATCGTTGCATCCCTACATAAATGTGTTAGGTCATAATAGGGATGTCGATTTCTTTTTAAAATAATCGATTTTTGGATCGATTCGAATCGTGCGCAAAAAAATCGCCTTGTTGCTGAAATTTTTAAACATTTCTAATTAAAGAAAAATTGAATAATAATGATGAATTGGCGTCATATCTTCTATATCAAAAATATCAACTTTAATTACTACAAAGGTTAAAATGTTGTGACAAGGCATTTAAAAAGGGAAATTACGTAATAATCTACAGGCAACGCAAAGCTTAAAGAAAATGGCGCCACCGTTATGTCCAACTTGTGGTTGACAGTTGGATCCATTTATTATATTCTATGCTTTGTATGATTTTTGTACATAACTGCAAGTTGACTAACTGATGAAAAGAAATGTTAATGCTGCCATCTGTTGACTTATTAACGTAACTATTGCTAGTAGATAGAAGTGGAGAATAACATAACGACAAAATACACTTATATAAAAAAAATGTTATCATTAAATTTACAGTGACCTGCATGTAAGGTAAATGGGTAAATCGATCCGATTCTTAGGATTTTTGGATCGTTCATTAGATCGATCTTGTATTTGAGATGGATCTAACAAATCGACATTGAGACTTGAAAAATCGATTTTTCGATTAATCGATCTCAGATCCCTAGGTCATAGAATAGTTCACTATGAACGGACATGTTTGAAAGAAAACAGAATCAAAAAACTGTGCCAGACCAAAATTTATAAAATGAATCTGAATTAAAGGCAACATTTGATGTCATCTATTTTTGCCGTAATGGCGATTACCTTGAAGAAGATGATTTATCCGGAAGGGCGCCCAGGTAGGAATTTAGAAGCCATTTGTCACTATTAGATGCGAGTTAGGTTAGAATATTTCTTCTTCTTTTTTCGCCTTTGTGGTCTTTATTAGGATGGGTAAACCGGCCACTTTCAAATAACAGTTATAGCAGTTACTTCTTTTAAAAAGCAGCGACTAAGTAGCGGCTTAAAAGTAGCAATTTGCAAGTTTGTGGGCAGTTCGATAATGGCAACCGCTATTTGCTTTGTAGGAATTTACGGTTTACAAACTGCTTTGCGTCACGAGATCCTACTATCGTGTAGTTTGATAGTGTTATTGTTTTGATAAGGTGTGGATCACAGAGTACGAATGTCAAAATTTTCAAATAACAGCTTTAGTTTTACTTTCCTTTTGGTGGATAAATCTTAACGTGCGTAAAGACTCTTAAAATTAGTAATGACATTGGCATTAGAACTGTTGTTATTTTCCCACAAAACGTGATCACAGATCTATAAAGCGGTACGAATCAAAAGCCAACAATTTTGAAATTTATCACACTGCAAAGCAGTCCTTTTTTAAAATAAATTGGCGGCGCGAAACACCTCGAATATTCGGGTATTATTGACTGGGATCGGACTGTTCGTATCTATCAACAAACCTGCTACGAAGGAGCGAACCAGCGATTTTTGATAATTAATCGCAGCCAGCGATATTCGGGTATTGTCGACTTCTATCAGGGTTTCCGATTTTGCGATTTCTGTCAAGAGAATTGCGATGTAAAATACGAAGCAGCGAAGTAGCGAAGCAGCGAATTAGCAAAGCAGCTAATTTTAAAATTGACTAGCAGCTTAAAGCCGCTTCAGCTAAATAACTGCTGCGAAGTAGCAGCTTTTGAAGTAGCAATCCAACCCCTAGTCTTTATCCATTGAGGGCAGTTAGCATGACAAAACACATTGGCGTATTCAATTTTAGGGTGAATTAATGTTCACTAAATATCCATAATTTGTATTATTGATAGTATCGATGTTTTTTTTTACCAGAATGTCGATAGTTCCTGCTGATAGTTTCATTATTTATTGTTTAATAACGCAAATGCATGTACCGTGTGTGCAGAAAGTTTTCCCATCTAGTGTACTGCTGTCATTTTTGTCGTGTCGTTGATTAGTATCGTGTGTAAATAAAGAGTTTTTTAATTTGGTGTGCTGCTGTCATTTTTTGTCATGTTTACGTATGTTGCCTACTTAATCGACAGACAGATGAACAAACATAACCTTAAAAAAATATTTTATTGATTTGATGTTACAATGGAAGAAAAATCTTTTATTTTTGAATTCTACTTTCGAAAAGCCCAAATCCTAAATGCATCCCTTCTATTCCTGATAGTACTGCAGATTTTTTATGTCAAGGTTAGGTCAATTTGGTGAGTACGAATCAATTTTCAATCTTGATATTTTAAACAGACAAGCAAACATAACCTTAAAAAAGTGCAAATTTTCCAGAAAAATTGGAAATTTCACGCAACATTAAAGAAATTTAGTCACAATTTTAAGGAAATTCGAAATTTTCCCAAAACAAATCGAAATGTCGTAAAAATGATGAAATTTTGAACAAAACGACATTTTCAAAAAAGTTTATTATTCTGAGCAGTCGAAATTTTTAAAAAGAATCAAAATTTTCCAAAGTAGCCGAACTTTTAGTGCCAAAATTTACAAAACAGGTTGAAATTTTGAAAACGGTCAAAAATTTTGAAAAAGTTAAAAATTTTCAAGAAAAGTCGAACTTTTGGGAAAAAAGTCGACGTTTTTCTTTCAAAAGTTGGACTTTTTTGGAAAAGTCTAAATAGGGTAAAAAATTGTCGGAAAAATTCGAAATTTTGCAAAAAATATTTTAAAACAGTTAAAATTTCAAAAAATAAAAAAATTTCCAAAAAAAATCGAAATTTTGCACAAATGATCTTTTGAAAAACGGAGTTTTCAAAACAATTGAAAATTGGTGACGCGTGATGGTAACGCGAAACCATAAGTTTATCCTCTACATTGTTGAACGCGCCTAAAGTTTTCACTTCAAAAAATCGTTGAATTACTTATAAAATTCGTTTACCAGATTTTTGATAAACGAATTTTGGTGGAACGGAGTGGTCCTTGGTTATCTTTAAAAATTGAAATACAAATCTCTGTCCCCTGAAACCAAGAAAGGTTTGTATTTCAATGTTTAAACGAATTTGGCGGCTTTTTTGCATTTGCAACAAAATCGTCCCACTTATTTTCGTTTCGCTCGTGTTCAGTCATTTACACTGATACATCGGTAAACTAATCGTTATAATAAGAGAATTAAGGTACAACAAAATATATTTTATGTCATTATTTTTTAATTAAGGCATTTTTTGTTTATTGTTACGTTTATATAAAGTATTACGGGGTCTGACAATATTTTCAATTATGTTATGTATTCAAGGTGTATTTTATAATTATCTCATTGTTTGAAAATGATGCGTATTTATAGCCCAGTTATTGAACTTTTTTTACTTTCTTCTGCGCTACAATTGTGAAAATATTCGATCCCGATTTTCATTTGGATATTTGGGTAAGTTGTCTTTGAAAATTAGTGGCACTCGGCGATTTTTAATGTTGATTGATTTTTCTGATTTATGTTGCAGCTATTTGACAACCTTGAAACTTTTGATTTTATCAAACTCTACGTTCTTTATCGAACGCTACGTTCTTTATCAAACTCTACGTTCTTTATCAAACTCGTACGTTCCTTATCAAAGTCGTACGTTCGTAAAATTGACGTATAACTATTTTGTATTTGACATAACGGTAGATTAATTAATACCATTACACCTGATTAAGTAAAACTTTTTTTTTAAGTTTTGCGTTCGACAACAGGATTGGAAACAAGCGTGGAATTAAAATAAGTAAATGCGAGTATAAATCGATATCGGTTTTTTGTTGTCACATATTTTTCGCTTTAATGCGTTAAAAATTTTAAAACCGCTTGTAATTATATCTTCTAATAACATTAACAAGCGTTGGAACTTGTTTTGCAGTTCACTACAATAGTTCATGACGTTTTCTGCATGGAAAATATCCATTTCCTTAAAGATTTCTAGATAAATTTTACACAACATAGGTCAATGTTTAATAGTTGCGCTATTGTACTTTTCGTACAGGAATGAGTAGTCGACTTTCAATATTTATTAGGTAAGTTGAAGCATTGCTTTTGACTCAAACTATTATAACCAAAATACTTTCCATTTAGATTAATAATTTCGTTAAAAAAAACTTTAACAAGTTGTTGGTGAATCTCTGAGGAATGGTTACCAAGTTTTTTAAAAATTCAATTTTTTTCCAATATTTTTATTCAAAAATCAGCAAAATCTTGAAATTTACAAGAAATATTACTTCTCTGCATTTTCCAAAAAAAAATATTCTTTGCAATTAATCCTGTTTTTATTGACATTTTAGCTGAATAGCTAACTAAATTAGCTGAATTAGAAAATAAACGAATTTTGGGAAATATGAGATAAAAAGACATCCACTTAAAATTCTTGAGAAGTAGGTCGAATTTTGGGAATAAGGCTGAAATTAGTCTGGGTTGAAATTTTGGATGGATTTTGAAGATAAATTAAGATCTTGAGGATTCCAATTTAAAAAAAAGGAAAACGAACTTTAAAAAAGAACGAACGTCGATAAAAAAAGTGTTGAAATTTAAACTGAAGACGAATCTCGAGAAAATAATTAAAATTTATAACATTTCGACACGATTTCGAGAAAAAAATCGAAATTTATAACATTTCGACTCGATTTCCAGAAAAGAATAGTAAAACTTGGGGAAAAAGACGAATTTCGAAGGAAAAATCGAAGTTTCAGAAGCGTAAAACGTCGAATTTTAACAGAAGAGGCCAGGGGTCGGCAAAGCGCGGCTTGTGAGCCGCTTGCGCCTCTTTAAATTCCCCTAAAAAGATAAATAAATAAAAGTTAGAGTGGGCAGACTCGCAGAAAATGAGTACTCATTAAACAAGTGACCTACGGGACTCGAAATTTCCAAAAATACTTTTCTAGGAATTTTTACGTTTTGCTTAAATTTTGACAACAAGGTTATGAATTAGGGAATTGTTCCCTGAAAAAAGTTACGATTTAAGAAGTATTTTTCCAACATTTTTGATTTTGATTGACATTTAAAAAAAAAAACACATGAAATTTAAAATTTCTAGTAAAAAACCCATTTGGGGAATCCAAATTTCTAAAAAAATATTTTTCTGATGATTTTTACTCTTTTAATTGTAAATTTTGTACAGCCTTGAAATTTCGTTGAATTATTTTTGTGAAAAAAAAAATTTTAATTTACAGAAACATCAAATATCAAAGTTCGAAATAAAAGCTGAAAGAAGTTTCGAAAAACTTAAAAAAAAGGAGGGGATTTTGAAAAAAATGAAATTATCAAAAGATCGCAAGGAAAGGTAAAATTTTAGAAAATAAAAAACGTCGAATTTCGACAATAGATTGAAACCCAGAACAAATTGAAAACTTGAAATTTTTAGACTAATTTGAATTTATTGGAAAACTGTAAAATATCAAAAAGAGTAATTGTAAAAATAAACTGAAAGCTTAAAAAAATCGTCGAATTTTAAAAAAGTTAAAGTTTTTCAGAGAGGAAGAAAAAAGTCAAACTTCAGGAAAAATTTTGAGAAAAAAGTCGAAATTTCAAGTTGAAATTTCTAGTTAAAGACCGATTTAGGGAATCCAAATTTGTAAAAAATATTTGTCTCATGATTTTTACTCTTTTAATTGTAAATTTTCTACAGCCTTAAAATTTCGTTGAATTATTTTTGTGAGAACAAAAATATAAATTTACAGAAACAGCAAATATCAAAGTTCGAAATAAAAGCTGAAAGAGATTTCGAAAAAATTGAGAAAAAGAAAGAGATTTCGAAAAAAATGAATTTATCAAAAATTTGCAGGAAAAGGTAAAATTTTAGAAAATAAAAAACGTCGAATTTCGCCAATAGATTGAAAACCAGAACAGATTGAAAACCTGAAATTTTTAGACTAATCTGAATTTTTTGAAAAACTGTAAAATATCAAAAGTATGTGTAAAAATGAGCTCAAAGCTTAAAAATATTGTCGAACTTTAAAAAAGTCAAAGATTTTCAGACTAGAAGAAAAGTCAAATTTTAGGAAAAATTTCAAGAAAAAAGTCGAAATTTTAAAAAAAGTTCGAAATGTTGACAAAAAATTTACAATTTTCCAGAGAAAGTTAAATTTTGAGAAGAAATTTGTAATTTCATGTACAAGACGATTTAAAAAAAATCCAAATTTTCTGATAAATTCGAATTTTAAGAAAATTGGTAAAATAATTTCGAAAGAAAAGAATAAATAAAATTTCCAGTTTCGAGAAGAGTATTGAATTTTAAAAGATCAAAATTTCCCAGAGAAAGTCAAATTTTAAGAAAAAAATCAAATTTCGAGATATGAAACTAGATGAATTTACTTCGAAATAAATGTTGAAATTTCCAGAAAAAAACCGAATTTTGAAAGAAGATTTTGAAAAAAATGATTGTCAAAAGTTCTCAAGAAAGATAAAATTAAAAAAAAAACGTCGAATTTCGACACATTTCGGAACAAATTTAAGACCTGAAATTTTTAGACAAATTTAAATTTTCTGAAAAATTGTACAATTTCGATAAGAGAAATTTTAAAAAATTGAAAGCTTGGAAAGAATCGTCAAACTTTAAAAAAGTGAAGTTGTTGAGAAAAAAAGAAAATAAAAAATTGCATTTTTCCAGAGAAAATTTGAAATTTCGCGAACAAGATGAATTAAAAGAAAAAGCTCCAAATGATCAAATAAATTTGAATTTTGATGGAATAATTTCAAAAATTGAAATACAGAACTTGTCGCCTGAAACCAAGAAAGGTTAAAAAACACAACAAAGGTTGCTCTAACGCGTTTCGACAGCCAAGCTGTCATCTTTAAAGAGAAACTGAATAATTTCGAAAAAAAAAGACAATGTTGATACAACTTTCAGTTTCGAGAAAAATTGAACTTTGCAGAAAGGTAAATTTTAAGAGAAAAAAATTAAATTTTGACATAAGGTTTTGAAAATTGTCGAATTTTAAAAGTCGAAATTTAAAAAAAAAAGCCGAATTTTGCGAAACAAGTCCATAATCGTAGAAAATAAAAAAAAAAGTTTAAATGTTTAGTGTAAGTCAATATTCGGGCAAAACGGCTAAATTTGGGAAAAGGACGAATTTTGAAAAGGTTATAGAAATTTCGAGAAAGGTGTTGAAGTGTTGAAGGTCCAAATTTCCCAGAGAAAGTCAAATTTTGAAATTAAGAAGGAACATTTTGAAAATATGTTGGTAAATTTCGTCAAAAAAAAATCGCAGCTTGCAGCAACAATAGAATGTCGAATTTTAAAAGTCGAAAGTTCGAAAAAAAACCGAAGATCTAGAAAAAACCGAAATTTTGACCTCTATCCAAAATCGTTCAATGCACCTAAAAAAGTTTTCACTTTAAAAAATGGCGCAATTTAAATATGAGAGAAATTTTCTGTTGAGATAAAATCGAAATTAAGTGACACTATTCGATAAGCTGGTAATCCAAATTCACGTTAACTAAAAAGCGATATGTTATTATGTGAAAGTTTTTAAAATATATTAAGTAATTTAAATTTATAAGACAACGTTCATCCTTATCTCTTATCAAGTGATTCTCAAATTTTTCTAGTTTACTTCAATTTCACGTAAAATTACTCATATTATTGATAATAACGTTACAATTCGTCACATTGCATATATGCTTCAAAACGCGATGAATTGTTTTATCTAAGTACTTTCAATATATCTATCGCTTGTTTGTTTACTTATTCGAATGGATTCTGTAACTTTTTTCCAGCTATGCCGTGGTTTGGGATGGACATAGGTGGTACATTGTGCAAATTGGTGTATTTCGAACCGAAGGACATTTCAAAGGCTGAATTGGACTCTGAAGTTGATTCTTTGCGTAGCATTAGGAGATATTTAACGAAAAATTCAGCCTACGGAAAAACGGGACATCGGGATGAACACTTACAGGTGAGTAAACCATGTTTTCGTCAAGTACAGGTGTAACATTTTTAGATAACGATACTTTTACCTTGAAATCCATAATAATAGCTGATTATCTAAATTGCATTAATCTAGATTGATGTAGATCATCAGGTTAAATTTCAGTTTGACACAGAAGTAGTTATATTTGTTGGACATTTTTTTGTGGTCCTTGGTTGTCTTCAAAAATTGAAATACAAATCTTGTCCCCTGAAACCAAGAAAGATTAAATCAGTATCTCGCTGAAGATAATAGCTTGGCTGTCGAAGCGCGTTAGAGCAACCTTTGTTCTGTTTTTTTAATCTTTTTTGGCTTCAGGAGAAAGATTTGTATTTCAATTTTTGAAGACAATCACAGGGACCAGTCGTTCCACCAAAAAAAAATTCCATTTTTTTTTTTTTCTTCTTTCCTTAATACGGCAAACTGTGAATTTGTAGAGTTACAAAAACAAAATTGGTGGTGACCATCACTTTTTTCGTGGGATGCCAGAAGGCCAATTTCTACTCGAAGTTAAAAATAAAAAATCGAAATATTTAGAAGGGTCGAAATTTGCTTAGAAAAATTCGAACAGAAATTAAAATTTTGAAACGAGTTTCTAGTGATCAAAATTCTTGAGTGATCGAAATTTCTCAATCAAATTTCCAATGCAAGTTTCTTCTACCGACTATTTTTTATTATTTCATAAGCTGCACAACCTTCGATTATTGACCATTGCTATTGCAATTTTTAACGCCTTAAATTTTGTAGATGAACGACGTGCCGGTAAGAAGAAGAAATGGAACGTTACACTTCATTCGATTTCCTACAAGCGAGATGAAAAATTTTCTTGCCTTGGCCAAATCCAAAGGTATGGCTAATCTGGTTAACACCGTGTGCGCGACCGGTGGTGGAGCCTATAAATTCGAAGAAGACTTTCGAAGGGTACTCGTGACCATAATTTGTGTAAAATAATATAATCGAGATGCTTTCAGGAGGTGAATATGAAGCTGGCGAAATTTGACGAATTCGATTCACTTCTGAAGGGTCTTCAGTATGTGGATGCACATAACCAGACCGAATGCTATTATTGGAGCAACCCCACAGACGAGACGAAATGTGCCAAGGAAAAATACGATTTTTCCAATCCGTACCCATTTTTGTTAGTTAATATTGGGTCTGGTGTTAGTGTATTAGCTGTATATTCTCCTACTAATTATAAGCGAATATCGGGTACCAGGTAAATTTTGTTACTTTAATTCTCATTTTAACTGTCACTTTGTAAAATGATAAGAAAGTGGGAGAGTTACTAACATCTAAGGCAGGTTTCAAATATAACGAAGGAATTTTGCTGTAGGCTTTTTTTTTTCATTGCTTGTTGTTCAACTATTTTACATTGATTATGTTGTTCAACTAGGGATGCAAACGATAGTTCGATGTTTTCAAATCGTTTGTAAACATCGATATTTCAACATCGATTGTAAAACATAAAAAATATCGATACATCGTTCAGTTTACAATGTTTGAAAAATCGATGTATCGAATCACAATAGAATTAGCGCCATCTGTTGCATAGAATTTTTTTTAACTTTAATCCACTCGCAAGGGGTAACCCCATTATGCTTTCAAAGCACTGCGAGTAAGATGCGGAAACAAAGATAGATGGCGATGAACCTCCTTCTTAAACAAGGATAGGTTGTAATTTTTAGGGAAAATTCCTTTCGGTAACAAGTTCCATAACTTGGAAGTTCTATAGAAAAAGGTGCGTTTACACTAGACACTTTATTCCGTATATTTCTCTCTGACGTATATTTTCACTCAGTCATACGTGTCAACTATCCTGACGGAATGTGCGGAATAAAGTGTCTAATCTAAACGCACCCTTATAATCAACTTTATTAAATATTTTTATAAATATCTTATTTAAGAGCAAAACCTGTTCAGATTTACCCAATGTCAATGGGTTCTATTTCGCTGTGTTTGGGGATTACCCACCGTTTCTGTTTATCCCACTTTCCCCTAAATTGTTACGTTATCCTGTATTGACAAATAGGCTCGCATATTATAATTATTTTTTTTCCTTTTTTAGTATAGGTGGTGGAACATTCCTTGGTCTTTGTTGTTTGCTAACAGGTTGTAACACGTTTGAAGAAGCCATTGATTTGGCTGCATCAGGAGATAATACAAAAGTAGATAAATTAGTTCGTGATATTTATGGGGGTGATTATGGAAGATTTGGTCTACCAGGTGATTTGGTAGCAAGCAGGTAAGAAATATATAGTGCGATTGCCTCTTAAGTAGCTGTTGCCTGATTTTTGATGTGTTTCTTTTTGCACGCACTTGCACTTGATATGATTTTTCCTACTTCACAGCTTGCTTTTATTGGGACTACCCATAAGTAAGATCATTGGTTTTTTCCTAAAAACTAGCACACTCGTAGACGAAATCATGCAATCCTCGATTTGTCTATTATCTGTATTCAATTTGTCTATTATCGATAGACAAATTGAGTATAGATAAGAGACAAATCGAGGATTTTGTCTCTTGGGCAGCCCCAAACAATTCTAAAGTTGGTTTAGAGGCTTTGTCACTTGTCTAAACGTCTGTATGGGTTATGACCGAAATTAATCTGAAATTTGTCATTTTTTTGTATTTTTAAACCTATTTAGTATTCAATAAAAATCATTGTTCTAAGTTACAATTCTGCAATAGTGAAAGAAATTAGTTCAAATTTGTATTTGTGCTGTCTACGAGAAGATATGTTGCTACATAGACGATCTTACTTACGAGTAACACCATCAGTAAAGCTTATAATCTGCGGCTTTGACAAGAATAATTACTGCTTATTTAATGACATTAAAAATCACTTCAAACTGTTTAAAAGTGTACAGAATGAATGTTTTTTTTTTCTCATGCTTCTTTTAATTTTTTAACGCTTCCTCTCTTGTAATTTGCCCTCCTTTCTTCTTTTTCTGTTGTTGTATTACTATTGGTGCCACTGAAGTTTCTTCGCCTTGTACAGTTTTGGACAGATGAACTCCCGCGAGAAGAGAAGCAAAGTGAGCCGAGAAGATTTAGCTAGAGCTACGCTAGTTACGATTACCAATAATATCGGTTCAATAGCTAGGATGTGTGCTATGCAAGAAAAAATTGATAGGGTAAGTATCGAGATTTATTTAACGTATATGAGGTATAAACTTGCACAATTGTTATTTTATTATTATTATTATTGCATCTTTTAATTTTATATAAATATTCCAAAATTTCTGTGGCACAAAGCTTCCACATATTATTTTCTGGCCAAAAGTAGATTATTGTTAATTTTTGTCGGTATCGAAAGTTGTTACTAATGTAATAACAAAAAATGCTCACAAACAAAATGCCAACAATTTAAAAGTCAGATTTGACAAAAAAATTCGAAATTTTTAGGTGAAGGCGCATTTTTCAATAAGTTGAGTTTACAAAAATTCGAAAATTCAATAAAAGGTCAAAATTTTGAAAGAAGGTTGATATTTTTTTTAAAAAGTCGAAATTTTGAAAAAGGTAAAGACGCAATTTTAGTGATAAAAAGTCGAAGTTTTCAGTAAACGTGGAAATTCTGAGAAAAAAATCGAGATTTTCGAAGAGTCGAAAATCCAACTTCTTAAAAAAGTCGAAGTTTTCAAAGGAAAGTAGTTTAGTGATAAAAAGTCGAAGTTTTCAGTAAACGTGGAAATTCTGAGAGAAAAAAATCGAGATTTTCGAATAAGTGAAAAATCCAACTTCTCAAAAAAGTCGAAGTTTTCAAAGGAAAGTAGAATTTTCTATAAAAAAAAAATATTTAAAATAACATAAAAGTCGAGACTTCGAAAGTGGACATTTTCGAAAAATAAAATCCGTAATTTATCAATGAAAGTCAAAACTTGGTCGAAATTTTCAGAAAAAGCCTAAGGTCGAAATTTTCAGAAAAAGCATAAAAATTAACAAACAACTATTCAGAAAATTAGAAAAAAAATCAAAATTTTGGGAAATAAACGAAATTGCGAAATCTCTACAATAATTCAGAAGCAAATAGCAACATTTGCTGAGAAAAATACATCGAAAAAATCTGTAATTCCATTTTTCACTTGCAAAGTCTGTATTTGCAATAATTTTGTAAATGTTTTAAGAAAATTAACAAATTTGGAAGAAAAAAAATGTTTTAATCACAGTGACATACTTCTTAAGTAAAAATGCGTCCACTTAAAAAGTTACGTTGAATCAAGAGATACTGGTTTTTATAACTCGAAATTACTTAGAAGTCAAATGCAACGTTGCTTCCAGTGGATTCATATCACTTATTCGTTCCACATAAACATCTGACCATTTTATGATGCATTATGCAACTAAAGTCGTTTCGTCTGTTACAGGTAGTGTTCATCGGCAACTTTCTAAGAGTAAACCCAATTGCCATGAAATTGCTAGCGTCTGCTATGGATTATTGGTCAAAAGGTACGATGAAAGCCCTCTTTTTGGAACACGAAGGTTATTTCGGTGCTGTCGGTTGTCTATTGCAATTTCACGAACCGGAAAAAGTAGAAAATAATGGCCACAATGACGTATAGCATCCACGCCTGGCCTGAAAAACAGACATTCCACTATGAGCAGGTGCCGAGGGTTTTAGTACAAAGAAAAATCCTTTAGATGAATTGAAGAGTTAAAAGCATTTCTATCATAGTATTTTAGATTTTATACGAAATTTTGTTATATTTTTAAGGTATAAAGGTTTTTATGATATATAATTAATTTATTAAGTATTTTATAAAGTGGCATCTCATGTTTACTATATTTATGTTTTTTTTATTATTTTGTATTAAGTATAATGTGGTTTCGAAGTTATTTATTTGTTGATTGATATTATTTGAATAAACTAAAATTATATTGACTACGCCGGCCCCGCGTCTTAGTCTACTTGTTTTTAAAATACAGGTGCCTGCATATCCAATAGACCAGTGGTTTCCAAACTTAATTCTCCAATTACTGCAGTTTCAGAAATGAATTGTCTCTGCCCTCTTTAAACAAATTTATATCGAAAATAGCAAACAAATTTATTAGTAAGAATTGACATCTTTGCGAAAGGGTAATAAAAACACGTGTTTTAAAAATAATTTTATTGGGTAACAAAACTGCTAAAAACATTGCAAAGCTACAACTTTGTCAATATCCGCTTTGATTTAATTTTTTAGTTAAAATCAAATGTCATCTTATTTGCTGTGTAAAACAATTACTATAATCTTTGGCGATGCCATCTGTAACTGAAAAATCCAGTGTCGTCAAATTTCTTACAGTAGCAACAAAAAGTTGCTCGGCATCAAATGAAAGGCTGTACACTGGAGAGCTGTTCCTTCCACGACAACATCTCATAAAATACATCTAAAATGTAAATAAATATTAAATAATGTCATTTGTTAAATACAATGCAATATACAACACTTCTTGTATCTTTTCAAATTTGCTAACTGAAGAAAATTGACGATAAAACTGCAATAAATTATCTGAAATTTACAACATTTTGATGAAAGAGAGTTAAACTGTCCCCGTTTTTCAACAAAGTATTAAAAATATTAAATGACAGATTTTTTTTTAATTTCATTGTAATATTATTTCACAAATTTTGCAAAAACATGGATAAATACCTGAACCATTTCTGGTCTTCTCTTGTCCCATAACGAAACTTTTCCATGACTAGAAGCACCCGTAATTATTGTATTAACATAATCAGTCTCCAAACAATATAAAGTGGTTCCATAAGGTTCTTGACGAATTTGCTCGCAGTTGCCTGTCCTCATATCCCACAGCCGTAAAGTGCTATCATAACCACAGGACCACATTTCGGTAGCAGACTCCCATTTAATGTCAAGTATACCACTCCCAATATCTCCAGTTGTTAAAGATAATACTATATCATCCCTTAAAAGATTAAATTCTAGACATCCTAAATTGTTCACTAAATAGTTCATCTATGAACTATTTAGTCTACAAAACTGTCACAAATTACTTTGCGCTGCACCGTAAGAAATTCCTTTTATAGATTCGTTAAATAAATTTTATTAAATATAATGTCCAATTCTTGCATATTCTTACCTATTTAAATCGAGAAGCTTAATCGATTCAATACTGTTATTGGCAGCTAATCCGACAGCAGCAAGTTTATTCCTTGAAAGAGCAATGGACCAAATTCTATCGTACATATTTCTTGTAACCGAAATTAATGGTGGTCGTTGAAAGTCGTGAGTATAAATGGTGAGAATATCGTCCCTACCTCCAGCTACTATCACACTTTTCCTAGTATCGAAGCAATCTAAATCAAACTCTGATGCTACTTCAAATATCATTCTATTTTGATTAAGAGAGTAAAGCCACAGTCCATCCCTATTACATAAATAGACGTTTTATGCTTTATAAAAACGAGCAAAGGGAATCGCTGTTTTATGCAGTATTTACTTACTCATTACAGCTGATTATGTAGCCTTTTTTTATGAAAAACCTTGAGACTTCACTCGCAAAACTGCTGCGATATGAGGTGGAATGTTTAACACGAATTTGCTTATCTGACCGAGGAAATCTTTCTATAACCTGACCTCTGCTGAACCATACATATCCTTTCTCTAATTGCACACGTGGTATATACTGATCCCTAGTTTGACCGAAGTAATTTTTTTCTTTATATTTAGCCTTCTGCCAATTTTCAGATATTCTACATTGTTCTTTCGGAAGTAAATATCTTAACGACCTAAAATACCGGCCTTCAATTTCTGAATGCGTTTACTTGGTGTTAATCATACTAGAACTGAGACTCCACGCACAAACAAAAAATAAATATATTAAAGTGCTTTTGTGTTTTTTCTTCTCTAAATTTCAAATTAAAACTCAACATAAAAAACAAAATGTCTTAATTTATATAAAAGAAATTCTCAGTTTCAAGTTTATTCCTGTGGCCAAGAAATCAGTTCTTATCTAGTACCAGAGAATCTGTAATGTTTTAAAAATTAACTCCAGTGGTGTTACTTAATCGAAACACTGACTTGCAATATGAAATTTAACCTCAATACTCACCTAGATCTAACATGTTTGCTAAATTGATTTGTAACAAGTGATATATTTCGCTTCCGCAAAATTGTAAAATAATGGTTCACCAAATTTTTCAATCTTGGATTGATTTCTTTTAAATTTATTAAATCGGAGTCATCTAAATATGGGAAAATAATTAAAAGTAGTTCCGATGGTAGCTTATCTAAACTAATATAAGAACACATACTTAATATAATAAAATAAATTAAACTGTTCAAGAGTTGTTACATTTTTTATTATTTTTTTTTAATTTCAAAATTAACCTAAAAATATCCACACATCAAGTCATAGACGAGTTAGCTTCACAGAACATATATAAATGGTTAGCTTCTAAGCACCAGTGTTACCATATATTTAAAGATAAAATTCCGTACAACGCAGTTAAATTACCGTAAATTACCTGTTACCAATCTTAAAAAATGTGATTTAGTGGCTTACGTTATGCCAGTGAACTCTATATAAATCTTATAGAGTTCACTGCGTTATGCATGTATTAATACATAGGGCCAACTGCACCGCTGACACTTAAACGTTAAGTGAAGCTTAACTCAATATTTCAACTGCACCGTCAATTAAGCGTCACTTAACGTTCCTTAAGCTTAATTTAAGCGAAGACAAACTGTCGCTTAAGAGTATAAAAGTTTTAAAAAAATGTATTTACTTTTTTCCAAGTAAAAAATACAAAGACGTAGAAAGGACATTGATTTGAAAGATAAATATTTAGAAATTTCGAGTTTTAGATCGAAATTTCCATTTTAATCACGAAATTTTGCCGTTTGTCCTTAAATAGCGAGATTGAAGAGAAAGTTTCGACTTTCATTTAGAAATTTCGACTTTAAACTGGAAATTTCAAATTTTTTTTCGAAATTTCGAGAATAAAATCAAAATTTTGACAGTAAGGTCGAAATTTCGAGAAAAAAGTTGAAATTTCGAGCGTATAGTCGAAATTACAAGATTACAGCCGAATTATCTGCTTTGAACTAGAAATTTCGACTTTAACCTTGAAATTTTGAGAAAGAACGTTGAAATTTTGGTTATTACAAATTAAAATTACTGGACGTACCCTACTGCCAACTGTTAATATTGATTGATGAGGTGTGTGATGGATCGCATCTGTCTAAACCACAAAACATATACCATAAACCAATCATAGAATATAGATATTTCGACGTTAATCTCGAGATACGTAAATTTCTACATCGAAACAGTTAAAGTATAAATATATTTCGCCAACATTCGAGGATGAAAGTCACGAATTAAATATGCCCACGCGTCAAAGAAAAGTGTACAATATAGTTAACACAAAACATATATATTAAGAAGGACAGGTTACATTTAAAGCGAGAGCAACTAAGTGACAGAAGTGGATGGCAATACGCATCAATTTCAAATTCAAATTTTGGGTGAAATTACTGCATTTTCCATTGTAACTAAAAAAATTTGACATTTTATTTTTGCACAATGAAAATGTCACAACGTATTGTTTAATTACAAATGAAAATGCAAAAATAAGACGTACATTTTTTTAGCTAAGGTAGAAAATTCATTAATCATTAATGTACTTAATGGTTGATATGCTAAACGGAAATTGAATAATACGAAATATATAATAAACAGATGTTTTATTGGTTCAAGATGAAAAACATTGTAAAAAACTTAGCAATATGTATTAAAATACAACATACATAATAAAAGGAATATTAAAATATGAATTACAACATGCTATGCACAGTAAGTATGTAACAAATGTAACAAATGTAACAAAGCTTCTCATGAACTAATGACAACTAGAACTAATTCTTTCTTGTGTGTCGTAAAAGACCCAGGAGCAAATCATGAAAAATAAATAAATCAATAAATAATAAAGGGAATAAAATGCAATTAGAAATTTCGACACAAGAAAATTAACACTTAATGGGCATCTTAAATAAATGCTCTGTTTTACTTAAACTTTTTTATGAACCAATTTACAAACAAGTTTAATGTTTTTATTAATAAATTTGGTTAAACATAAATTAGAATCATAGCAAATGGGAATAACTACAAATCTCACCATTAGACTTTTTAAAGTTATCTATCAAACTGTATTTGTTGAAAAACTAATAATACATACATGAATTTCATCTAAATAAGTAGGCGAAGCAATATGTTAATTATGAAGAGGATTACTTATCGCAAAATTGTTGTTTACATTAATAACACACGCCATAACCATATATGGTCATAATTTCCTTCGTTAAATCGTTCAACTGACAGACGACAGTCGACGGAAAGCAGATCTTAAACGACAGACTTCCAACCTATTCTATATGTATCTCATTTGCACATTAATGAATTATAATAACCTTTCTCATTTTGACACTGCGTAGCTACAATTTTACAATCAAAAACTGCCGGCAGGCAATTTGACATAAGTGGATGGCATGACAATTCGGCTTGTTTCGCTCCCACTCCTATTACTTTCACCGCCATGATAGTTAACGCGGCTATAGAATATGCACTGGCCCATAATATAATCGAACGGAAGGAACGTACACCCTACTTTTGTCGGAATGACCGTACATATACAGTAATTATTGTACGTATGGCAACACTGCTAAGCACTTCTGTGGTTCTGAATATGTGAAAACCATAGATATAATTTCCACAGATAGTTATCATGCTTTTTAGATGTTACTAAAAAAGTCACCAAAACTAAAGGTGGCTTCACGCCTTTTCGTGATTAATGTGTTGTCTATATTCCAGGGATTGTTTGGCAGAAATAATCACTCTTAATGGAAAAGTCAATCAACGTCAATTTCAAATTAAAATTCTGAGTAAAACTTGTCATTATGAATCGCAACAGAAAATTAGTTGATGAAAATGGGTCCATACGTAAACGTGTAAGTTTCGAAGAAGTAAACGACGATTCATCATCAATATCTGCCACGCCCTCCGCTAGAAGTATACCACCGAAAAATGAAAATTATGAAAACATTGTTCTGTATTACTTCACAAAATTGAGAAACCTTTTCGCATACAGCAGGGATAACCACATGATAAACGAAAATTGTTCCGCCGGTAGTCAAGTATCACGAGTGAATTTAGACCAAGGTGAGGAACCGAAGTCGGAAATTTTCAACATTTCTACACCGAAACGGTTAAAGTATAAATATATTTCGCCAACATTCGAGGACGAAAGTCACGAATTAAATATGCCCACGCGTCAGAGGAAAGTGTACAATATTGTTAACGCGGCTATAGAATATGGACTGGCTCATAATATAATCGAACGGAAGGAAAACGTTTTTTGGTTGAAAAAGTCTCCAGCGCAGAAAATTGCAGAAAGGCAACTGACACCCGGACCCGATACAAAAATAAACAAGCGGAAAGCAGCATTTCGTTGTCGAAAAACCTGCGGTGAATATTTACATTCTAAAAACAACAGAGATTCCAGGACTAAATATAAAAACGCTAGGACGAAGCATCCCAAATCGAAATGTTCAGAACACTTGGTTTCTCGTTCAAGGTCCTTCGATTGTGATGTTAAATGTTCTTGCTCAGCGTGCAGACGAAAAAATAAAAAGTGAATATATCAATCACGAAATATTGTGTTCTACGTAAATAAAGTTAGGTTTCATGAGGTTTTAGAAATTTGAGTTTTTATATCCAAACTAGCCTACCCTGGCAACCTTCGTATCGCCTCAGAATAAATAAATATTGTGTTAACATTTATTAGCTGAATTAAATTTTGGATTAAAGTAATTCATACGCCCGCACAGGGGCTGTCGCTTCGCGACATCTAGAGATGCGACGATATTATCGGCCGATATTATCGAAGCAAGAATATCGATATCCTAACATTGTCGATATGATGTCGATATTGCTGATAAAATTAAGTACATGATGGAAAAAATCTATAGTTTGAAGACATTTTTTTGTCACTTCAAATTAACATGCTCGAAAAGTACGAAAGACGTTTCTTCTTGGTCAATAAAAATTATTCTCCTAATTCCAAAGATATCGATTATCGATTAAAAAATGTTTGATATTATCGATTATGGATATTTGTCTGCTGTCAAGATTTATTTCAATCTTTTTACCGATATTAAAATTACTTTGCATTTCTAGCGACATCGATGGTAAAATCATAAGAGCAATCGATGTTAAGTATATATTGTAATGAAAACATCGATGTTTTTATAACATCGATACTGAGTATCGCGCACTGAGGCGCATGCCTAATCAGAGGGTAATTAACCTAAAATTCGTACGAAATAGCGATTAACAAATTATTTCTGTATTTAGGATCGCAATGTTTCATCATGCCATTTATTAGGAGGTACATAAATTAATAATTTAGAAATATCGAATTAACGAAAATATCTCCTCGAATTTTCGGTAATGATAACGCTATTCACCATTAGATGGCGCTAAAAATTAGATTAATCATAGAGAAAGGGTTGATTGAATAACGACATAAGTAAATACATTAATTCTCAGTTTCATTAATAATTTATAGGTAAATTAAAGAAATCATTTTTCAGAGTAGTGCTAATAGTCCATTTTGATAAGATTTTTTTCAAAAATAGAAGCAACATAAAAATGGATTCGATCAACATCGATGTCATGAAAATATCGTAAACAACATATCGATGTCAAAGCATCGATGTTTATTGCGCAAGATCGATGTTTTCAAAACATCGACATTCGATGCGCATATAATGTTCTGTGTCGCATCTCTACTTTGAATTTAACCTCTGTTCTAAAAATAAAACTTTCGTATTTAAATAGATTAACACAAAAATACGCACTGCCTTTAACTACATTCAATAGTATAAAGAGATTGGTGGCGACAATAATAATAATCAGAAATTGAGTTGACATGTTGTGCAATTTCTAAAAATGTTCGATATTCCAGAGAACGATTTGCCTCCTTGTCTGAAGGACGAAGCCAGGATTAACGTACTTTATGCGCCCCTGCGGAGCAAAACTGTAAATCCTAAGGATTGGGATAGCAAGCTGTCAGCGTGGAAAGATATAATATCTACATACTGTGTGCACAATAAAGTGTATACGTTTTCCCTCGCTTCATTAAAAAATGCTTTTCGAAGGAATGGTACTACACCTAGCTGTTTAAATGTCGTCTTGGAGGATATGTACAACAAGAAGGAATTGCAAACGCTCGACGAATTTTTAAAACAAACCCCTAAAACGTGGAAAAGTTGGATCGCTCAAGTGTTAATAAAAGCACCGATTTCTTGGTCGTTTAATAAGTTTAAGAATTCCATTTATTCATCAGTTGATAAAGAACAGATCACGTATGTGCCAATATTAATAATCGTCTCAGAAAGTGATAAATTAATGTCGCAACTGCCGGCAGAGTATAGAAATCGTTTGATTAATTTTGGGGACTTTTTAAAAATAATTAATTGCGATAATAGTAAGTCGGATGATTTCAAAATTTTAATACACAATTTACATAATAGGGGTAAAGTGGATATCGCCTACTTAAGTAATAAAGTGCTAAACGAATTGGAAAATTTTCTCATCAAGTTCGGGGATGGACACATCGTGAAGCCAATTTCAGATATTGATTTAGCTGTGTACAAATTGCAGCAGAATGAACAACTTCTTAGTAAAAGTGTTGAAGATTTGGAGGATCAGATAATGTCACTGGTTAGAGAAGCGAAAAGTCATTTGGTTAAAGGGCACCGGCAGCTGGTAAGTACCACGTAAAAGCGAAGTCTGGTCCAGGTTGACTTTTTTTCATTTTGTACCTGTTTTAAGTTCAGGTAAGAATTTTATACCAAAATTAGGGAAAAAGAGTTGAAATACAAACCTTATACCCTGAAAGCAAAAAGTTCTTTCTTGGTTTTAGGGGACAAGATTTGTATTTCAACTCTTTTTCCCTAATTTTGGTATAAAATTCTTACCTGAACTTAAAACAGGTACAGTTTATCAAAATCAAAAAAAAAATCAACTTGATAATCAAGGGCCAGTCCGTTCCACCAAAAAAAAAGGGAAAAAAGAGGTAATATTTTGTAGTTAAACTTAGAATTTCAAAATTTATACCTCTCGAATGTTTCTATGCTTAAAATTTTAGATTTAATGTTGTTCGTTGCATTAGGAATATTAAAAAGTCTTTCATATTTTTCATGCAAATTGAATGAAATTTGAATTTCATTTAATTTGTATTTTCGATTGAATTACAATGATTAACATTTTTAACCCTTACTGTGAGGAATTCACAATATTTATAACTAATAAACTCTATTAACGATAAATTCAAGAAAATTGTGGAATTTTTATATCTTTTGTTGTATTTATCGTTAATAAGGTTTGCTAGTTACGAACTACAACGGAAAACACAATTGTCATTGTTCATTAAAAGCAGTTTGATCTTAAAATCTGTTGTTTTTTCCCAATCAGCTTCCCCATTTTTAAAAGGCATTTCAAACCATGTTAAGATAAATTTATGTGTTCTTCAGGCTAAAACCACGCTTAGAAAAAAGCATGAAATGGAGAAACGTTTATCCAGAAAGGCAGAAGCGCTTCACAATGTTCAAGTATTACTGGAACGTATTCAAGACACTCACATGGACGCACACATCTGGGATAGTTACAAGCAAACTGTGTCTGCATTTGAAACTACTTTCAAAGATGCAGGGTTGAATGAAGATGCTGTGGAAGACACGATGATAAAATTGGGAGAGGTAATATAAACAGCATTAATGTTTCTCATCTTTTACAATGATGAAATTTCTGGGAAGACGGTGGAAAGAAAAGTATTTCATTCGTCATTGGTCGGCATATTAACTTTCATTACTAAAAATTTAAATACTTACAAACTGGTTTGCGGAAATGTTAAATAAAATTCAATGATTATAGGATACTACTAAATTCATTATTAATTTTAGGTAATGGATATACACGATGATATTCAAGACACATTAGGGAAACCGTACAATATGGAGAACGATTCTGATTTGGAAGCCGAGTTAGCTGAACTGATTAAATCAGAATCTGAAGAAAATGTGAACCTGGGGGATGCTTCCACTACCGAAATAAATTCTGCTATGCAGAAGTTGGATTTGAATTTACCCGATGTACCACCAACTAGTCCTAATACTTCAGTTGCAGAACAGTTCACTTTGTGATAATAAAAATTTCAATTTTAACAATATTTTATTTATTGCAACAGCCGGTATTTTTGCCTTATTAAGATTGTTTTTTTTTAATAACAGTTGTTATGTATGTTTTTTAAATAGCAAAATGTCAATAGTTCGAAATTCATTGCTTTGTGACTATTCGGCAATTTTATAAATAAAACAAAAAAGGTATCAAACCACATATGTATATTCTTACAGTTGGATTTAAAATACTCTGCGTATGTCATACAATTGGAAGAATATATTCAAGCTCCTCTATATAAAAAAAAAATCTAACAGGTTCTATTTCAAATAAAACTAATTTGGATGCAAAATATAATTATTTCTTTAATCGTAGAAACAAAATAGAAGTCGGTTACCTAAACTGGCACCTACAAGCCCTAACAAATTGTCAGTTACCATATTTTATAAGCAGGAGTTTGAATATTTTCAATGTGTATTGCCAAGATAAATTAACACGGAAATGGAATAATCTATAAAAGAAAACATTAAGCTGCTTCTTATACTTTAAATTGAAATTTGTAATAAACTGTATTCTACATATCACATATTTTGTTTATATAAATTATTACGATTGTAAAAATGCTTTACATTAAATTCATAATTTACAAGTTGCTATGTTAAATGGCATATTTGTGAAAATCATGAGGAAAAAATAAAATAAAAATTTGGATTCAACATTCACACTTGCACCTGACTATGTTACAATATATTTAATACAAGAAATTGTCGAAAAATTAATAACCACCATAATTTTAATACATTATAATTAACAACGTTTATATCGTAAATAAAAAGTATAAACTTATAAACGAATAGTTAATTGGAAATTAACCTTGAATTTGGAATTTGTATTGAAATAGTTCAATAACGTATAAATTCGTTAAGAGTTTTATCAAATACGGATTTCCAATTTGACGCTATCGCGATTTCTTACATAATGAGCAACAACATAAATTAATTTTACAGACCATTCCTACAAAAGTTTGAAAATTATAAAAA